>LPNX010365876.1:801726-872049 GCA_001517045.1 Pseudotsuga menziesii | reverse complement strand
GTTAAGAAAGCCGATGAATTTGTAGAAGAATTGGGGAAATTCCATTTTGGGGAAATAAATTTCCACAGGAATGATTCCCGAAATAAAGTGGCAGAGCACTGTAGGGAAGCAAATGTACATTTTGAGTATACAAGCCACTGGGATAAAGACAAATCAACTTTCTGAAATGCAAAAAACATAACTGCACTAAAAAAAAGATTTAAAAAGAAAATCACTACTAAAGGCGGGA
This sequence comes from Pseudotsuga menziesii, assembly GCA_001517045.1. Lineage (NCBI taxonomy): Eukaryota > Viridiplantae > Streptophyta > Pinopsida > Pinales > Pinaceae > Pseudotsuga > Pseudotsuga menziesii. The sequence continues at coordinate 871,820 of LPNX010365876.1, read as the reverse complement.
AAGGACAAGATGAGCAGAAAAAAGCAGAGGAAGAGGAGGCTAGGAGAAGAGATGAAGATGCTAGGAGACTAGCACAGGAGGCCGAAAGTTGGCTTAAAAGTGAGGAGGAAGAAAAGAGAAAATCTGAACAAGAAGCAGCTAGAAAGGCAGAAGAAGATGCCAGGAGTGAAGAAGAAGAAAGGAAAAGGAAAATAGATGAGGAACTTAGGAAGCAGGAAGCAGAAAGATTAAAACTGATAGAGTCCATGACATAGCAACAAGCTTCCAATCTTGTGGACATTCAGGTTAAGGATGTGGGTAATCCTAATTTTCAAGATCTTGAGGCAGCTGTTAGTAGCACATTGGGACAGGCTGTTGTTCCTACCTTAAGACTGATCCCTTTTGAACAGAAGAAAGGGGAAGAGGTGCCGGACTTCAACACTATTTTTTACAACAGGGAAACAAAAAAAATTATGAAGAGGACCGAGAGGAAGATCAAGACTAGGGGGCAGTCGGGGAAAATGATAAATGATACAACCATGGTATATGGGACAGACAAGGACCCAAGATTGACTATCAGAGCTGGAGAAGCACTGATCGATGCTTCTGAGGACAATGTCGATCAGATAATGATTGATCTTGAATAGTCAAAGAAATATGCTGCCCAACTAAAAGATACCCTAAGAAGGGAGAGAGAGGAAAGTAGTAAATTGAAAAGGAAGTTTGAAGGCATGCAACATGAAATAAAGTCTTCAAAAGCAGAGCTCTAGTTCCTCCAAGTAGAGAAGAGATCTCTGGAGGTTGCCCAGGAAAGTCTAGAAAAATTATAGCAGGAATGTCAGGGGCTAAGGACTGAAAAGGATGGGTTGAAAACGATATGTGAAGGCCTTCATATAGAAAAGGATCAGCTGCTAAGTAAGATAGGGGAGCTGGAGTTACAGAAAGTTACCTTGGAGGAGTCAGAGAGGAAATCTCAGGTGCAGACTGTAGAGCATAAAGAACAAGTTACTTCATTAACAACAACTCTAGAAGAGGCTAGGGAACAACAAGTCAACCTTCATCCTTTCAAGGAGCATGTTTTGGTACAAAGGAGCAAGATGCACAAGCTACAAATATCCATAAAAGAAGAGAGGTGCAAGGTTGTGCAGGTAGACAATAGACTAGAAGAAATTTTAGAAACTTCTTCATATTTCGTGGACAGATCGTAGGACATTCTAGAAGTCCTAACGGGAAGAATAGCCAGATTAGAGGAAAATGAGGAAATCCCTATAGACCTTCCAGTAAGAGATAAACAAGGCATGAAACAGGACTATGACCTATTGGAGTTTGCTATAAACACAATCGAATAATTTAAGAAGGTTGTAAAGAAGACAAAGGGAGCTTGTACAGAATTCTGTAGAAGATTTTTGATTACCTACAATCGTTTCCAGGTTGTTGTTGAACAACGAATGGACACCTTTCTAGACCACAACCTATTTTTGGAGATGTTGCAGAGTAGATATCAGGAAGATGAACACAGAATTCAGCACATCAAGGCCCTAGATGAGCAAACCATGAGAAATGAGGTAGCTCATTCAGTGGTTAGTGTACAGTTTCTATAGGATCAACTACGCTTGAGCTCAGCCAGGAAGTAATAAGAAATCAGGCCGCTAAATTTGAAATCAATATTCGTTTTCTATAACCTTCTGAGTTCAAAAACATTACCTCAGAAGCTTTAGCATGGAAGAAGTTCCTGAACAATCAAGCGGGGCCCTCCACATAAGTGCTTTATTTTTTTGTTTTTATTGTAATATATTGTAAATTTTGTAAGCACTTAATGTAAGAGAATTGTGGGAGGTGAAGTGTTGGGGAAGCCCAAGAGTCATTTGTGGGAAGCCCAACAGTTTTTTTATTTTGGATAAATATAGCAGAATTAGATAGGAGGGGGGGCCTTTTCTTGGAGAGACTTGTGAACTACTTGTTGTAAGAGGAACTATTTCATTTTGCAATAATAAAATTACAATTTTTGCCTGTTGGAGAAAGTGCTGTGTGGAATGTTCAATTGTGATGAAATGAACAATGTTGAAGGGGAACTATTTCGTTTTCAGCTGTATTTCATTAACTGTGAGATCGTTCTAAATTTATGATCCTATGTTCTTACATGAATGTTCTCTGGTTTATTCTGTGATAATTTCCACTATGATTAATGAATGGTTTAATGGATGACGAGCTATCTTGTTGTGCATATCTTTATTCATGTTTATGTGTTTTGATTCTAAGAACAACTATCTGTGATTTATTTTAACATATGAATAGTATTACGTTACTCATGATTTGATAATCTTGCTCCTTAGGGACAACTTAGTTAATTTTGTTTTTTTAGTCGTGTGTGATTTAGATGCGAGAGAGCCTAAGACGAGAGGTAAGAACCTGCGCATCACATTGCAACCGCTCCTCGTATTCTTCATCAATCTGCATCTTAAATAGGCACTTGAATATCATACTTAAAATCAAAATACAAAAATATACATGGTGGACTGGGCCGCAACCAGTAAAACCCTTTGTTTTTGTTACTTGACCTACAGTATCCGGACTGCAAACCGAACGGATTCCCTATACCAAATAGTCAAGGGCTAGTTGGGAATGTTGACTGGGGAGAATCCCTTTGCTGTTGTTGCCTACGAATTTCTAGGCCTCAACAATTTCTGGTGCTAGAAGGAGGGCCACCAGTGCATGGCTGGCCGGGGAAATCCATTTCCTCGAAGTTACTCCACCAGTGATAGTTTTAAAAGCAGTTTATTTCCTGATCCTAATACTCAAGAGAATAGAGAACATTTGTTTTCTATGGACAACCAAGTAGTCAATGATCTAAGAAGACACACACAGGTTTATGTAAAGAGTATTGGAGGAGTTCCTACTTACCCTGATTTACCTCAAAGAGAATACAAGAAGAAAGATCGTCCCATGTTGGAAGATTCAGTGTTGGTTGGAGATTTGGAAGAGTTAGTAGAAGTAGCATTACAGGAAGTTGTTCAGCCATTGAATCAAGTAGGCCCAAACACACCTTACTATTCTCCTGTTCCTTCACCTCCTCACTCTCCACCCAGACTCATGGCAGGAGTAAATGCAAATCAACTACTTAACCCACCAAATCCACCACCTGCTTGGAAACCTAGATCACCCCTGAACTTAACACCTCCGTTGCATGACTTACCTCCAGCTTTTGAGAAGATGCTGCCTAAGTTTGATCCAAATGAGAAGGTTGTATTAGATGACCATTTGCAAAGTTTCTATTTGGAAATAGAAGGATTAAGGGCTGGGGAACATGAGGATGTAGTTTGTAGACTTTTTCCACACACCCTTAAAGGAGCAGCAACATCATGGTATTTTGGTTTTCATGCAAACTCTATCCCAGACTGGGATACCTTTGAAAGGATTTTTAGAAGTAAGTATGCAGCCCAAAAGAGGCATGCAACAATAATGAAAGGTTTAGGTGCTTTAAAAAAAAGAAAGGAAAGAAAAGGTACACAATTTTACTCAAATATTTTCTGCTTACCTCAAGAACTTCTCTGCAACTGATAAGCCCTCTGACAAAGTTCAGATTGAGTATTATACCTCAGCTTTAGGTTCTGACTTGGCTATGTTCACAAAAGCTCAAGTTAATCCTACGTTATCAGAGACTTATGAAAAAGAAGAAAGAGTAGAGGCTAAAAAGGAAAGTATAGAAGATTATCCTGAGCAGTCTGGAGAAAAAACTTCTGGCAAGAGAGCCTTATTGCTGTCTAAACCTAAGGAGAAGAAATCACATGATTTTGAGGGGATTTTAAAAATGATGCAAAATCTATCCAACAGAATAATAGATCTGGAGAAAGAAAAGGAGGCTCAGAAAGCATATAAGCCTTATTACAAAAAAAGAGAGGATAACAACCTACCCAAACCTCCTCCATACGGTTTAGCATCTATGAATTTAACGGAGGTAGGGATGGATAATTTTTGCACTTTCCACCAACAACCGTATTCTGAAAAGAATTATCCTCAATGGATAAATTCAATGACATTGGTGATGAATCAGCTTTTTGATTCTAAATTAACTAAGGACAGTGATGAAGAGGAAAAAGGTAGTAAAACCTCAGAAAAACAAAAGAATGATACCATGTTTTTATGGGATTGTGTCTCGCTTTTTGATACAGAAAGAAGTACTCTAAAACCTGAGAATGTACCAGAAATTCAAATGACAACAAAGGGCCTAGATTTGGTGAATAAAGATGATTCAATGGTCTCAAATATTAAGAAGTTGCAAAAGAATGTCAGGAAACAACCAAAGAACAATGTTGATGGAAAAATACCTGAAATCACCATTATCAGCCAAGATCCAAAGCAAATCAACAAGCCTGTTAAGCCTATGGAAGACCAAGAAGGTGTTAACAAAGAAAATACCAAAAGGCCTGAACAACCTGAGGAAGAGATACCCACCGAAAACCAACCTGTGGAGGAAGATGTCAAATCAATTGGGGAAGGGAAAGCTAGGTTTAAAACCCCACCTTTCCTTTTGAATTTGGAAATTTTGAACCATAAGGTGCATAATTGTTTGGTAGATTCTGGATCATCAGTGAATGTTATGCCACTCGTAGTCTGCAAAAAAAATAATGGGCAGCCAAAACCTATTGCTTGGGAAGTTACTCAATTAGACAGAACTAGTGTCAAAGTAGTTGGGGAAATGGAAAATGTTCTCATTCGTTTATGTGCAAATGAAAAGATATGTCAATTTATTGATATTGTGGTGGCAGACATACCGGATGGGTATGGAATTATTTTGAACCGAGACTGGTCTGCAAGGCTAAAGGGATATTTTGCTTCAGATTGGTCACATTTATGGCTGCCTCATAAAGGGGTCCCAAACCGGATAAAAATATTAAGGGAACCTTACATGAAGCACACTATCACTAAGTTGGAAGAAGAAAAGGAATCAACAAATTTTGTTTTGGGGAATTATCTAATGGAGCTTGAACTAAGAAATCCGGTATTAGAAGAATCCATCAATATAACTAATACTCATCCCGATCTCCTTCACTGTTCACGGGCTGATGGGATTGATTGTAAATTGGTAGATGTAGTTTCTATTTCAAAAATAGCAGAATTAGATAATGGGTAGGTATTTCACATATACAATCGATCCTACCCCCTTGACTCATAAGTTGATAGTTGGAACAGATCTGATCAGGTAGTGGTTGGTTCTCAAATTTTACTTTGATTTTTTATTTAATAACCTTGTACATAAATAATTTGATGCAGTTTTCATTTTTATTTGCCGCTGTTGTTTCTAGTTATTTTGGTATGTTTTTGAATAAAAGAGGAAAACTTTTGGTTGCATGGAAAGCATCAGAGTTCTTGATTAACTGAAATATTTGGGATAAGACTGTGCATTTTTGTTTGGAATGATAAAATTTCTTCTAGTAAGTAGTTTTCCTAAATGGCTATGCACTCATTAAAGTCCCGCTTAACCCCTAAAAGTAAATCAGAATCAAAAGGTCTGGAATACTATTTCGAGGTTCCATCCATTGCACATCTAAAATGTCCTAGGGGGTAACAGCAAAGGACCCATGGAAAGGAAGCAAGGAAAATAGTTTATTATATATAAATGATCCCATGCCATGATTTAAAAATCATAGAGGCTGTTAAGAGTCAGAACTCCTAAAGCAATACATATCAAAGCAAAATATCAAAAACGTGAATACCAATTTGCCAAAAGTTCTTCTCCGTCCGTGAGCTAAAAAGTAAATACATCTCTCACACAAAATGACACTATGGATAGAAGAGCCTGAATAAAATTCAGAAAGAAAGGCATATGGAGGACTCAAAAGAAAAAAAAGTTCAAAGGGCACAAAAGTGCGATCGAGATGGGCATGAGGAACAAATGAATATTTATGTTTACCATATGTTACGATCCTATGGTGTCCAAGATGGAAACTGCCCAAAGGCAGAGGTAAAATATAACTCATGTACTCAAACTCATAAGAGTTATCCGGACTTTGAATATTTTGGTGTTCCCATTTCCAAAATGGACTGTCATTAATGATTTAAATGCATGTGTTTGCCAGTTTAGGAATACAAACATATAGAAGAATTCAACCTATGGGTTTAATGACTAAACAATATTGTACTGAGAGAAAAGTTGATTTAGAAATCCGGGGTTCACCAGGTAGTCACCAATTGTTGCAGCTGCAACAATTTCCCAAAATTCTAAAAGTTTCGGGACCCTCCTTTTTAATTATTTTGCTCAGCTTGTTTGGGTTTGCTTGATTTTGCTGATGTTTGTTCGAGGAATATATTCATTCCAATGCTATTAATGCTATTCTATGGATTACATTGAGTTCTTACCCCACCGTCGGAAGTTGTCGAGACTATGGATCGGAAATGCAGTTAACTGCGCACCCGTCATTGCGGAGATGCAGTTGAGAGACGGTCCGATCCAAGGTATACTTCCTCCGATGCGCTTTACTTTTATTTTTCTCATTATCGGTGGCCTTATTGGAATACCATTGGAACTTGTTGACTCTACAGTTTCCATCGTTGCGGATGATGTATTGCGAGCCCCTCGATGGTTGTTTTGATTTTTTCCAATCCCCGACCGTTTTTGATTCGCAAGACCGCAGTCTTGTAGCTTCCACCGTTGCGGCTCTAGAAGGCGTTATTCTTCTGATTTAGTTTGATTATGTTTTCCGCTTGGCCAATATTTTTCGCTGAAGTCATGTTTATTTTACCTCTGATTTTGATTGGTTTGCAAAACTCGGTGTCTTTACGATTTCTGTTGTTGCGACGCTTCAACCAACTATTGGTCCGATGTCTTAGTCTTGTGAGCTCCGATGCGAAGCATTTATTTGTTGCTCTTGCCAATGTTCCATTTGACACTGCAAATATTGTATTCATTTCATCATTCACTGTTGCGGAGAAGCAGCTGACATGATCACCGATCCCCTAGTCATTTTGCCGCCCGATGGTCATGTTTTCCCGCCGATTGTTTTTTTACCAGGATATATATATTTGGGCAATGGGGGTTTATTTTCTATTTTTTTTTTTTCTGTGAAATCATGCCTGTGCTGTCATTATCATTGTGAACAAGACATCATACTCGATGTTGGTATCCCTTTCCTAGGTGGCGCCGCCGTGGAGGTTTGTAGATTCTTCTCGCCAATCGCATAGTGCCTTGCCAGGTAGGCCATTATTCTCGTTTCTACCTCTTCCTTTCGAATTCTTGAACTGGGGTTTGTCGCCCTTGGTTAGTTCCCACCTATACGGTTAATGAATACCTGGTTGTACATTTTCAGTGCTTATATAGTTCATGTAGATGGTATGGCTGTCCGATGGGGGGTTTTTGTTTGCTGAATGATTAAATTCGCTGCCGTTATGAGTTTGCAACCCGCACCCGGCTGCTTGGGAAACCGGTGCAGATGGGTGTTACGTTGTCTGCACTAGTTTCCCCCAGTCTGTTTATGGCCGTCCCGGGAGGGTAGTTCCATGTTAGTTTGTAGAGGAAAGCATTTCTTGTTTATTTCAAAGTACTGAGGTTTCAGTTTCCCAGTCTTTGGGTCACTATCGTTTCTTGTGGACTAGGGTTGCGGTTTTTAAGTGCACCTCGTTTCGAACGAGATTGGGAATAGGACATTTTATTTCATAGTGCCGAGGGGGTAGTTTGAGACTCTTTTCCTTGACAGGGGGGGATTTTCTTCATTTTAGTGAGGCCATGATGTTATGAGTCGATTACGCAATGTTTTAGTCATGGGTAGGTTTTAGTTCTTTTAGAGATTTGTTTTGTGCAGGAACACTTGGTAGTTAAATGTTGTTTGTTTATTTTTCATAGCTTCAACCATGACTATCCTAAACGAGGTAAATGCTCATGTAGTTTGTTTCCATTCTTTGAATTTTATTTAGAAATGGATCAACAGGACTTAAAGGATTTTGTGTATGATAGGGAAATCCTTTAGAATACGAGATGTCTAAAAGGAAAAAGAAGAAAGCCCCTATAGTGGAGGAGGAACCTGATTTTGAAATTGTCACCAAGGTTGAATACACTTATGAAGACACTAGATGCATAGTGGGTGTGGAACCTGAATATAAATGGGGGGGAATCTACAGACCGATAAGACATCGGGAGGTACCTGACATAGGTTTTGAGGAAGAAACTAATATGCAAATATAGAGAGATCTACTTTGATGAGGGTTGCTACCAGACCTGAGCTTTTCCCGTGCTCAGAGGTTATTGGATGGATTCTTCCCAGGGCAGACGTAACTACAATGATTCTGTCCAATGTTGACAAATAGGGTTATGCTGCTTATAGCCTTGGTTATGTATCACTAGCCTACAACTTACCGGAGGCCCAGGTATACTTGACTAAAGACTGGCTAAAGAAAATTAATCTGAACCTATTCAAGACATTGAAAAGAATGCTGGTACCTAGAAAGAGTTTCAGAACTAGGCCATCAGGGGAATATGACACTGGCACCTTAAGGGCCCCTTATAGGTTCATTGCCCTGATGCTGAACAGGTTTTTCGGGAGAGCCCACGGTAAAAGTTTTAAGTTGGGTTGGGTCCCTATCATCTTCTATGTTGCAACCCAAGGTACCGTTTTCAACTAGGCCAACATTGTATAAAACAGTCACTCGGCCTGCATTGCTTCAGCCTTGGGAGGGGTGTCCCAGAAAAAATCAGAGTTCTACATGAGCTCTATACTGATTGATTGCATACTATGCAATCAACCATTCCCAAACCTGATGTGTATTTGGGACTGAGAGAGAACACTAGTATAATCAACTTACAAGCCATTGTGGGCTCATAAATACTACAGCCACTATAGAGAAGTGTGTGAACACTTCATTATGCCATTATATACAATGATTTTCTTAAAAGAATGCAATTGCATGTTGGAAGAAGCATTGCAGGCTATTGAATAATATGCGGATTACTACTTAATGGAAGATGGAATATATATCAGAATGTATGGATGCTCCAGAGCACCTTCACTACTTCCAAAGTATGCCACTGATTATGCGGTACACAAGGAGGCAGTCAGGCAGGTCTTCTTGGATGGCATAGGGGTTTTTTTATTTGAACATAAGAAGGAAACTTATCCTCCCTTACCATTCAGGTTGGGAATCTATAAGTTCACAAGAGTTAAGAAAGGCAATGAATTTGTAGAAGAATTGGGGAAATTCCATTTTGTGGAAATAAATTTCCACATGAATTATTCTCAGAATAAAGTGGCAGAGCCTTGCAGGGAAGAAAATGTACATTTTGAGTATACAAGTCACTGGGATAAGACGAATCAATTTTTCAAAATGCAGAAAACATAACTTCATTAAAAAGAATATTTAAAAAGAAAATCACTACTAAAGGCGGGAAAGGACAAGATGAGCAGAAAAAAGCAGAGGAAGAGGAGGCTAGGAAAAGAGATGAAGATGCTAGGAGACTAGCACAGGAGGTTGAAAGCTGTCTTAAAAGTGAGGAGGAATAAAATAGAAAAGTTGAACAAGAAGTAGCTAGAAAGGTAGAAGAAGCTGCCAGGAGTGAAGAAGAAGAAAGGAAAAGGAAAATGGATGAGGAACTTAGGAAGCAGGAAGCAGAAAGATTAAAACTGACAGAGTCCATGACAGAGCAACAAGATTTCGATCATGTATACATTCAGGTTTAGGATGTGGATAATCCTAATTTTCAAGATCCTAAGGTAGCTGCTAGCAGCACATTGGGACAGGCTGTTGTTCCTACCCTAAGACTGATCGCTTTTGAACAGAAGAAATGGGAAGAGGTGCCGGACTTCAACACTATTTTTTACGACAGGGAAACAAAAAGAATTGTGAAGAGGACCGAGAGGAAGGTCGAGACTGGGGGGCAGTCGGGGAAAATGATAAATGATACAACCGTGGTATATGGGACAGACAAGGACCCATGTTTCACTATCAAATCTAGAGCAACATTGAGCCATGCTTCTGAGGACAATGTGGATTGGATAATGACTGATCTTGAACAGTCAAAGAAATCTGCTACCCAACTAAAAGATACCCTAAGAAGGGAGAGAGAGGAAAGTAATAAATTGAAAGGAAGTTTGAAGACATGCAACATGAAATAAAGTCTTCAAAAGCAGAGCTCCAGTTCCTCCAAGTAGAGAAGAGATCTCTGGAGGTTGCCCAGGAAAGTCTAGAAAAACTATTGCAAGAATGTCAGGGGCTAAGGACTGAAAAGGATGGGTTGAAAACAATATGTGAAGGCCTTCATACAGAAAAGGATTAGCTGCTAAGTAAGATAGGGGAGATGGAGTTACAGAAATCTTCCTTGGAGTAGTCAGAGAGGCAATCTCAGGTGCATACTGTGGAGCTTAAAGAACAAGTTAATTCATTAACAACAACTCTAGAAGAGGCTAGGGAACAACAAATCAACCTTCAGCCTTTCAAGGAGCATGTTTTAGCACAAAGGAGCAAGATGCACAAGCTACAAATATCCATATAAGAAGAGAGGTGCAAGGTTATGCAGGTAGACAATAGACTAGAAGAAATTTTATAAGCTTCTTCATATTTTGTGGACAGATCGTAGAACATTCTAGAAGTCCTCACGAGAAGAATAGCTAGATTAGAGGCAAATGAGGAAATCCCTACAGACCTTCCAGTAAGAGATCAACAAGGCCTGAAATAGGACTATGAACTATTGGAGTTTGCTATAAACATAGCCAAAGAATTTAAGAAGGTTGTAAAGAAGACAAAGGGAGCTTGTACATAATTTTGTAGAAGAATTTTGATTACCTACAATCATTGCCAGGTTGCTGCTGAACAAAGAATGGACACCTTTCCAGACCACAACCTATTTTTGGAGATGTTGCAGAGTAGATATCAGGAAGACGAACAAAGAATTCAGCACATCAAGGCCCTAGATGAGCAAACTCTGAGTAATGAGGTAGCTCATTCAGTTGTCAGTGTACAGTTGCTAGAGGATCAACTATGCCTGAGCTTAGCCAGGATTGAAGTAATAAGAAATTAGGCCGCTAAATTTGAAATCAATATTCATTTTCTAGAACCTTCTAAGTTCGAAAACATTGCCTCAGAAGCTTTAGCATGGAATAAGTTGCTGAACAATCAAGCGGGGCCCTCCACATAAGTGCTTTATTTGTTTGTTTTTATTGTAATATATTGTAAATTTTGTAAGCACTTAATGTAAGAGAATTGTGGGAGGTGAAGCGTTGGGGAAGCCCAAGAGTCATTTGTGGGCAGCCCAACAGTGTTTTGCTATTGGATAAATATAGAAGAATTAGATAGGAGGGGGCGTTTTTCCCCAAGATACTTGTGAACTACTTGTTGTAAGAGGAACTATTTCATTTTGCAATAATAAAATTACAATTTTTGCTTGTTGGAGAAAGTGCTGTGTGGAATGTTCAATTGTGATGAAATGAACAATGTTAGAGGGGAACTATTTCATTTTCAGCTGTGTTTCATTAACTGTGAGATCGTTCTAACTTTCTGAACCTATGTTCTTACATGAATGTTCTTTGGTTTATTTTGTGACAATTTCCACTATGAGTAATGAATGTTTTAACAGATGACGAGTTATCTTGTTGTGCATATCTTTATTCATGTTTATGTGTTTTGATTCTAAGAACAACTATCTGTGATTTATATTAACATATGAACAGTATTACGTTACTCATGAATTGATAATCTTGCTCCCTAGTGACAGCTTAGTTAATTTTGTTTTTTAGTCGTGTGTGATTTAGAATCGAGAGAGCCTAAGACGAGAGGTAAGAACTTGCGCATCACATTGTGACCGCTCCTCGTATTCTCCATCAATCTACATCTTAGATAGGCACTTACATATCATACTTAAAGTCAAAATACAAAAATATACACGGTGGACCGGGCCGCAACTGGTAAAACCCTTTGTTTTTGTTACTTGACCTACGGTAGCCGGATCGCAAACCGGACGGATTCCCTATACCAAACAGTCATGGGCTAGTTGGGAACATTGACTGGGGAGAATCCCTTACTGTTGTTTCCTGTGAATTTCCAGGCCTCAACAGGATCTTATGAGAGGTTTCAAATATGTTAGATATCTCAACTTAAATATATTTAAAAGTAAAAAAAAAATATTGAACATTTTTCATTGAAAATATGATATGTGTCATACCTCCATGAACCGAGTGGCTGAGTTTTTCGTTGTTTTCTCAATGCCTTAGCCTTTTCATAATACATGAGCACCTTCCACGCCTTCTCTGAAATCATCAGAGTATGCTCATACTTAGGGTTAATTTTTAAATTGTCCCTATAATCCGCCCTGACATATGTCAAATTTAAGCCAAATGTTGCGGTGACACTTTTTCTGTTGAAGGTATCACCAAACAAGCTGGCCATGTGGTTCATTAGTTCATATTTCAATTTATTGTTTTGTTCATTCCACCATGTATGAATGGTGGACCCAAAAATATCCAACGCCTTCTCATGCTAGTTTTTATAAAAAACATTATTTCCTGCAAAAAGAATAGGATCATTAATTAAAAATAATTTGAGGTATGTGGCTTTGAATTACATGAAAAAAAATAATGAATTAATTAAAAAGTACCTGCAATATTCAACATCTTGATTGGAACATATTCATTTTCCTACAAGAAGTTAATGTGCAATGATCCCCTTCTAACCACACGTATTGCTCCAGGATATCAACTTTCACATTCGATGCTACTATCCTCTCTAGCATCTTGTGAAGTAGTAGTGGGTGAAGGGTCTTGTTGATCTCAAAAATATAGTGAGGTCGTAGCATCTAAAGGGAATTGTTGGTCAAGAGATTCAAATAGCCTCGTTGGTACGGTCTAATGACGATGTCTTGAACCATTACTACTACCAATACCGACCTCTACATCTTGTACTAGATGCATGGGTGTTAACTCCAAAACTCCTACAAAAAGAAAAATTGATTAGATCATATAAAAAATAGAGAACTAAAATAACATAAATGAATATATTTCATAGCTCATAAAATCTTTCAAAGATGCCACTTACCCTGTATTGTTCTATTGTTTACCTCAAGTCATCAATTTTTGCTTTGATTTCTTCAGTTTTGGTTCTTATTACAATCAGTATTAGAAGTTCTTGACTGGAATTTTTCAAATCCTTCTTCACAATTTCCATTGGTTCTGTTGAATAAAATATATCTTCCTTAGTGACCAACTCATCATCCTGATGTGGTGTTCTCTACAAACATCAATGAATAAAAGTAGTTAATTTATTTTTATCATTAAAAAAATTCATGTCAAAAAAATAACATGCATATAATAAAAATAATAATTAATTTAATCATGTTTATGTAGTATTGCACTATGAAAATAGACAAACCATACATGAATAACATCAAAATACACGTAGTCTATTGGTCGTGCCTTCAGTGAGGAGCCGAACCTGCCTGATCACCGAAGATCTACATGTTTTCCTAGAACAGTCTGATTGTTGAGTCTGCATCAGCCTACTAGCGATCAAGAAGGGTCGATTGCTGAAGTGCTAGATGGGGGGTTGCTTCAAAAAGCAAACTCGAAGTAGTTTGAATTTTGCAGATTTGCATGTAGAGGAACATTAGAGAAACTTCAATGATCTGGAACTGATCAAGTCCAAGGGAGGCTTCAAAAATGGATCCTCCTCCGGATCCAAGCCCGGAGGATCGAAGAATTTTTTTGGATGTAGCATCTAGGGCCCTAGTAGACTCCACGCCTCCGTTGCCTCTGTCCACAGCAGAAGAAGGAGATGGGTTTGTAAAAAGAGCCAATCCTCCCAAGATTCAAATCTTGTCGGAAAATTCAAGGATGAAAGCTCTTGCTCTCAGCGAGCGCGGGTTGATTGGATAGTTCACTGGCATATCACCATCACCAAAAATAATGGATAGTTGGGTGAAAAAAACTGGATGACTCTAATATCCAGGGGTCTACAACACTACTTCTGTGGCAAAGGATTTTTCACATTTCTGTTTGAAAATAAAGAAGATAGGGACTTGATCTTCAGAAGTGGACCTTATTTCATGGGACCATGGGGGTCATACTTAAACCAGTGGAGTATTTCATTTGACCTAGAAAGGGATGTTCCCTTAGTAGTCCCATTATGGGTTTGTCTCCCTCATCTCCCTTTGCATTGTTTGAATGATGAAACGCTGCAAGAAATAGGAAACTCCCTCAGCAAATACATAGACAAGGTAGAACCAAAGGGCTCTCTATTTTCTTGTGCACAGATCTATGTAGAGGTAGACTTAGGAAAGGGGTTACCAAAAATTGTAAGTCTTTGCATGGAAGGATGGGAACATGCTCAAAAAGTGGACTATGAACAGTTTTCGTTCAAATGTAGAAAATGTCACGAGTAAGAGCATTTTGTCAAAAATTTTGCTAAAGCAATTCAGGAAAACTTGGAGAAAAATCATGAAGAAGGATGGAAACAGGCAAAAAAAGGGAAGGAAATAGGCTCTAGCTACCAATGAGACAAAATATCCACAGGAAGAAAATGAAAAAACAACAGAAAAAGGAGAAAACAAGGCCATTAAAAGTAACTCGTTTAATCCTTTGATCGTGAAGGAGGGGGAAATTATAGCGAATGAAGAAACCATTGATGAAGGCAGATCTGATCAATACAAAGACTTAGCAGGTAGCATCATACCACCAATCTCTCCCAGGAGTGAAAGGATTGAAACTGAGATGGTCGACTCTCCATCTCATGGAGGATCTTGGGCAGAGAAGGTAAAGCAAAGCAGAGTTTCTGCCTTTGCACGATCTCCTGACTCATCCTCAAATGGGTCAGAAGAGATTCTTGAAACTGATCCTAACACCAGAGGAAGAAAATCTCAAAGGTATCATAGAGAACATGAAGTGGAGAGAGAAATAGAACTTGAAAGGCAGAGGAGCATTGAAGAGACAAAGATCCTGCTAAACCACAAAAGATCAGGGAAAATGGATGGAAGGCCTAAAGCAAGGCCTCAATCAGGTAAGAAATAATGAAAGTTGTCTCTTGGAATTGAAGAGGACTGAGTGGAGAAAACAAAGCGGAATCCTTAAGAAACATCATTAATTCTGAAAGGCTAGACATTCTGCTTCTCTAGGAGACAAAAATGAATGATGTGGAGGTTCTGGCATTCTCACATCACTTTTGGCCAAGCAACCAGGGTTTCTCCATCAGCTCCAGAGGGGCCTCAGGAGGAATTTCATATTTTTTTGCAAACAAATATGAGATCAAAACCATAAAGGAGAATCAACATTGGATTCTATCTGAATTCAAGGAAAAGGATGATCCAAATGTTAGGTGTGTTTGTAACGTGTATGGACCAACACATTACAGAGACAAGAAACATTTTTGGAATAGTTTAGTTTCCCTAAAAGAGGAAATGGAAGGGAAGGAAATCATTATAGTCGGAGATTTCAATGCTACTATAGTGCAGACAGAGAAAAGAGGGGGTTCTAGTGTTCGAGATCCCTATGGGGAAAACTTGGAAGACCTTATTTCTGAGCTAGATCTACTTAATCTACCTTTAAAAAATGGGAACAATAGAAGGATGGGGACAGGATACATCACGACCAGGCTCGATCACTTCCTGGTAAGTGTCACATTCCTCCTTAGAGATATTATTCCTTCTTCTTTTTCTTTTCCATCTGTTGTTTCATATCACAACCCAATATCCTTGGTGATAGCATCCTTTGTAAATCTCGGTCCCATCCCATTTTGATTCAATTCCTTGTGGCTACAAGAGGAAAAATCCATGACCATTATAAGAGATAATTGGAGAATGGACATCTCGGGCTCTCCTAGTTTCATCTAGGAAAGTAAGTTGAGAAGGGTTCAAAGTGATCTGAAAGCATGGGTAAAATTAGACTACACAAGTGCTAGCAGCAAGAAAAATCAGCTACAATCTGAACTTTCAACTCTTCATTCCAGGATGGAAAGGGAGGAAATCACCCCTTTTTTAATCATCCAATAAAAAGATATAAGTTTAAATATCCTCAAAGCAGCCATAGGAGAGGAAGAGGAATTGAGGGTGTAGTCCAGAGAGCTTTGGTTAAAAGGAGGGGACAGAAATACAACTTACTTTCATAAGCAAACAAAGGAAAGACTCTGTTTTAACTTGATCAAAGAGCTTAAGAACAAGGATGGCAAGAGGATTGTTGTGCAAGATGAGATCAAAGAACATTTTTTTCAGCATTTTAGATACCTATACAGGGATAAAGATGAGACTGATACACTTTCCCAGACCGATCTACTCTCAAGAATACCCTCCCTTATCACAAAGCATGATGGTAAGGTCCTGTCAAACCCCATTATGGAATCTGAGATCAAGGAAACCATTTGGTCTCTTAAAGCTGATAAGGCACCTGAGCCAGATGGGTTCACCATAAAATTCTATAGGGATGCATGGGATATCATCAAGGGGGATTTGAAAAAAATATTAATTGGACAGGAAGAAAGGACAAGGTTTGTGGAGCCACCAACTCTTCATTTCTCACATTGATTCCAAAGGAAAAAGAGCCCATCACAATAGATCGATTTAGGCCTATTTCCCTCTGTAACACTTCTTACAAAATCCTCTAAAATATCTTAGCCAAAAGATTGAAGAAATTAATGGGAAGGATAATTTTGGATACACAGGGAGGGTTTATTACCGGGCGTCAAATCCTTGATAATATCATTATAGTGCATGAAGCAATCCATACCAGCATGGAGGAAAATCAGCAAGGTATGGCTCTCAAACTTGACATGGCAAATGCATTTGATAGAGTAAATCATTTATTTTTATTTGAAAGCATGAAAAAGTTTGGATTCTCCCCAAGGTTCATCAGATGGATCAAGGTGTGCATCAGCAGTCCATGGATTGCCCCATTGGAAAATGGTAGACCAACCAAGTTCTTTCAGGTCACCATGTGAATTAGGCAAGACTTCTCATTGTACCCATATCTCTATCTGATTCTAGCTATTTCTCTTAGCAGGAATTTGCAGCAACAACAAGATCCAGGGGAGCTCAAGGGTCTAAAGATTGCAAAAGGGGTTAGAGAAGCAAATAATGCACAATTTGCTGATGATACAATATTGTTGGGTGGTGCATCCATAATCATTGCAAAAAGGTTCAAAAGTGTGATCTCCACCTTTCTTAATGCTATGGATGGAAAGCTTAATGTCAAAAAATCTGAAATATATGGCTAGAACTTCCCTCCTGGTGTCATGGCAAGGATCGTGAGAATTCTTGGCTTCGAAGGGACTACATACTGGAACTCATTCAACTATCTAGGCGTCCCCATATTCAAGGGATAAAAAAAGAAAGTTGACTGGCCTGGACTGATAGAGAAAATCAAGAGAAAAATTAATGCCTAGGGATCCAAGTGGATCAATCCAGCAGGTAAGATCATTATCATCAAAGCTATGCTATCTGGTGAACTGATCTATCTATGCTCCATTTCACTATCTCTTCAGAGTATTATACAGGAAATCAATGGAGTGATGCGGGATTCCCTATGGCAAGGAGGGAAGGCAACTAACAACAAAAAATTTAACTTGGTCTCTTGGGATGTGGTTTGCAACCCAAAATAGCTCGGTGGTGTGGGAATCAAAGACCCACGCGATATAAACTTGGCTCTTGGAGAAAATATCTTGTGGTGAATTTGCTTAAAAGAACCAGCGTGGTGGAAATTGGCCATGCAAAAGAAGTACATGACAGGGAAAAGGAGCAGATGCGTGGACATGATGAATATGAGCAAATTCGGATCGCCAGTGTGGGAGCTCTGCAAAAAGTAAAACTTTTTAATAAAATAAAATTTGAATTGGATCGCTAGGAATGGTAAAACAATTTGTATATGGTATGATAAAATCGGCCCAAATTCACCAGTAGGTAATTTCCAGGAGCTAGGCGATTTAAAAAATGGTGTGAACAAAACAATTTCAGAACATTATATGATTTATCTATTTGGTCGACAACTGGTAGGTGGATTAGCCTCCAGCGCACCTGCAGGTTGATTTCAGATCTTTTCTTTTGTTGTTGTATAGGCGTTCCCCAACACACATCAATGCTGCTGACAGATGAGGATGGAGGAACTCTAGCAACTACAATGTAAAAGAAGGCTATCATGTGGTCTATATGGCCACCCACCTATTCCACTTGGACCCCCACCATTGTTTCTTTCATTTTTCCAGTTTCCTTAATTGTAGCACAATTTACTATTTTTGGAAGTTTACGGGTCCCAAAATTTTGGAGCTGTTTTGAGGCCCTAAACGACATTTTTTCGGCATCGAATGGTTGTGAAAATATGTGTCCTATCCAAACTCAATATTTGTTGTTTATGGATGTATTCCTTGAAGATATATTTCTAACAATGTATCATGCATGTCAAACAGAGGTAGTATGCCAAAGTTACGACCCCGAGAAATTGATGTACCAAGTTACCCAACAGGGCCCACATTCTGGCGTTTCACCTCCTAGGGTTAGGTTTGTGGATGTGTAAGGTTTCCATTGTTTCTCAATAATATATAGGCCTTAAAGCCTCATTGTAACAGGGGTTTTAGAGGCATGTAGCCACCACATCTCTTCTCAGAGATAAGCTACCAGAACTCTAGCTAGTTTATTTCCATTATGTATGTAAACAAGTTTCAGTTCTTTGATTAATATAATGAAGTGTTATTTCCACTGTATATTTGTTTCTGTGGTTATTTGTGTATTTTGTTGCATTCCTACATAAATCTGGATTAGTGGTAATAGAGCAATCTGCTCTTTCTCGATCCTTCTTTGCATGTCCCCAAGGAGGGTGGGGTATAAAGAGTTAGGGCTCGATCTGGTTGAACCTTTGCAAGATCAGCCTTGCAAATCCCAATGGCCTCCCATGGGGGATGAAAAGAAATATGAGGGCATATAATATCCTATCAAAATGTTGCTCGAGGAGGCCCTTGAAAAACAAAGGAATGCGATGATGGATAACTTCGCCCAGATCCTTCAACGACTTCCCACTAGCGGCGCATATACATCTAGTAGCCACTCTGGAGGCGCAACCCCTTTTAAGGTACAAGTAAACTTCGACATTCCCATATTTGATGGCTGAATAGATGCAGATGCTGTAGATAGATGGTTGAATCTATTAGAAGGATATTATCAGTTCATGAATTTTTCGACCGGGAAAAGATTACTTTTTCACTACTCAAAGCCGCTCCCCTTGTCAAGGACTGGTGGGAAACCTACTATGAGAGAAAGGACAAGGAGGAACCCTCTCTGTTCTCAGCCATACCCACTTGGAATTCATTCTAAGATTCCATAAAGGGACAATATTATCCCGTGGGGAGCTATGAGGACAAGTACATACAATGGACTGCGTTGTGGCAACAAAGAGATCAAGATGTGCATGAGATGACGAATCTGTTCCATACCCTACGCACCAAGTTAGGGATCAAAGATTCATAGAAACATTTGGTGCTGAAGTACCACAGTTGACTACATAGATACATTCAGGAGGAAATGGATTTCCTCGACATCTCCTTGCTTGGTATGGCATACCGGTATGCTACCAAAATTGAGCAAAAATTCAAATAGAAAAAGCGAGACTTTGGAACTGTGAATCAAAAGAAAGCGAAAGGTGCCCCCAAACCATAGAACCAAGGACACAGCAAAGGCATGGTGACTCAAGACAAACTTGCCAAATCTGCAAGAAAAGAACAACACTGTGAATCTGAAGAAGGAAGCGGGAAAGTGGTGTGAGTTCCATAAGATCCCCACTCACAACACCAGTGAGTGCCGGGCCAAGCAGTCACTATTTTATGAGATAAAGGCTTCCGAATCAGTGCATACTCTGACACTGAATCAGAACCTGAGAAGGGGAATGACAGAGGGAAGAAGATTATTGATGTAGAGCCCAATGCCATCATTTCCACCACAAAGATCTAAAAGGAAGAACCAGAAGATTCAAAGGAGGAGGAGCATCTTTTCCACTCCTAGATGTGGGTAAAGGGTTCCCCGCTATAGTTCATTGTCGATAGTGGGAGCCAAAAGAACCTCATTTTAGCAAAGGTCGTGAAGCAATTGGGCTTGTCAACCACAGCACACCCGCAGCCGTACACCATCGGGTGGCTTCACCAAGGACAGGATATCTATGTTAGCTAGCAGTGTTTCCTTCCCTACATCATCAAGCCCTTCACCGATGAGGTATTATGTGATATTGCTACTCTTGCTGTTTGTGATGTATTATTGGGTCAACCATACTTATGGAAGTGACATGCTGTGTATGAGTCTCGGCCTCACGCAGTTATTATTACATTGGGAAATAATTTGTATAGGATACCAGAGGTACCACCTCCTACCGCTATCTCTTTGGTTACTGCAAAACAATGCAGTAAGCTCATTTCCAAAACCAAGAAATTTGTTTTCTTGATGATCCACCCTCAAGGCAAGAATATCGTGGCCATGACCTCTAGACAGGGCCCATTCGCACGACAACAACAAATGGAAAGTTTGTGGAGGAGTACCAAGACATATTCACCTCACCCACAGGGGTTCCTCTGCATTGTTAGGTCAAGCACCCCATCGATATGACCCCAGGTGCGTCGCTACCCAATGGACCAATCTATTGACACTCTATTTTGGATAATGATGAAATCAAGAGGAAAATTCAGGAGCTGCTATAGAAGGGTCACATCTAGCCAAGTTCATTACCTTGTGGGAGCCTGATCGTGTTGGTATAGAAGAAGGATGGGACTTGGAGACTATGTATTGACTATCGAGCGCTGAACAAGATCACTGTTTGGAATAGGTACCTAATCCCATGGATTGATGACCTCCTGGACCAGCTTAAAGGGGTGAAATATTTTATCAAGATCAACTTAAAGTCCGGGTATCACCGGGTACCAATCGAATCGACCGATGTGTGGAAGAGTGCCTTCAAAGCCAAGGAGGGCCTTTTCGAATGGTTGGCCATTGCTTTTGGGCTGATGAATGCTTCTGCAACCTTCATGAGATTGATGGATGACATATTGTAGCCATTAACCAACTCATTTGTAGTAATGTACTTGGATGACATCCTGATATTCAACTAGACTTGGGAAGAGCACCTCCACCACATCCAACAGGTCCTCCAAACGCTGCGGCAACACAAGTTGTGTGACAATTTGGACAAGTGAACTTTTGGCATGACCTAGGTTCAGTATCTAGGATACATTATTGATGAGTATGGGGTACATGTGGATCCAACCAAGATCCAATTCATTCGGGATTGGCCATCCCCAACTACTATAATAGAGCTTCATAGCTTTCTAGGTCTTGCTAATTTCTACCACATGTTTGTGTTGGGATTCTCTCATATCACTTGGCCCTTGAGTCAAGTCACCAAGGGAGGAGCAAAAGAAAAATTCTTCTGGTCAGAAACTCAACAAAAAGCATTTGTAGAATTGAAACAATGCCTCTGCTGTGCCCCAATGTTCACATTACCAGACTTGCAATGACCATTTGAGATCAAGACAAATGCCTCTGACTATGCTATTGGGGAAGTCCTTACTCAACAAGGGCATCTAGTGGAATATAACAGTGAGACATTGTCTGACACAGTCTGCAAATATCCCACTTATGACAAAGAGATGTATTCCATTGTACAACCTTGCCGACAATGGAAGCATTACATTTTGTGGAAGGAAATGATCATCCACACAAACCATCGACCCCTGCAGCTCATACAGGCACAAGGGAAGTTACAAAACAATCGCCATCAAAAGTGGTCCACATATCTACAACAGTTTCATTTGAATATCAAGTACAAGAAGGGAATCACCAATAATGTTGCAGACTGCCTCAGCCGACCACCGATCGTGGCGATAACCACCGTGCTCAACTCTTGTGGGAATAAGACCTCTGATTGGCCTATTCTCTACAAGAGCGATCCAGAATTCAGCCACACATATAGGATTCTCCTGGAGGGAAACCAAGTTCCAAATTTTCACCTCCAAAATGCACTACTATGTCACATGGGACACCTTTGTGTTCCTTCAAGCGAGCGTGCCAAGATGATTTGGGAAGCGCACTACATTCGGGTCACTGGGCATTTTAGGGTTGAGAAAACAGTTGTAGTACTATAGAAGTATTTCCATTGGCCGAACCTTTGACGGGACGTCAGGAAATACATCCGATCCTGCACTTCCTGCGCCATTTCCAAATCGTCCATCAAGAAGCAAGGCCTCTATACTTCATTGCCTACCCCTAGTCGACCTTGGGAATCCATCTCCATGGATTACATGTTGGGCCTTTATTCTACTAAGCATGTCAATGACTGTGTGTTCATGGTCGTCGACAGATTCTCAAAGATGGCCATAATGGTGGCGTGCAAGAAGAATATCACAGCAGAATCCACTACTAAACTCTTCTTTGAATGAGTGTGGGTACACTTTGGGATCTCACAGTCTATAATATCAGATCGGGATAGTAGGTTCCTTAGTACATTTTTTTCTAGCCTATGGTCAATGCTAGACACCAAGCTCACAAAGTCCATAGCTTTCCATCCCCAGACTGATGGCCTGACAGAGGTCATCAACCGGATGATCGTACACATTTTGTGCATGTACAAATCAAAGAATCCATGCACATTGAATGAGAACCTCCCCTATGTACACATAGATCAAGAACACCAGCCAGTAGGAGATCCATCTATATCGAGTTGTTAAAGTAGGCCAACTCGTTCACCAGGGAAAGTGGCTCACTAGAGACCAAAGTTCAGCAAAAGTTTCCTCATCTCATAGAGGAACTCAACGCAATGGGGAACATTGCTTCCTAAGGGGGAAGGAATGATCCAGGAGGATATTGGTGGCCACCCACCTATTCCAATTGGAACCCCACCATTGTTTCTTTCAGTTTTCCAGTTTCCTTAATTATAGCACAATTTATTATTTTTGGTAGTTTTCGGTTCCTAAACTTCTGGAACCATTTTGAGGCCCTAAACGACGTTTTTTCGGCATCGAATGGTTGAGAAAATATGAGTCTATTCTAGACTCAATATTTTCAATTTATGTATGTAGTCCTTGAAGATATCTTTCTAACGATGTATCATTCACGCCAAACAGAGGTAGTATGCCAAAGTTACGACCCTAGGAAATTGATGTATTAAGTTACCCAATGGGGCCCGCATTCTGACGTTTCACCTCCTAAGGTTAGGTTTTTGGATGTGTAGGGTTTCCATTGTTTCTCAATAATATATAGGTCTTCGAGCCTCATTGTAACAGGGATTTCAGAGGCATGTAACCACCACATCTCTTCTCAGAGATACACTACCAGCACTCTAGCTAGTTTATTTCCATTATGTATGTAAACAAGTTTCAATTCTTTGATTAATGAAATGAAGTGCTATTTTCATTGCATATTTGTTTCTGTGGTTATTTGTGTATTCTATTGTAATCCTACATAAATCTAGATCAATCCTTGATCACCGAAAAGCTTTGACAGTTGAGAACCTTAGAAAGAGAGGGATTGCAGGCCCGCTTCAATGCATCTTGTGCAAAGAGGAAGAGGAAAGCTTAATGCATGTTTTCACCGAGTGCAAATTCACTCAGCAAGTCTGGAATGAGATACTAAAAGATCTTAAAATGAACGTTATGCTGCCAACTAACTGGTATGATTTGTTTTCAGCTGGAAGGATTATTATCAAGTCTCATTGAATAAAAAGCCAGACTTTTCCATAGCATGGGATGCTCTCCCAAGGTTTGTATGCTGGAAAATATGGAATGTAAGGAACAAAGAGATATTTGAAGAGAAAGCAGCATGTGTAAAAAAAGTATTTTCCACAAAAAATAATTTTTGGGTGGACCTCTAGTCACAAGAGGAATGAAAAACATAATTAACGAACCTCTCACGATGGAAGAAAGAACTTGGTTGGCTGACATTCTTTGGAATACCTCCCCCAGTAGCAATTCAACAATGAAGCCATGCCTTCCGTGCTAGAAGAACAGGATGAGTGCAGAGGATTTGAGAAAGTGAAGAAATAATTGAGGAATTAGTTCATTGTTCTTTGATGGTGTCTTGAAAGTCAATCCAGGTATTGCTAGTGCAGGTGGTGTAATAATTGACCACAAAGGGACCAAGAAACAAGAGTTTGCATGGGGTATTGGAAGGGAAACAAATAATGGAGCGGAATGGGATGAATTAATTAAAGGTTTGGAGATGGCTAGAGAAACGGGGATAGAGGAAATGAATGTCATCAGAGAATCTTTAATTTTCATTAGAGAAGCAAGAAAAATTTACAAAAATTGGAAAACTCCTTCTACTAAGATGCATAATATGATGCTCTGTTTAGTCAAAGAATTTAAAACCATTGCTTTCTTGCATGTTATGAGAGGATAGAATCATCAGGATGATAGCATGGAAAATAAAGGGGCTAGCCTAAATTGTGGGGTTATGGAAAAGGATAGCGTCATCAATCCCCTAAAATCTGATTTGTTCTTATGCATTATTTCTGTATAGTATTGCTTGGGAAATTTGTTAAAAGTTATTGCTCTCATTGGATGGGAAACTCTCAAGTATGTTACAAGATAAAGAAGGAAGACCATAGGTAAAGGGTTGATGTCTTGATTAGGGGACAATCCACCTTTTATTCTATATTCTCACCCTTTTTCTTATAATAAAAAAAAATCCAACCGTTTCTATTAAAAAAAAAGTATTAAACTATCATTTACCTGATGCGACTCCATTGGTGACTTCCCACATTCATCCTGGCACAATACAAGAAGCAAGGCATATTCATATTGAAAAGTAAAAATTGAACCATGTCTAGTAAACGTGATCAATGAAGAAAAACTTTAGTGTAATATGACAATCATGTTTACCTAACCAAAAGCTACATGTGTGTTCCGAGTACACTCCCACCACAATAAAATAAGCATGATATCATCTTGAAATATTGAGCTCATAAGCATAAAAAGGGTCAAATGTTAACAATTGTAATATGATCAAGAATTTTGGTTACTATTACATTGATGTTATTAGGTCACATATTACGCTAACATTTACCTGATGCAACACCACTGGTGACTTCCCATGGTCATCCTACCACAATTAAAGAAGAAAGACATATTCATATTGAAAAGTAAAAATTGAACCATGTCTAATAAATGTGATTAATGAAAAAAAACTTTAGTGTTAATATGACATTCACGTTTACCTCACCAAAAGTTGCAGTTGTGTTCTTAGTACACCCCTGCCACAATATAATAAGCATGATGTCATCTTGAAATATTGAGTTCATAAGCATAAAAATGTTCAAATGTTAACAATTGTAATATAATCATTAATTGCGGTTACTATTATATTTATGTTTACCTCAGCAGGCCTACTTGCTTGTGGCATCTGGCCATGATCACCCTACCACAATACAAGCATCAAGACATATTAAAAATGAAAAATACATATAACTAAAATTGTTGCAAGAGACAAATAATAATTCATCAATCAAAGGTTTAGTTAAATGTTGTATAACATAATTACCCCCATAATAGCAATCCCTGCATCTATTCAATTCAAATTTTAATTGATCAACAACTCTTCACCTTCAAATATTGATTTTGTTTCACATATGAATACACGAATTCCTTCATGCCCCTCAAATATGCAATTGGGTGGCTTATGTGTTGTCCCTGTTCATGTACTCTTTATAAACCATGCGATATTTCTAGAATCTTTTGGCCTTCCATCAATATATATAGTAGCTCTTTTGTTCATATTGTTGTTTAGTAGTTGTATATAATTTGTTGCAACTTTGTATCTCTGCATACTTCACGTATATCAGACCAACGACAACCAGTCATTGTATTTGTATCATGGTATGACATACTCCATCAATTCAGTTTTAGTGCCATATTTATCCATTATTCCATCCATGGAAAATATCCCCAATCCATGTAAAGATGATGGATCAATGCGATAAATCCTCCCATTGAGGAATAAATATGTGTCCACTTGGGGTAGCTCCTTAGGTATCCATCGTTTGATAATATGTCTATACATCAAGGGAAAATCAATGTCACCTATGCTCTCATTATCATAATCACATGATCCTCCTTCAGAAAGAAAATGTTCCATTTGTCTACAAAATTTTATCCTTACCTTTTCACCTCTAGTTGATCTTGACATGTTAGATCTTGTAATAGACGTCTCGCTTTGAACCTCTTCTAGTCTATCTTCCTTACTCGAGGAAGATAGTTCTGACAAGTACCTATTTTTTAGTACCTACAAATATTTAGATTCGGTTCTATTATTATTAGGGAGTACAAGAACTATTTCGTAATTGTCATATAAATATACAAATATGTATTATGTGGATATTGTGATATGGATGTGACTTTGTACATACAAGCTTTTGCTTATTGAAAATTTGAAAAAAGGATGCACACTATTTCAAAGGGAAAGTTCCCAATGGTGCTATATTTGGAAGATTTCTTTATTTCCATGGGATATAACCATATTTGGAGGGAACCCCACATGGTCCTTTTATTATCAAATATTTTATTGTACAATTTAAGATTGGTATTTTATCTCCAAGTTTTAAAAAAATTCTCCACTCTTATATCTCATGCTTGCCTAAAAATTGATGATGAAGAAAGGAGGACACGCCATCCGTGCTTTGGGTTAGGACACTTTTGAAGTCTTTGTACAAATTGATTCCAAAATTTTTCATCCTCTCTATGTAATCCTATGCTAGTTTCCATTTTCCATCTTTGTTTCCAAATGGATGATAGAGATAGGTCTATTGCATTTTCTAGATAATGAATGTCTTGTGAACTAAGGGTATTAATAAAAGGATTAAGTAATTGGCCTTGATTGACACATCCAACCTAGGGGTATCCCCTCGATCTGAGATGATTTACCAAATTCCATGTACAGTAACAATATTATAACCGATGAAACAAAAAAATAACAATGTACATCAAAATAACAACGTTACTCATCAGTAACAAAGAATAGTAACAATACTAATCTATAATTGTTTTGGATCAGCCTTATACTTGGATACTTTTAGGTTCTGATCTTGTCACCAAAGGGACAAGTCACCTAGATGAACAAATGGCGTACCTTGACAGAGGTCTTATGAGGGTTATATTAGTAAGGGTACATGTACCTCATATTCTTATTCAACATGAAGAGAAACTTCAATCCTTTGTCATGCACTTCTTAATAATACAAAGACACCTTCACAACCCAACCCTAGGATACGTAACTCAACAAAAATGATACTAACAAGTCACAACTCATCCTTAGATGTTGTTATAGATTTAGGTCCCATCCTATTAGATAGAGGAAAATCAATCCACATTCAAGCAGGAGGAGGTCATATACGACTTAGCAGAAGAAACACAGTCATAGACAGTAGAGAAACACAGTCACAACCATCAGAGAGAGACACAATCATGCCCATCATAGAAACGCTGTCAAAACCAACAAAGAGACACATAGTCATGACCAACAAAGAAACACAGTCGCGACCAACAGAGAGAGGTACCAAACAATCATGAATTTTAATCTCGGAAGGTCACGTATGATCCCAACAAAAGACTAAAAGGTCACTGCTAGCAGCAGGAGGGTTATAACACACTTCCAATCCCAATACATCAATTCCAAGCAGCATAAACCCTAGATGCATACTCAAAGAATAGGATCTAACCTTTTTTCTTTCTGTCCAGATGCCACACACAAATGAAGAAGTTAAACTTTAATTTAAAATCTTGATAGGCCTTCTAGAAATATCACTCAACTACTCCTAGCTTTTAGGATTTTTACCAATATAAAATAAAGTTAAGGTACCAATGGTTAAATGGTCTTAAAAAAATAAAAAGCATAAAATAAAAGTTTATTTAGGATAGGGTACAAATGGTTAAATGGTATTACAGAATAGAAACCATAAAATAAAAGTCATCATACTAAAGGTACACACAATAAGAGTGATAGGAACAAATAGAATATAAAGGATCATAATTCAACCAAAGGGGATCGCAATAAGAAAATAAGGAATCCCTCATACCCATAAGACCAAGGTGTACCATAAAGATGGATAACCAACCCCTTTTACCAATAATACCAAGAACTTTAATCTTTTCTCTCTCTTAAGGTACACTATTTCATATATTTTTATCATCATTGTATAAGGAGAAGATCCAAACTAGATGATGTGATCCAAATGCATAATAGTACAACAATAACAACTAAGTAAAATTTACAACATTGTGCTAGATGTAAAGCAGTAAGACAATTTAAACATAATTTTCATCTCTTTCAACTTATCACTTTCAATGATCCTTGTGCTAAAGTTGGTCCTTGAGATGCACAATAACAATAGTACAAAAGAAAATTCAAGAACATAAAAATAATCATAACTTAGTAACATTTAGATATTCAAAATATTTTATTTCTAATTAATAATCTGCTTACTAAAGTTGAGATTCTTAGGTTGAATCAATGTAATTTCAATCTAAAGTCCTACTCAGTTCTAACTTATAATGTATAAGCTTAGGTTTTGTCAGCTAAAAATATAAGCTTAGTCTTTGTCAACTAAAATTGTAAAGTTTCTTGGGAATTCTACCACAACTTTATGAAATAGCCAATACAATGCAACCTACGGAGTTGTGTTAATCACAGGTGTCAGATATACAAGTTCTATAACATGTAACCTTATGTTCTTTAGATTGCAACTGTGGTCCAGTCATGCCATAGTCCATGAAAAGGATTAGCATGTATCTTTTATAATTATATAGAAACTCCATTTAAAAGTATTCTCAATTTATATCATTTCCATGTAAATATTTCTTATTCCTAATTGCATCTTTAAAATGAAATGGTCATTGGCCTTAAATATTTAATTGTATAGTTCCTTCCCTTCACACAAGGAAAATAATTAATTTTCAAGTCTACTCGAATTGGTACTTCGATCCTTCAAAAGGATTTTGGATCATACTAATACTATGAAAGGATTGCTACATATTGCAAGAGGATTACTAGATCATCTATGTGATATTGTGCAAACATTGAATTAAAACAAAACACAATCATAGAGCTAGTGGAAGAGACAAACTAAGTATGAATAACATCATATATTAGTGAGAAGCATTCAAGTGACAAACTATCATATTAGGTCCACTTTTAAATTGCAAAAGAATATTTTCATTGTTCCACCAAGTTTCCAAGATGCTAGAGCATGGAAACACATCCAAGGAATATGTAGAAGTACCGTCTAAATTTTAGGTAATGTTGTAGGGAATATCGAGATATTCAACATAATGGACCCTATTTGAAATACTAAAAATATTTAAATTACAATTATACTATCACCATTGTATATCACATTATATTTAGAAAAATGAAAAATCAGAATATATAGTCTTATAGATCTAAGTGTTAAGATAATCGATGACTCGTACAATCTTACAACATATATCAAGTGAAAAAAGTAAAATAAAGTCATATAGAAATGAAAACTATGAACTCTAAATCTGTTATATCAAGATTCGAAATTTTAAATGTCTAAGGACTTGAATAATCAAGTCTCCACATTGCCTCCAACTTAACATTGTTTAGAAATGTATCCAAAGTAACACTGCTCAACAACAATGTTTGCATTATCCATTATTGAACACCCTTATCTATTGAACACTCCAACAACCACAAGTTGAAGACTCAAACATAACATACAGGAACAAGTTGAATTCTCCAGAAGTTGGCTAACACACAACCCATGGTTTCAAACTTGAAGGAATACATAGCTCACATGGGTAATGGGATTAGGACCTATGTCGCACATGGTTTGATGTAAGTTGGAACCCTCTAATAGAGAAATAATATCCTGTTGCTTATTATTTCACATAACATAAGCACACATTGTCAATATCTCTCACACAACCATGTCAGAGACAAATTAGGAGGCGTGGGAGGCCCTGTTAGGTGGGGGAGGGAATTTCCATCTAGAATTTCTATACCTTTCCCCTTTCTCACGAGATGGGTTTAATTCATTGGTCTAAATTTTATGTAATGTTGTAGGGAATATCGAGGTATTCAACATAGTGGACCCTATTTGAAATACTAAAAATATTTAAATTACAATTATACTATCACCATTGTATATCACATTATATTTAGAAAAATGAAAAATCAGAATATATAGTCTTATAGATCTAAGTGTTAAGATAATCGATGACTCGTACAATCTTACAACATATATCAAGTGAAAAAAGTAAAATACAGTCATATAGAAATGAAAACTATGAACTCTAAATCTGTTATATCAAGATTCGAAATTTTAAATGTCTAAGGACTTGAATAATCAAGTCTCCACATTGCCTCCAACTTAACATTGTTTAGAAATGTATCCAAAGTAACACTGCTCAACAACAATGTTTGCATTATCCATTATCGAACACCCTTATCTATTGAACACTCCAACAACCACAAGTTGAAGACTCAAACATAACATACAGGAACAAGTTGAATTCTCCAGAAGTTGGCTAACACACAACCCATGGTTTCAAACTTGAAGGAATACATAGCTCACACGGGTAATGGGATTAGGACCTATGTCGCACATGGTTTGATGTAAGTTGGAACCCTCTAATAGAGAAATAATATCATGTTGCTTATTATTTCACATAACATAAGCACACATTGTCAATCTCTCTCACACAACCATGTCAGAGACAAATTAGGAGGCGTGGGAGGCTCTGTTTAGGGGGGGGGGGGGATTTCCATCTAGAATTTCTATACCTTTCCTTTAAAAGGAAACAATTGGGAACATCCCCAATGAATTAAACCCATCTCATGAGAAAGGGGATTGCACATCTCCTACCCTTGGGAATGCATCTCCATGTAACACTGAATATTTCAGTAACAAACCATCAAAAATGCTACAAAATTTGAAATATTCAAGCTAAAATAGTAGGTTCTGCATGAGAATATTGTTGGCGTGGAACCACTCTAAATTATGTTTGTGGTTGGTCACTTGTATTTGAAGCAATAGGTAGGCCATAAGATGTGTTTTCTCCAATTGCTAAAAATGTACCTTCTGCTGGATAAAATGTCCAACAATTAAACCTGGAACAACTCATTAACATGGCAAATAGATACACTCATCCCTCTGCATGGATTCATGTGGAACAATTATCAATTTTTATTTTTCCTTTGTATCAACGATCGTAATAAATTGTATGAGTTAAAGAGAAAGTTGGAATTTGGAGAATTGATGTACATCATGACAGGTAAGGTTGGTGATATGACATAATTTACTATCCCTTAATAGCTAATATAGGTAAAACTCGACAAGGTGTAATAAAATCTAGCAAAGTGAAACTATCAATAAATCCCCGACTGGAATTTATGGAGGGTATATAGGAGCAAATAATCTCATACATGCCAAGCATTATATCTTATGCTATAAATCTAGTTAATGCTTTCAGTAAAAAACCCAATATCAATCTTTTCAGTAAAAAACAAATAGAGAGCAAACACACTGATCTAGGAGGCATTGTGGGCAGAAGAGTATTCATGTTCATGGCGTTCCTGGTGCATGGTGTGTTATCCCCCTCTATATAACAAAGTTACATGTCTGGTGAGCAATCAAACCTAAAACAAATTCAAGTAGATTCAGATTCATTCCAGATCCATTGCAACAATCCTAAATAAGATCCCATGAACCAGTTTGCAACCTGACGGGAGGCAGAGTTCGTGGAGGAGGCGATGGGAGGCAGAGTTCATGGAGGATGAGGGTATGTGTGTTTTGTTTTTGTTTTAATTAAAAAATAATAAATTTAATTTTAATATCTATTATTTAAAATTATTTAATTTTGTTTAAAAATTAAATAATAAATAATAAATGAAATATTTATTATTTAATTTTGTTTTAATATTTATTATTTAAAAATATATAACTTACCTATCACTTATATATATAGGATATATTCATGGTTCATATTTGTAGGTTACATGTTAGGGATAGTTGCATGGGCTACATGTATTATTAGGTATAATACAAGTTAGGTTCATCTCTCATGTTAGGTGTGTTTCTTATATGTATGGGTGTGAATAACAATAGGTGAATGGGTAGGCATAGGTTAGGAGCATCATAATATTAGTTGTGTACCTTATGTATTTTGAATTTTATGTACATGTTTTGAAAATGAATAAGTTAACTATTGGGTCATGTGCATGGGTTAGATGATTATATAGTTGCATATGATGAGTGCATTGATTATTTTATTTATATTCTTAATGTGGGTGCGTGTGTGGGTTATATGTGTCTCTTAGAATAACAAAATTCTCTTATATCTATGTCTAAGTCCATATCCATGTCCCAACATAATAAAATTTGAAGCACTGATAGAAAATTCTATAAATGTGGCAACAACCTAACCCTTAGCCAATAACTTGCTAACATCATGATGATGATTGCAATGATTGTGATGATTCTAATGAGGATGAAGATAATGATGATGAGGAGGAGGAGGAGGAGGAGGGTAGCGATGATGATGGTGGTGGTGATGATGATAAAAATGAAGATGATGATGAGGAGGAGGAGGAGGAGGCTGGTGTTGGTGAGGATGATGATGATGATGAGGAGGAGGAGGATGATGATGATGAGGATGATGAGAATGAGGATGATGATGATGATGATGATGATGATGATGATAACATTGAAGTTGACAATGATGATAATGATGATGATGATCAGGATGAAGATGACGACGATGACGATGATGATGATGATGATGATGATGAGGATGAGGATGAGGATGAGGATGGGGATGATAACATTGATGATGAGGATGAGGAGGAGGAGGATAACAATGAATATGATGATGAGGAGGAGGAGGAGGATGATAACAATGAAGATGATGATGAGGAAGAGGAAGAGGAGGTAGAGGAGGAGGAGGAGGAAGAAGAGGATGAGGATGATGTTGATGAGGATGAAGATGATGATGATGATGAGGAGGAGGCGGAGGAGGATGATGATGAGGATGACGATGGTGGTGGTGGTGGTGATGATGATGATGACATTGAGGATGATGATGATGAGGAGGATGATGATGACGATAACGTTGTTGATGATGATTATTATGATAATGATGATGGCGATGATGATGAGGAGGATGAGGAGGAGGAGGAGGAGTAGGATGATGATAACATTGAATGTGATGATGATGATGACTATGGTGATGAAGACGATGAAGCTAATGATGATGGTGATGATGATGATGATGATGCTAATGATGACGATGATGATGATGAATATGGTGATGAGGAGGAGGAGGAGGAGGAGGAGGAGTGTTATGCCAAAATCTCATCACCCTCATGTTATGAGATAGTTATTACCTTGAATACTCCAATCCCTCAAATTTTTCCCTAGAGAAATGAAGGTTCAAATTATCCCCTTGCAATTTTTCCCTGTGTTGAGTTGGTAGCGCTCCTCTCCCACTGACAAAAAGCGTCACCCAATTTAGCACCACTCCTGATACATGAGAAAAGAGTGGTGCCACCGCTCCTGCCCTTACTGCAAGAAGCAGTACCCCCTTAGCACCCCCTATTTTATTCATTGGAGGAGCGGTGCTTGAGTTTTCAAGGAAAAAATATAAGCTTGGAGAGGATTCTCGAAGCTGACCTCCATGGAGCCTCATCCCTATGGTTTAGGACTAGCTAGAGCTCTAAATCCTCCCTTTTAGGATCTTATCTCCACGTCACTTTTAAATTGAGAACATATATCTCTGGACAAACACACAACTCATAAGATAGATCACACAATTTACTAAGTTATTGAAGAATGAAACAGTGCAAAAATGGTTTGTAGCTGTGAATGCTTTTCATTAATCAAAGAGTAATTAGATAATAATTACAATGAATTTCAATGGATTAAATAGCCACATGCAATTGGAATCCACATGAGGAAATTTGAATTGATTAGACTCTACTTGACTGTAAGTAACTAAGACCTTGTCTAAATCACTGTTGAAGGACTCAATAGTTAACTGGCCTTGTCCAAACCATTACCAAAGTTCAACGGAGTTCTAAAACACAACTCAAGTGTCTAATTTAGTGTTTAATGAGGCTAAATAACTGTGGTAGGTGAGAAATGTGCCTCCCCTGCATGCATCCATGCAAACCTAGTGCTAACTGAATGTAGAGGACTAGAACTTAATGTAATTGAATCCTAACTCATCTTGACTAGTCACTAACTGAACTCAACTGATGAAGGTTGGTATCGGCACTCCCAGTGGATCCTAAATTGTAGGAATTGATATAGGAGGCTCCTAAGCTGATGCATGCAAGTGTAATCAGTGGATGTAGGCCTAAATTAGTGTTACCCACACTTTAGTAACTGAAACATGTTCCCCAATTAGGCCAAGTGGACGCAATGGTGCTAGTGACTAAAAATAGACTGGATGGACTCTCGATTTAGACATGACTCTTGAATGCTAACTTGGAAAATCTGTGGGCCTTGGTAACTATGACCATAGGTCACCCATTACATCAAGTAAAGTAAAGTAACTGCTCAATACAACGATCTAGGGAAAAAACACATGGGAACCCCCCCCCTCTAATTAAGCAGGTATAATCAGGATCAATTTGGTTCTTCTAGGAATAGGTATCCTAGGGCCTGACATGTGACCCTCTCCATCATTATGTCTGGAGGAATATTCCTCTTTGGAAGAAGAATGATATGCTCAACTAAATCAGAAATATAGACAGCTGGCGGATGAAGACTGGACCCATGTAGGGAAACTGAAGTCAAGTGATAAGTGAGAAAAGGTTCTTGAGGATTTAGAACATGTGAGGAACACTCAAGAAACTGATATGTTTCAGCCATGAATAAAAAATCATGAGTGGTAAAAACAACCCCAAGTGTTAGGAGCAAGTGTTCATGCGGATGCAGGATGTCTTCCTCTTTACTAGTTCTGTGAGGAGATGAGCATGTGATCAATGGTAGAGAAGCACTGGGAATGTGGAGAGAGAATTATTGAGCTCCATATTCTGATATAGCTTCAAAAATAAAATATCGGCAACCTCATAAGAGGAAGCTAACACCAAATCCCCAGCAGCAGTTTTGAAGAGAAATTGTGGTACTTGATTTTTCACATTGGAATTGGTGAGAGTAGCTACAAGCATGATTGAAATATCTTGGATTTTAAAATTTGAACCAAAAAATATCATATCAGAAATTAAATAAGATCTAAATAGGTTCACAACAGATCCAAAACTGTGAAATGAAATCAAATCCCCAGCAACAGTTTTGTAGGAGACTTGCAGTACTTGTTTCTTCACACCGTTGATGAGAATAGCTACAAGCAGTACTGAAAGGTTATGAATTTGAAATATTAAAACAATAAATATCAGATAATATCTAAATAATATCATATCAGATCCAATAATGTTCATATCAGATCCAAATAAATGGTCAACCGAGACGGTGGATGCACAGTTTTCTTCTTCTTCAAAATTCTGAATTTTGGTGCATGCAATCCTGCAGGAATTTGATGAAAGATCTAGATCATGGGGAGAAAATGGATCACTCTAGAAATATGATATTTATTATAAAATATCCAATTTATTACATATTTTCACACCATCAGCAACATTAGAGAGATAAAAATCAAATTCCTCTTCACTTTTGGAAGCAATTACTGGCAAATTTTGCACAGAATTCAAAGGAAAATCACCGGTGAATGTTTGCATGGAAGTGTAGCAGTATTTTTCTTCAATATCAGAGATTCAAATGTATTCTTCTATTTCAAACATATGAGGATATGAGATATCACATATCTCATAAACTTCCGGACCATCAGGAGAAAGAGTCACTGCAAGGAGACTGTCTTCAATTCGAATTGACTGTGTAGAAGCTTCTGGTTCTTCTTCATCTTGAACAACTTCATCAGAGAGAGTGGAGACTGAGAAATTTGGATCAAGAATGCTTATGGTGTTGGATGTGCTCTCCAAATTTTTATTATTATTCCCATCAATCATTCCAAAGGTTCTGTCCAATCTTGTCCAGAGTTCCTTTGGGTCTTCAATAGATCTACTGAGGTAGCACAAGCTAGGAGAAAGACCCAGTGTTATTGTTACAAAAGATGCATCACATTCATTCAACCAGTCATTCTCACTAAACCAATCTTCACTGATTCCAATAGAAACCCCATAGAGACCTCGTCTCATCAGAGATGCAATCATCTTCTTCTTCCATTCTAAATAGTTTGTGAATAGGGTGAGAAGAGGAACTGATGAATCCATTTCAAAGTTGTACCTACAAAAACACAAAAGGGACACCGTAAGGTCAAAATCCTGCACATTTCAGGTTTTAATCACACCCAGCATAACTGATTAATCAAGCTTGATCAACAATTCCTTAACTTGGAATATTAAGAGGTAAACCTTCTGCTTCTGGTGCAGAGCTGGAAGGAGCAATTTTGCTAAAAAATGATCCAGTAGGAGATCTGAGGAGGAGAACTGCCTTGTACTCTGAGGCTCTGATACCATATTAAATTGAGCACATAGATTTGTGGAAAAACACACAACTCACAGGATAAATCACACAATTTACTCAATTATTGAAGAATGAAATAGTGAAAAAATGGCTTGTAGCTATGAATGCTTTTCATTAATCAAAGAGTAATTAGATAATAATTACAATGAAGTACAATGGCTTAAATAGCCATATGAAATTCAAATCCACATGAGGAAGTTTGAATTGATTAGAATCTACTTGACTGTAGGTAACTGAGACCTTGTCTAAATCACTGTCGGAGGACTCAATAGTTAACTGACCTTGTCTAAACCATTACCGAAGTTAAATTTAGTTCTAAAACACAACTCAAGTGTCTGCTTCAATGTTGACTGAGGCTAACTGAATATGGTAGATGAGAAATGTGCCTCTCCTGCATGTAGCCATGCAAACCTAGCGCTAATTGAATGTAAAGGACTAGAACTAAATGTAATTGACTCCTAACTCAGCTTGACTAGTCACTAACTGAACTCAACTGATGAAGGTTGGTATCGACACTCCCAGTGGCTCATAAATTGTAGGAATTGATCTAGGAGGATCCTAAACTGATTCATGCAAGTGCAATCAGTGGAAGTAGACCTCAATTAGTGTTCCCCACACTTTAGTAACTGAAACATGTTCCCCAATTAGGCCAAGTGGATCCAATGGTGCTAGTGACTAAAAATAGACTGGATGGAATCCCGATTTAGACATGACTCCTGATTTAGACATATGAACAAATTGGACAATGGAGGATTAATAATACTAACACTCACCCATGAGATCCTCAACCATACCTATCCTCCCATGCCTTTAAATGCTGGCTCACCCCCCATGGGCAAAGAGAGGAAGAACTGTGTTGCATACCTAAACTTTGTCAAAATAATTCTTGAGTCTTTGGAGGCTAGGTGAAGTAAGAGGAAAGGATACATTGGAAGGAAATATCAACACCAAGGAATGAAGGTTGTGGTCTCTCCAATCATTTATTAATAAAGACGGTCTTTTCTTTCCCATATTTACTATTTCATATGTATGTATTGCTTGATTCCTTGGTCACAAGCATAGATCTAGTTGATTATATTGTATTCTATCATGTTTTCTTTGTTGTCTTCCATCTTTTACAAGTTCTTATGTAGTAAGCTTCAAGGATAGCAAGGACAACCTATGAGAAAATCATCATGGCATTCCATTCAAGTGATTAACCAGACTTAGGGAGAGTCTAGCACTCCGTGTTTGTGTTTTGTTCTAGATCTGAACCATCCAGACTAGGGAACCAACTCTTGTCTGCAGGAGGTGCATATTTCTGGCTAAAAAAATTGTCGACTCCACTGGGGAGACTTAGAATTATGGATCATTGGTAAGTTGAAA
This sequence comes from Pseudotsuga menziesii, assembly GCA_001517045.1. Taxonomy (NCBI): domain Eukaryota; kingdom Viridiplantae; phylum Streptophyta; class Pinopsida; order Pinales; family Pinaceae; genus Pseudotsuga; species Pseudotsuga menziesii. The sequence goes on along the minus strand of LPNX010365876.1, from coordinate 833,997 downwards.
CCTCCACCTTCATTTTCAATTTGTAGATCTACTTTTTCCATTCATAGATCCATAGATCTTCTTTGAATTTGATTGTTTTCATCTTCATATTTTTGGTTCACTGGGTTTTTTGGTGATTGTTTGGGTTCATTCCTTGGACTGTAACTTACTTTTCTGTCGCTTTTTTGTTTTTCAAATCGCAATATTGGGCACGGCTCCTAAGCTATGTTATACGTGCGGTTCTGGAGCTGTCACCGCTCTTCCTCTATGTTAAAGAAGCGGTGCCACTACCCTTTCTTTGTTTCCAAGAAGTGGTGTTGGACCTAGTAATGCTCTGGTGTGAACCTGCTGTAAGCGGTGCCAACACTCTGTTTCTATGTACAAGAAGCAGTGCTCAGGCTGGTAACGCCCTATTCAACACCAGTATAAGTGGTGCCATGTATTCTTCTTAGCCCTGTTTGGTGTTTGATTCCTAAATGCTTGTTTTGGTATTTGAGATGCATGCTTTAGATAGTTACAGTTGTGCTTTGAAATCTGCAATTTATATTTGAATAGAAAACTCAATCAAAAATAAAAAAATTCAAAAAAAAATGAGCCAATTTTTGTTTCTCGGTGGCTCACGCCCCCGAACCCCCAAGACCCTTAGGCTAAGGGGCTGCCATGCAGCCCTCGCCCCCCCTAGGGAGCGTGTATGAATCCATAGTTAATCTCAAGAATTTTGATTGTGTTAACACTCTATCAAATTTTTTATTATAAAAGATATGTGGGAAGTTTGATCCTGCTAAAAAGTGTTGGGAAGGCAACCTTAGAGTTTGTAGGGAGGCTGATGGCATATATGAGATAGCATTCAGCCACTAGAATAGGTCGCGATGGAAATTAAGGAAAGGATAGAGTAAATTGGTGACCCCACTAGGGAGTAATGAATATTGAAACCGAAAAGACACTCCATGGATCAGAGATGCAGGGAAAAGTAGAGAACATCGGATGCATTGAAGGAATTAAACAGGAGTCATAATAGAAGGCTAAGAGTGATTTGATGGCAGATCAATGGCATCAAAACATTTCGTACAGCAAACATGCTCGACCAAAGCCACTTTTCCAAATTGTGAAATGGGTTAAAAGGTGGAGGAATCTAACGGCCAAGGTTGGGATCCAAGAATATCCACAATCATAAATGACTTTGCATCCTAGATTAGCAAGGACGCAGTAGCGATTTCAGATTGCGAAAAGTGGTACAGGTCACTCAAATTGACGGTCACTACAAGATCGGAGGCAGATCTATGGTCTTGGTTTATTTCTCAATCTAAACTAGCATGTAGGGGACTAGAATCTTGCATCGCGAAAAGTCGTAGGGTCCACTCAGATCAACTGTTGTGAAGAAAATTCGAACTTGATTGACAGTTGATCTTCACACGCATGAGGTAAGGAAGAATGTAGGATAAAGGACCTCACATACCAAAGGCTCATATCACAAGGAGTAATATCCATGGTGCAAGCTACTTGGGAAGGGCGCGAAGGTTATGCTATGTAAAAAGCTATAAAAGGGTCCACATGAAGTTGGAAAGGTTTGTCTTTTTTGAAGCGTCAAAGCCACCAAATATCCAACTGCATATAGAGCACCAGCACGAACAAACCAGGAGACTGTGTTACAAATCAAGGTATGCCCCTGATACCTCCTTAGTGCTATTTGAAAATGGATGTGATAGGAGCAGTAGAAGTGGTAGGGGTGAGGGATGATACATAACCTGAGGTCACATGTCGGAGGGAAGAGGAAAGTATCGTAGATGAGAATGCTGAGATTTTCGATACCATATTGGTGGGAGAAGCCATTGAAACTCCCATAGGTAAATTGGAAATACTTAAGGACTGAGGTAGAGATACCTTCGGTGTTTTTAAATCTTTTTTCCATTTCTTCTCTGTTGGCCAAATCCCCCATTTCCCTGAGTTTGTCGAATGGTGTGCAGACAATTTCTCTATCGCTGAAGGATTCATTATGAATAAGTCAAAGTCCAAAATCCTTTGTTCATTCTAGGCTTCCGTCATCCACAAAACCCTGCACATCACAGACGAGTTTGTCCATATATCCCAAAACTACCAAGAGAAAAATATTATATGTTGCTTCATAGAAACTACCGACGAAAGTAAAGAAACCTTCTTGAAGTCTTGTTCAAAACCCAGTGGTGAACCCATCGACCTATCATACCCTATCGAACTTAGCCAATTCATTGAAGAAACTTAGTGGTGTATATCCATGGCCAGTCAGTTTTTAGGTTTAGATACCGATGCTTATTTCATAGAGTCATTGTTGAGTCTATTTGTCCTAAGTACTTGTCCAGCCAAACCTGAATTTCTCGGGCAATATTATAAGTCTTACTGTCTTAAGTTTGACGAATTCCTAGCCGAGAACATCTGCTCTCAGTTAGAAAATTTCCACGGCACTGAAGTGTTTAGATTCCAGTCCTTTTTGCTAAGGACTCTTATAGCTTATAACAAAGAAGAGCTACAAGTACCTGAATTGGAAATCACTATCGACATGGCCACGGACTACTGTAAGTTCATGAACCAATTAATGGATGAAGTATACGACCTTTTATTTCAGGAAATGTTACCTAGGGTGTTGCCCGAGATGAGAAAAATGATACAGTTGTCAAATAGGAAGAAGATAGGGGACTGGTTCCTGACAGAATTTGGAATGACCATAAGATTGTATGGATTTGTGCATCAGCCATACATTCTACCATATTTTCTAACTGCCAAGGTTTTCTCCCCGGAATTGATTCGACAAAGACTCACTGATTGAGGAAGAGCAATTCTGGAGCTATAAAAAGATCTTGAATTTGATTTTCCCCTGGGAAGTGGGGCCATACACAGTCAGGAGTAGATTTTCTTTTCCACTGGTTACCAACTTGCTTAGAGGCATGGGGTTTTCTCTAAGACAAGCGGTAAACTATGACCCTCATCAAATAATTTCCAGAAGGAGGAAGGCTCACAGGTGCAAGCCTTTTGAACACACTGAGATACTCAGACTCGGGGAAGCAGAAAACTGGGACAATTTCCCTAATCCTGCCCCCATGGACACTAGCATAGAACAAAGCACTGGCTCACACCTGCCAGGAATAGCTTCTCCCCAAAGAGAATTGGCTAAAATAGTTGCAATAGCCAGGGATGTCTCATCATTGGTCAGCTATTCAGCGAGTTTAGTAAAAAGAGGGGGTCCAGAGCCTATGGATACTGAATAGGTTGACACGGCCAGTATGTACAAAATGAAGAAAATAGAACAGGGGCAACAGTTAGTGCAAATTAAAATGGGAAATACAAAGGGACAGGGGAAGAAGAAGAATATGGAGAAAAAACAGAAGCAAGAAGAGCCCAAGGAAGCCAAATTACAAATCCAAGAATATGTATTTGATGGGAAGACTCCAAACAGGCATGCATCCAAAGAAGACTGGCTAGGATCTTACCGGGAAAGGGCTGATAAAACTTTTAGAGAGACAGCAGAGCTATACAGCGAGGAAATGTAGTTTCCTTATCCAAATGTATCATTAAATACTATAAGGGATCATTCCACTGACACCCTTAGCTTAGCCTTGGCATTGGGAAATAAGGTGTCAGAGGTTAGTGTGAACCTCTTAAAGGTTCCCACTACTGACATAATACAACTCAACAAAGAAATCAGGGATATCTTGAATGCTAGACTGCTTAAGGCCACCATACAGATGTCCAATCTAGAGGAAAGTAAAACAAAGACTTTGAATCTTTTGAGAAACGTAAGAGTGGAAAACAAAGCCCTCAAGGCCCAAATCAACAATTTGCAAAATGAAGCAATACAAATAGAGGGACCAACACATAAGGGAGTCTTGGCCCAGAAATTGCTCGATGATAAGGAAAAAGAGATCCAAACACTAAAAAAAAAGTTGAAAATACCTGCCACCCAGCTCGCCCAGACAGAAGAATTGGCTAATTTCAAAAAAAAGAGAAAGAGACATTGAACACTGAGCTTACCGACTACAAATCCAAGCTGCTAAAGCTCAAAGAAAAGGAAAGGCAGTGGGGAGTAGACATCTAGCTTTTGAAGAAAAGAAAAGCGGAATTAAGAGCCATATTAGCAATAAAAGAAAGGGAGCTTCAAGGAAAGAATGCTGAGAGTGAAATTCAGTCTGTAGGTGTAGCTGGAGAGATAGACACCAGTTCTCTTTCTAGAGCAATGTACTAGATAGGCCTGCAATATATAGAGCTTGTTAAGTTAAAGCGGCAGATCGAGGAACAAGAAAAGGAAAAAATCAAGGAGAGACAAGGAAAGGAAAATATGGAAGAGAAATGCCAAGGACTGATTCAACAAAATGCCAAGTTAAGCCAACAGGTGGTTGGTAAATTTCCTTGCAAGGTGCTAGACATTTAATTTGGGATCAAATCATTATAGAGGCTGACAAGTTCCAACCTTATATAGATTTCATTGAAAACCAGGAAAATGCTATGATAGAGGCCAAGAAAAAGGTCCTGACAATATTAGGGGAAATGCAGAAAAGACCTATGGCAACAAAAGAAAATGTCGTTTCTTTCCTAAGCTCCTTGTCAAACAATTTCTCCAATTGGTACAGTATTCAAAACAGGGTTGCTGTTGTCTTCGGGGCTAGAAAGGTAATCGCTAAGCACAGGATGTTGGATACTGTACAAGCCAAAATAGAGGTTATTGAGCACAAATTTAAGGAGGTTGTCAAGATATTCAAACCGCCAGTAGACAGAGGGATCCCTTTCTTCTGGGAAGAAAAGGGTCCTTTATTGTCCCAAAAGGAGTATCAGAAGCATCTGGTTCATTGCCAATTAGACAACAGCAAGTTTGGAGACATGCAACAATCATTGTCAGGAAAGATTGTTCTTGATAAGTTGGCTAGTGAATTTGAATTTTTGTTTGATTTTAAAGTCACCTGTGTCGAAGTCCCTGAGACTTCGTACCCAAAAACGATGGAGCTCAAAGCACAAGCATTCAACATGGCAGTTGCGACTCTACCTGGTCCTAACCTATGGAGATCCATTTAGCAATATGGGTCAGCCAAATTCAAAATGCATCCATAGAAGTGGTAATGACAGTACGTGAGAAGTTTTCTCTATGTGCACACCCTTTCCAATGGTCACCTCTCTTGGAACTTTGTACAACTGTCACTCACCAGATGGAAGCATAGAAGACTTTTGTGCATATTTTCTCCTACAATCCATATTTCATTTTCCATTTTTTATGTAAATCGTGGCCGATGTGTCACCTATGAGTTTGTTAGAAGTTTTTTTCTTCTGTTGTAACAAATTTTTATTCCTGAATGCAGTTTAGGAAGTCCAAAATGCTATAAATGTACCTCCTGAAGAAGGGGAAAGGGTTGCAACTGATGTAATTTTGCTGTGTATGCTTTCAAGAGTATTTTAATAAAGTTGTAGAGCTGAGGTCGACGTTTTACAGGGATTCATGTGTTGTTTGTATTATAGTCTGTTTCTTCCTTTCTCATGTGAATGTTTTTCTAGTTTATCTCTTCCATTATGTTTTCTTTCATGTATGAAATAAGTGTATAAAAATTTGGAATTCATACATGCTATGCTCTGTCTGTTGTTTCAGATATCCACCAAAGATTTCTTCTAAAGTTAATACAGAATTCATTTTCCAATGCTCTGTGTTGATGGTCTGTTCATGTTCTTCTTTTCCACCAGACAATTATAATTTGACTGTGATTGAATGGATATCTTGCCTATGTGTTGGAATTTCCTGCATAAGTTCTGTTCATTCCTGTTACACTTCTTGACTCCATCGCCCAGCAATACTATGTCTTGTTTCAACCAATTTTACAAACAATTTATATTTTCACTTGTACATATCTGGCATTGTTAATATTTGGTGAGAGATCCCTCTCGAAAGAGTAGAAGGCCAACTCTCTCTTCGAAAGTGGTTATGCTGTTACCTAGGAGCGATCCTTCCGCAACCTTTGGCTCAGTTCCAGTGTTAACAAACTGGCACCGTTGTCGAGGACGAGTTGAATATTATCCCTGGAGGAATGACAAGAACTGCACAATTTCAGGATAGATATTTTTGAGGGCAAACATAAATTTTTGCAGTCGCGAGAAGGTTGTATATTTGTCCTGGTGACTCCACATCCACTTCGACCAATATCACACTAGGTATCCTGTATTCCAGAAGGATCCCCACGAGAGGTAACCCTGATCCCGAAACTTTGCAAAGTGTGGAAAATCTAGAAAAAATACTTAGAGATAGAAATAAAGAGAAAGTGATTTTTTCGTTGTTTGGTACATCATCATCTCAAGATTTGTATGGCGTAGCGGAATCCAAATGGGGAGTTAGATCTGAAATACTACTAACCAAATCTAAATATGACTCTGACCTAACTAAAGTTGGGGTTAGCTCTAGTATACTGAGATCCTATCTGCTTGATTCTTTGTGGCTAAACCTAAAGACCCCAGTGAAAGCTGAAGAGACAGCCCCTATTTTTCAGAGCACCTAGTTTCCTAACCCCCAATCTGCTCCCAATTGACTGACCCCGATGGTTGTTGCTATATTTTCCCCATTAGCCCTACCTCTAGTTTTGCATGACCTCCCCTTAAAATACGCCCAAAGAATTACACTCTACAACGAGGAGGGGAATGTCTTAGCAAGATACCATGTGGGTCAATTTGATGATTTCATCGACCTGGAAGAGGTGGATGATGAAGATGTCAAGATGAGGTTGTTTGCTCAGATTTTGTCTAGGGAAGCCAAGAAGTGGTACAAATACTTGCCACCTAGGTCTAACCGTAGTTTTGCTGGTTTTCAAATCATATTTCTAGAAAGATGGGACGATAAACAAAGCCCGTTGCAGGTCCTATCCCAATACAACAATCTCAAGAAAGGAGGTTTTGAGTTGGTCCATGAGTTTTCAAGCAGATTCATGTGAGTCTACAACTCGATACCTACTAACATCAAACCTTCACCTGGGGTGGCTAAACTTCATTACGCTGATGAATTTGATAATGATTTTGCTTTGTTATTAAGAGAGAGAAAATCAAACACCCTCCCAGCCATGTTCACTGATGCCCTAGAAGTAGAGGCCAATATGATGGCGTGCAGAAAATTAAAACCAAGGGCAGAGGTTGACAGAAGGAAAGGTAGGGAAGAGACCCACCCCACCACTTCTACGTCTTCATCTAGTGATGTAAAATTTGAAATGATGCTCAAAACTATGGAAAAGTTGATGGAGAGGCTAATGGTGGAGGCCAAGCTAACAAACCGAGAGAAAAATGAACCTCATATAAGGAATCCCAATTTTAGGAGGCCAGTTCCTCCCCCACTCCAACCAAATAGACCAAGGGATGTGAGGAATCCAAGAAACCAATAAGACTAGACAATTAGGCCTCCTTTCCCTGAAAATATGTGGCCGCCGAAGTTGAAGCGGAGTCTATCAAATATCATATCCACCATTTTGGTGATTTAGACTCTGAAATATACTTGACTGAGGAGGAACATGACATGTTCACACAAGTGGATGATAAGACCCTAACAGAGGAATTGGAACAATATCATAAGGGGTATATGCATGTTATAGATGATGTCAGGAAGACCAAGTTAATAAGTAGAGACATTGCTATAAACAAAGGGGGGTTAAACCCAAACCAACCTTCTAGTAGTCAGACCGACCTAGGAAAAGGAAATGAGAAACAAAAGGATTCAGTAGCATCCAGGGAAGTGGAAAAAGGGACTGGTAATGTGAGGTAGCTAGAGAAAACGACACCCGTGGAGCTAGGAAAAACCCCTCCCATGTTTAACCTCCGAAGCGAGCTATCTAAGTTGAAGGTTTCAATCCCTTTCAATGAATTATTGAGGAATTAGGAATACAGGGACACTATAATGAAGATGATTGTAAATCAAGGAGAATCTCACCCGAATATCTTATTAGAGCTGACTAAAGACAACCCTACTATTATTTTGGGATCTAAGATTGACAGCATGGACAACGAAGACGAGGAGGTGCCACCCTTTTATATGAGCTTGAATGTACATGATATGGTGTTACACAAAGCTATGTTGGATTCAGGAGCCTCACATAATCTGATGCCAAAGGGAGTAGTGGAGAGCCTGGGATTGGAGATTGCAAGGCCTTATAAAGACCTGTATTCCTTTGATTCTAAAAGGGTAAAATGTCTGGTCTTGATCAAAGACATGGTGGTATCTTTAAATAAGTTTCCATCTAAAAGTGTGGTCATGGATGTTGTTGTGGCCGATATTCCCCCCAAGTTTGGTATTTTTCTATCAAGGTCTTGGACTTCAAAGCTGAAGGGTAACCTACAAATGGACATGTCCTACGCAACAATTCCTATTCGGAATGAAAACATAAGGTTATACATTGAGAAAAGATTGCCTTAAGTCATGAGCAATCAGACTCAGCCTGACATCCATCATCTTTATGCCATCGACACAGACTTAGGGTCGTCTATATTCTTTAATGATATATCTCCTTGCGACTCAAAATTCGTTGTACCATGGAAAGGTAAAAGGGATAAAGGAGAGGCTAGTGAACTGGAAGCTTTATAAAGAAACCAGAAGGATGAAGGACTATGGAATATGTATTTCGATGGCTTGGTGGCTAAAGCGGGTGCTGGTGCAAGTGTGTACATAATCTCCCCCATTAGGGATACCAAAGCTTATTCTTATAAGTTGGTTTTTGAATGCTATAAAAATGTAGCAGAGTATGAGGCCTTGTTGTTGGGCCTGCATGCACTAAAGGATTTATGAGCTAAAAGGGTCCAATTTTTTGGAGATTAAGAGCTTGTAGTGAATTAGGTGAATGACAGCTACCAAACTAGACATCCAAGAACGAGATCTTACCGAAATGAGGTGTGGGACATGTTCAGAAATTACTTCACTAAACATACAGTCCAAGTGATCCCTAGATATGAGAATACGGTGGCAGACTCTCTGGCAACTACAACCGAAAATTTTGAGGCCCCTACAGTAGGCAAAAAGAAATACAAAGTAGATATTGTGAATAGACCTTCTATACTAGACAACACTAGATATTGGCAATTTTTTGAAGACGATATGCAGATCAAGAGATTTCTGGAGTTGTCTGGTGAGTTTGTAAACACCTGCATAGATGAGAATGATGCTGACTCCAAGAAATTCCTAGATGTCGAAGAGGAAGAGGAAGAGGAAGAGGTCGTCGAGGTGGGGAAACTGAAAGAATCTTTGGGAGGTAGGGATATATTCCAGTTGAAGAGCAATCATATTCCTAGACGTTTGATCCCCTTAGAGTTCCTTTTTGAATAGAATGACGTAGCCAGATATCCGAAGGTCGAGCCTGCCGCAAACGCTATCGAAGATATAAATATTGGGACTGAAAGTAACCCAAAAATTATAAAGTTGTCCAAGAAATTTCCCGCTAAAAAAAAGAAGGGTATGTGAACATGATGAAGAAATACATAGATGTGTTTGCATGGAGTTATGAATATCTCAAAGGATATGACACTTCCATCATACAACATACTATCCTGATTAAACCTGGGGAGAAACCATTCAGGAAAAAACTCAGGAGGATCAATTCGAAGCTAGTACCCATTATTGAAAAGGAAGTAAAAAGGTTGTTTGATGCAAACATAATTGTGACTCTGAGGTTTTCAAGATGGGTATCCAATTTGGTTCCTGTTCGGAAAAAGAATGGGGAGATAAGGCTATGTGTAGATTTCAGAAACTTAAATAAAGTTTCTTTGAAAGAAAATTACCCATTGCCGAAGATGGACCAAATCCTACAAAGGGTGGTAGGCTCAGAAAGAATATCCACTATGGATGTGTTTTCTGGTTACAATCAGGTGAAGGTGCTACCTGAAGACCAAGAAAAAATTGCTTTCACCACACCTTGGGGTACATTCATGTACGCAAAGATGCCATTCAGATTAATGAATGCTGGGGAAACTTTCCAACGTGCCATGGATATTACTTTTGCAGATGAAAGAGAAACATTTGTGGTGATTTACATGGATGACATTACTGTATACTCCAGGTGGGCTAAAGATCATATCAGACATTTAGAAAGGGTTTTCATTAAGTGCAGGAAGTATGGCATCTTATTAAACCCTAGAAAGTCAAACTTCACTCTAGAAGAAGGAAAGTTGCTGGAGCACTTCATTTCGAAGAAAGGAATTAGGATCGATCCATACAAGGTAAAAGGCATCTTGAGAGTAGAGGAACCAAGGATCAAGAAGGAAATACATTATTTCATTGGTCAAGTAAACTTATTGAGGAGATTCATCCCTAGATTCACCAAAATCCTGATGGACATTACTTATATGCTGAGGAAAGATCACAAGATCAAATGAACAGTAGAAGCCAAGAAGGCTTTCAAAAATATAAAACAGGCCATTTCAGAGGCTCCTGTACTAGTTAGTCCATATTTTGAGAAATATTTCTTAATGTTCTCGTATGCTTTAGAGCATACTGTGGTGGCAGTGTTGCTGCAAAAAATGATCGGGGTGAAGAACAGCCTATAGCATTCTTCAGTAAAATATTGAGGGATGGAGAATTGAAATATAGTATAATAGAAAAAAAATCTTACGCTTTGGTTAATGCCTTGAATGATTTAAGAATCTACCTCCTCCATTCCCACATAATTGCCTATGTACCCAATAGTGTGGTGAAAAGCATACTTAAACAGTCGAATCCTAAGGGAAAGAGAGCTAAATGGGTCGCAGTCCTTATAGAATACGACATAGAAATTAAGCCCACAAAATTGATCAAAGGGCAAGGGTTAGCTAAAATGATGATGGATTCCCATTCTGACTCTCTGCAGTTGAATTTTCTAGCTGGTCAGTCTAATTGGGTAGAGGCGGAGATGCAAATGAAGCCTGATTTTTCTGTATCTCCTTGGTATGTTGACATTATTTTTGTATTGCAGAATTTACAACCTCCTGCAGGGCTAAGAAAAACCAGAGCTAGATCCGTGAAACTGAAGGCTGCAAAATTTTGCATCATAGAGGAATATCTTTATTGGAAAGACCCCAGGGGAATACTGCTAAATTGTCTTTTGGAAAACGAAGCTCAACATATAGCAAAGGAGTTTCATGAAGGAGATTATGGAGGACATCATTCATGGAAAGTAACCGCATATAAAATTCTGAGGGCAGGATTTTATTAGCCTTCATTGTTCTCAGATGTCTATAAGGAAACAACTAAATGCCATCAGTGTATGATTTTTTAAGGAAAAAGAAAAGTGGTTTCACTTCCCTCAACCCTATATCTGTGGAAGCTCATTTCCAGCAATGGGGGTTAGATTTCATCGAAGAGATAAATCCAAACTCCTCCGGACAGCATAAGTGGATTCTAACGGCCACCGATTACTTCACAAAGTGGATTGAAGCCATACCTGCCAGAAGGGCTACAGAAGAGGTGATAATGGATTTCTTAGAAGAAAATATTTTGGCAAGATTTGGCTGCCTTAAGAGAATTGTGATAGACAATGCATCTGCATTTAAGTCCAAGAAGATGATCAATTTTTTCCATAAATACCACATAAGTCTAAACCATTCTATTTGTTATTACCCACAGAGAAACAAACTAGCAGAATCCTCTAACAAAAGTCTTGTGAGGATTATTAAGAAGTTGTTGGAGGACAACAAGAGATCTTGGAACATGAAGTTGAAATATTCCTTGTGGGCCAACAAAATCAGCACAAAGAGGGCTATCGGTATGTCACCGTTTCAATTGGTATATGGGGCCGAAGTAATTTTCCCTGCCTCTCTGGGTGTTCCAGTATTGAAATTTTTACAGGATCCATTGGATGAGCCTACTCCCATTCAAAGAAGGATCAACCAAATTATTGAACTGAATGAAGTGAGGGACAAAGCTTATGATAAAGTCCAGATACACCAGGAGAAGATGAAGAATACCTTCGATAGGAGAATAAAGGAAGATGTTTTCCAGGTCGATGACCTGGTGTTGAAGTGGGATTCCCCACGTGAAGAAAAAGGTAAACACAGAAAATTCAACCACTTATGGGTAGGCCCATACCTTATTGCGGCACACATATGAGACAAAACCTTCATTCTACAGTACGAAGGAGGCACAGTGAATGTGAGGTTTCTAAAATGTTACCTTGAGTAAAGGGACTAAGGTCCATGTATCATAGTGTAAATACATTTTATGTTTTATTCGGTACAGATGGAGAGTTAGAAGATTTGAATCCCATAGAGAAGGCCCTAAGATCGAAAGAGGTAACCATTCTTTCAAACTATGTTTTCTTTTAGAAAGTAAAAAAAAAGGATGTTGTCAATGGATTAGACAACTAGTCTACGGGTTCTTTGCTACCTCGCTAGGAGGATAGCATCCCTTGTGGAGCCAGTTGTTAACACTCTATCAAATTTTTGATTATAAGAGATATGTGGGAAGTTTGATCCTGCTAAAAAGTGTTGGGAAGGCAACCTTAGAGTTTGTAGGGAGGCTGATGGCATATACGAGATAGCATTCAGACACTAGAATAGGCCGCGGTGGAAATGAAGGAAAGGACAGTGTAAATTGGTGGCCCCACTAAGGAGTAATAAATATTGAAAGCTACAAGACACTCCATGGATCAGAGATGCAGGGTAAAGAAGAGAACATCGGATGTGCTGAAGGCATTAAACGAGAGTCATAATAGAAGGCTGAGATTGATCTGATGGCAGATCAACAGCGTCAAAACATTTCGCACGGTGAACATGCTCGGCCAAAGTCACTTTTCCAAATCGTGAAATGGGTTAAAAGGTGGAGACATCTAATGGTTGAGGTTGGGATCCAAGAATATCCACGGTAATAAATAATTTCACATCCTAGATTAGTAAGGACGTAGTAGCGATTTTGGATTGCGAAAAGTGGTACAGGTCGCTCAGATCGACGGTCACTACAAGAGCGGAGGGATATTTTTGGTCGTGGTTTATTTTGCAATCTAAACTAGAACGGAGGAGACCAGGATATTGCATTGAAAAAAGTGGTAGGGTCCACTCAGATCAATGGTTGTGAAGAAAAGTTGATCTTGATCAACGGTTGAGCTACACACACACGAGGTAAGGAAGAATGTAGCATAAAGGACCTCACATACCAAAGGCTCAGATCGTAAGGAGTAATATCCATGGTGCAAGCTTCTTAGGAAGGGCACGAAGGTTACATTGTGTAAAAAGATATAAAAGGGTCCACGTGAACTTGGAAAGGTTTGCCTTTTCCAAATCCTCGAAGCCGTAGAATATCCAATTGCATACAGAACGCCAACACGGACAAACCAGGAGACTGTGCTACAAAGCAAGGTAGGCCCCCGATACCTCCTCAGTGCTATTTGAAAATGGATGTGATAGGAGCAGTAGAAGTGGTAGGGGTGAGGGATGATACAAAACCTGAGGTCACATGTCGGAGGGCAGAGGAAAGTCTCGTAGATGAGAATGCTGATATTTTCAATACCATCTTGGTGGGAGAAGCCATTGAAACTGCCAAAGTTAAATTGGAAATCCTTAAGGACCAAGGTAGAGATACCTGTGGTGCTTTTAAATATTTTTTCCATTTCTTCTCTATTGGCCAAAACCCCCATTTCCCTGAGTTTGTTGAATGGTGTGCAGACAATTTCTTTGTCGTCAAAGGAGTCATTATGAATAAGTCAAAGTCCAAAATCCTTTGTTCAGTCCAGGCTTCTGTCATCCATAAAACCCTGCACATCCCATACAAGTTTGTCCATATATCCCAAAACTACCAAGAGAAAAATATTATATGTTGCTTCAGAGAAACTACCGACGAAAGTAAAGAAACCTTCTTGAAGGCCTGTTCGAAACCTAGTGGTGAACCCATCGACCTGTCATACCCTATTGACCTTAGCCAATTCAATGGAGAAACTCAGTGGTGTATATCATTGTCTAGTCAGTTTTTAGGTTTATATACCGATGTTTATGTCACAGAGTCATTGTTGAGTCTATTGTTTGTCCTAAGTACTTGTCCAACTGAACCTAAATCTCTCAGGCAATCTTATTAGTCTTATTGTCTTAAGTTTGATGAATTAATAGCCGAGAACATCTTCTCTCAGTTAGAAAATTTCCACGGCACTAAAGTGTTCAAATTCCATTCATTTTCGCTGAGGATGCTTATAGCTTATAACAAAGAAGACCTACAAGTACCTGAATTGAAAATCACTATTGACATGGCCATAGACTATTGTAAGTTCATGAACCAATTGATGGCCGAAGTATACAACCTTTTCTTTTAGGAAAGGTTACCTAGGGTGTTTATTGAGATGATACAAGTGCTATAGTTGTAAAATAGAAAGAAGATAGGGGACTGGTTCCTGCCAGAATTCAGAACGACCATAAGATTGTACGGCTTTTTGCATCAACCCTACATTCTGCCAACTTTTCTAACCGCCAGGGTTTTTTCCCTGGAATTGATCCAGCAAAGACTCACTGATTGAGGAAGATAAATTTTGGAGCTATAAAAAGAGCTCAAATTTTATTTTCCCCTGGGAAGTGGGGCCATACACAGTCAAGAGTAGAGCTGCTTTTCCACTGGTTACCAACTTGCTTGGAGGCATGGGGTTTTCTCTGGGATAAGCGGTAAACTACGACCCTCATCAAATAATTTCCAAAAGGAGAAAGGCTCACAAGTGCAAGACTTTTGAACACATTGAGATACTCAGACTCAGGGAAGCAGAAAACTGGGATGATTTCCCTAATCTTTCCCCAATGGACACCAGCATAGAATGAAGCACTGGCTCACACCTACGAGGAATAGATTCTCCCAAAAGAGAATTGGCTAAAATAGATGCAATAGCCAGGGATGTCTCATCATTGGTCAGATATTCAGTGATTTTAGTAAAAAGAGGGGGTCCGGGGACTATGGATACTGAAGAGGTGGACACGGCCAGCATGCCCAAAAGGCAGAAAATAGAACACAAGCAACAAATAGTGCAGATTAAAACAGGAAATACAAAGGGACAGAGGAAGAAGAAGAATATGGAGAAAAAATAGAAGCAAGAAGAGCCCGAGGTAGCCAAATTACAAATCCAAGAATATGAATATGTATTTGACGGGAAGACTCCAAATAGGAATGCATCCAAAGAAGATTGGCTAGGCTCTTACCGGGAAAGGGCTGATAAAACTTTCAGAGAGACATCAGAGCTATACAACGAGGAAATGCATTTTATGTACCCAAATGTAGCATTAAAGAATATCACGAATCATGCCACTGACACCCTTATCTTATCCTTGGCAATGGGAAATAAGGTGTTAGAGGTTAGTGTGAACCTCTCAAAGGTTCCCACTACTGACATAATACACCTCAACAAAGAAACCAGGGATATCTTGAATGCTAGACTGCTTAAGGACACCATACAGATGTCCAAGCTAGAGGAAAGTAAAACAAATACTTTGAATCTTTTGATAAAGGCAAGTGTAATGTCCCCTTTTTGGAATTTTTTTAAATGACCAATTTTTTCACTTTTTCCCCAATTTTAACCTTAACTAGTTTTGATGTCTAGACCTCCAAATTGACCCAAATGTTTCCAAATTTTCAATGAAGGTACATGAATGATAATATAAATTAAATATAATTCTCATTTATGTTTTTTTACCTCCCAATTACTTCTTCAAACTTGTTTAATGTTCTGCTCAAAGTAGGAGTCTTTACTAGCAAATTGGGGCTCCAATTCCCCCTGGGAATTGTCGAAAATATCTTCACAAATGATCTCAAAGTCAGTTGAATTTCTGAATAGAGGCTGTGTATGTGTAAGGGACATTTTAAAAGTCTCATATGCATCATGTTTCAGTTTATACAAGCTTTTATGACTCTTTCCAAAACAACTCCCAAGTCACAATTTCGACCCTTGGGGAAAATGCATCAAATCTTTTCCCAATGCAATAAAAATGAGTAAAATGGATTCCAATGCTTAAGTACTGAACATGAGACTTGAAATAAACATTAATTATAGTCCTTACATCATACATTTATCATATATACATTCCTCCATTTGAAATAATAAGCATTACCATGGCATATATCAAAATGGAGTGGAAATGGTCATTGTTTGCTCATTAAAAGTCATTTTGACATACAACTCTTGGGAATTTCGACTTGAAAAATTCTAAGAATTAATAAAATATAATATTTAACTGATTACAATCATAAATATACAATTAAATTCTCTCCCAATTCGAAATCATCGGCATTACAATGGTTCACAACAAGATAGTGGGGAAATGACACTATTTCTTCATTGTTCAACAGTTTTACATGAATTATTTTGGGTATTTTAACCTGAAAGTATTATTAACATGAAATAAATAGCATATAAATCATCACATAATTTAATTGGCATTATAATCTTCCCCAAAGATATCAATAGCTCACCCAAAGCGTAATCCCTCTAGTGGCATGAATATGGTGTGAAAACTAGAAATAGTTGAGAGAGAGTGATGAAATAGAAGAAACCACATGATTTCCTGTATATTAAACCTGAAAATAATAATCTATTAAATCTCCATGAAATACCCGAGTGGCCTTTCCAAACACCAACTAGGATGAGAATATTTCTCCCTCGAAATTGGCTTAAGCAAGAAAACTAGTAATCCACTAGCTCTCACAATTCACAAATGAGAAAAATATTATTCTCATGGCTGATACTTGTATTTTATAAACATTATTAATATTCTAAGGTTCCAAATCCATCCATAAAACAAATCCAAGTCGAATTGGTGTGGCTGCTCATGCTATGCCATGTGGCTTCTCTCTTCACCTTCCCTCTTCTCCCAAATTTGAGTAGGAGCCTCTTGGCCTTCTCCAACTCCCAAATTCGACCTCTAATATGATATATTCAGTATTGACATTTCAGTATTTCAGTATTTCATCCTTCATATCTGACTTGTGTCATAACTGTCATATAATCTCCATCATTGGTGTCATAGACGTCATAAATGTAAGGAGAATCTAGCCAAGTGTCCATGAAACTCCCATTTGGCTCTTCCTCTCCCATGTAAGTTACAATTCATCCCAAATTAAACCGATAAAGTATATGTACAATTATATTAACCTCATAATCCATCTCAAAACATTATACTTCCCATATATTCAAATTTGCAAGAGAAAGATACCATTTAACATAGGAATTCTAGCTAGTGTGAGCCCCATAGTCTCCATGTGTCTTCATGCTCCATTGCCACTTCCATTTTCTCTTTTATTTACTTAATAAGCTACATTATTAAATATTCATCCTATTCTAATGTCTAAACATAATTTATTATCCCCCTTATTCCAAATCTCAAAGCTTCCACCCCCAACCGAGGAAACTAGTGATTATCCTCCTTGGCAATTATTTGACTTTTAGCATCCCTTTGACAAATTTCATGAATATGAAAAATGTGATTTTTCCATTGTGAACCAATGCGAAATTTGGGACATTAAAAATCCTCCCTTCCCAATATTGTTTGTCCTCAATCAATTTCAAACATGGTTGTTGAAGAACCTGCTTTCTGTATGATTCTTTGAAGTTGCCACTGAGCTGCCCACCTTGAGTCTTTGAGATTCCATGAATATTTCAGAGAGGAACCACCATGATTTTTATTGTACTACTTTGATTAACATCACCTTATTAAATGGGGAATCCATATCCCATACTACTTGTTTCCCAAATAATTTGAAATCAATGGGACTAAAAACTATCCCAAGGTCCCATTGCTTGCATTGCACTCCAACAATTAAGAGTGCTCTCCAACCCCATTTGGAAAGAGAATTCCTGGATCCCATTTTCTTGTATGCATTCTTCCAAAAATCATGAGTGTCTAATATATATCATCAAAGTATATAAAAACATAATAAGAATGTACATCAAAGAGTTAAATCACCAAGAAATCATGAAAGTGCTTATACCTCCCACTGAGTAGACTACCATTTTCCAAGTACATACATGCTTCAAGTGACCAATCAAATCTGCTCCAATGACATAGGTGATTATCCCATGTCCTATAATGCTGCTACCAAAGAATTTAATATGCATCAAAATAATAATCAGCCATTTTTTCTTTCATCCAAGAAGTGAATGAAGAACCTCCAACAAAATATGAACCAAATAAGGAGCAAATAAAACACAAAGACTTCAAGTGTCTCAAAGAAGTCTCATCAATACACCCATTAATATTTATATCATCATGAAATAATAGAGGATTTTGCTGCCAATAATAATTTTCCTCAATCATATCCCTCTTCACCCAAGTGTTGGATGAAGTTGCTCCAACATCATATGAACCAAGTGTTGAGCAAGAAAAACCATGAGTCTTCAAGTGACTCAAATGAACATCATAGGTGCACCCATGTAGATGTGTATAATCATAATGTAAACAAGGATGCTGATGCAAATGTAAAATAAGATGGTTCTCTAACAATTCCATCATCAAAAGGAGAAATAGAATTTCCATGCTCTTCATGTGGCACCATCAAAAAGAAACCTTTCACCCATACTTCATTAGGATGACTGCTACAAAATTTAGAAGTGTAGGATGTAGGAGAAAGAACCAACTCACCCAAATGATCATTAAGTGAAAAATTGTCATAATTTGAAGTATCCATAAGGGTGGGATTATTCACCTCCCTAGAAAATGCAGAAATTTCCTCATGGGTTGGTTCCAAGGTGGTGGTATTATGCACTTCTTCAAAAATTGTGTAACCATTTTCAAGAGGCAACTCAAGTTCCTCTTCCACCATTACTAGTGATTGGATATCATCACTATAATCCTCAAGCACATCAAGAACCTGAAATTTTTAATGTTTCTCATGATCCATCAAGTCATTAGAATCCTCTAAGCAATCTACCTTATGAAAATCTGAAACATCGGAGGAAAAACAAGTGTCTTGCAACTTTTCAAGAAGTTGCTCATTTTGAATTGTGAGCTTATCAATAAATTCATTATTCTTCAAGTAGGATTCATGTAACCATTCAATAATATCAATGAATTTTTTTCTATCAAAAATCAAAG
Source organism: Pseudotsuga menziesii (assembly GCA_001517045.1). NCBI lineage: Eukaryota > Viridiplantae > Streptophyta > Pinopsida > Pinales > Pinaceae > Pseudotsuga > Pseudotsuga menziesii. Next base: position 815,025 of record LPNX010365876.1, on the reverse strand, counting down.
ACATGAAATTACCTTTGATGTTGCACATTGCTCTTTGGATCTTCTCCATGTCTTCAAGGAAGGATGGATCCTCCAAGGAAGTAGCTCTCCAATAAGAATTTGATACCAATGCTTGAGTGTCATGGAGTATGCTAAGGGCCTATTGGATGTTTTTTTCATTCATATTTAAGGACCCTTCAAGAAAATGAGGCTCTTTGCAAATGAACCTCCTCATCTTCTTCCTTCTTTGTTGGACCAACTTCATGAAGCTCAAGTGGTGATGGGGAAGTTGATCTTGTTTCTTATTCAACTGCTACAAGGTATTTATTTTCATGTTTAATGGAATTTTGGATTGCAAAAACATTTTGAAATCTGATCTCTATGTCTTCATAGTTCAAGCATCCATCAGTAGATTCTCTTTGTTTCATTTCCAAGGTAGCATGTGTCTCAAAATTATCTTCAATATTTTCAATAAAAAATTCTTCATACTCATGTGATGTCTCTTCATATTTTTTAGAGTCACTTGGGAGTGAATTTCTATCATATTCATGTACTGATTCTTCTAATCCACCTATTTCAGAACTAGGTGGTTCATGGGTCTCCTCCTTTTGCTCCTTCAAACAAGCTGATGCGTTTTTCTCAGTTTAATTAAAATCAATATATTTTTCCCAACTTAGGATAGCCAAAAATTCAAATCCTTTCATAATATTCTTGGTCATTTCTTCAAATATAGGTTCCATGCTTTTTATTATCTCCTCGCCATCATATCAGGTTCTCTTTTCATGCCTAGTCATAGTTTCCAAAAAACTGTCTTCTTCTCCTACTTTTTTTTTCCTCTTCAACAAAAGCACTTTCCGGTTTCAATATTTAATGGTGGTCCATAAATTATTGTACCAATAAATATAAGACCACATCAGGTTCCAATATCATTCTCTGATACCACTGCAATTTCCCCTTTTTGGAATTTTTTTAATTGACCAATTGTTTCACTTTTTCCCCAATTTTGACCTTAACTAGTTTTGATGTCTAGACCTCCAAATTGACCCAAATTCTTCAAAATTTTCTATGAAGGTACATGAATGATAATATAAATTAAAAATAATGCTCATTTATATTTTTTGACCTCCCAATTACTTCTTAAGATTTGTTTAATGTTCTGTTCAAAGTAGGAGTCTTTACTAGCAAATTGGGTGTCACGTCCCCATGCCTCCGATCGGCAAGGAAGACGCGACCAATGCTTCAAACACCCAGGATAACCACCCATGAACATGTACAGGCATACATAAAATGCTGAAATGCTAAAGCAGAATGCTGATTAAGAGGTTCAATACAGTGGAATATGCACAGATACCCTCATTGATTATACATAGCTACAATTATATATTATGCACATCTATGATTATTTATCTTGCACAGCGGAATCAACATGCATTCGAACAAGCATTCATTCAACATGTTCATTTCATTTTCATTAACAGTAAATATAGAATTGCAGAGGTAAAATACACAAGATCACTTATCTTATGATGAACTTGATCCACAACCAGCTACGTCGCTGCAACGTTCCACCCAACCATAGGCCAGCGTTCTCCTTAATCTCTCAGCAACGCCGCCACCCCCGAGCTGGGCATGATTCTCCAAGGAATAAGGGAACTAGCAGGATTACACATAGCCAAGGATGTCCGAAACACAGCCAAGCCAACACAGTTGGGTTTATCAGGCCATTAAGGAGCTGGAGATGGAAAATTGCTAAGCTGGTGAGCTCATTGTAGAGCTAAGAAAAACTACACCAGAACTAGCCTGACCTCTATGACACCCAAACACACCCAACACAAGGAATCAGTCCCTTCTCTGCTACACAGTCCCTCAGGCCCTGCATTCCCTTCCAGTGCTATTCAGGGGTGATGGAGAAGAAGGCTAGCCCTCTAGCACTGTTTGTGTGGTTTCCAGCCACCAGGTTTATCAAGCAAATCTAAGCCAACATCTCTGCTCCTCTCACAGTCCGAAGACCAAACATTTCACTCTGGCAATTAATTTAGCTGTCACAGCTCAAACCAGGGAAAAATGAATTCTGAATCATTCTTGGCCCTATCGTGGCCAAAATGACTCTTCAAACGAAATTACAACAGCCCCAAAGATGTAAGGAAGACCATGGCAACACAGCCAACAACGTGGGAAAATAACAGTGCCGAAATGTATCAGGGAGTACAGCTTACAGTAAACGTGGGGAAATACAGCTCGTCCTGGGCAACAGAACCACTGAGAAAACACATAAGGACCACACAGAGAAAGAGAGAAATACCAAATTTCGACAGCCCTAGCATCCACGATTTCATAGAGAAAGAACGACGTGGTAAAACCTAGAAATTCCTATGCGTGAGAGGAACAATCAGACCCCGTGAGGAATTAACAGCTCTTCCTGTGCGCGTGGGTGAACAACAACAACTGAGAGGACGCGATTTTTGATGTGTGTGAGTAACAGCAACAAATTTCCTGCGTGAAGATGAGCAACAATGGCAAGGACGTGAATTTCGAGAACGTGGGTGAATAGTGCATTTTTCCTTTCCATTCAAAATTCAACTGCTGGGTGGAGTGTGCGTGGAGGCATGGACTGACAGTCGTGCCACCCCACTCCCAAAACAATTAACTTCCATAACTTTTCCCAGCTTCCAGCAAAAATTATTAAATGGAGGTAGTTGGAATAAAACAAAAGAAGATGACACATGGGTTTTTCCCCCTTTTGGCTCAAGGTTTGACAATTCCCTCCCACATCCTTATCCTTGGGAAAATCATGCCCCATTCGATTTTGTTGCCGCGACCATAGCTGGTTGTGTTTATTTTAATTATAGATGCATATTTACATGAGGATAACTCAAAACGTATGCCGCATGCCCTGACATACCATCGGTGACAATTCAAATCCAAACATAACATATCCGATCAATGGTGGGGCCTTGGCCTTTAGCTCCACACCATGATCATTTACAATTCATACATCATATACATCTAATGTAACGGGGTCAAAACCGGGACATTACATTGGGGCTCCAATTCCCCTAGGTAATTGCCAGAAATGGCTTCACAAATGATCCCAAAGTCACTTGAATTTATGAACAGATTCTAGTTATGTGTAATATAAATTTTAAAAGTCTCATATGCATCATGTTTCAGTTTATACAGTCTGTTATGACTCTTTCCAAAACAACTCCCAAGTCACAATTTCGACCCTTGAGGAAAATGCACCAAATCTTCTCCCAATGCAAAAAAAATGAGTAAAATGGCATCCAATTCTTAAGTAATGAAAATGAGACTTGAAATACACATTAATTAAAGTACATACATCATAAATTTATCATATATTCATTCTTCTATTCGAAATAATAAGCATTACCTTGGCATGTATCAAAATGGAGTGGAAATGGTCATTATTTGCTCATTAAAAGTCATTTTGACATACAAATATTGGGAATTGAAAATTGAAAATTTTTGAGAATGAATAAGAGAGAATATTAAACTGATTAAAATCATAAATTTACAATTAAAGGATCTCCCAATTCGAAATCATCAGCATTACAATGGTTCATAATAAAATAGCGGGGAAATGACATTATTTCTTCTTTGTTCAACATTTTTACATGAATTATTTTGGGTATTTCGACCTGAGAGTATTATGAACATGAAATACAGAGCATATACATCATAAAATAATATAATTGGAATTATAATCTTCCCCAAAGAGATCAATAGCTCACCCAAAGCGCAATCCCTCCATTGCCATGAATATGGTGTGAAAACTGGAAATAGTTGAGAGAGAGTGTTGCAATAGAAGAATCCACATGTTTTCCTGTAGCTTATACCTGAAAATAAGACTCCATTAAAACTCCATGAAATTCCTGAGTGGCCTTTCCAAACACCAACTAGGATGGGAATCTTTCACCCTCGAAATTTGCTTAAGCAAGAAAAGTAGTCATCCACTAGCTCTCACAATTCACAAATGACAATTTCACAAATGAGAAAAAGCTTCTTCTCATGGTTGATCCTTGTATTTTATAAAAATTATTAGTATTCTAAGGTTCCAAATCCATCCATAAACCAAAGCCAAGTTTAATTGGTGTGGCTTCTCATGCTATTCCATGTGGCCTCTCTCTTCACCTTCCCTCTTCTCCCAAATTTGAGTAGGAGCCTCTTGGCCTTCTCCAACTCCCAAATTCGACCTCTAAGATGATCTATTCAGTCCTAACATGTAACTATGTTAGTATTTCAGAATTCATATCTGATTTTTGTCATAACTGTCATAGAATCTCCATCATTGGTGTCATTGATGTCATAAATGTAAGGAGAATCTAGCCAAGTGTCCATGAAACTCCCATTTGGCTCTTCCTCTCCCATGTAAGTTAAAATTCATCACAAATTTGACCTATGAAGTATATGTACAAGTATATTAATATAATAATCCATCCCAAAACATTAGGCTTCCCATATATTCGAATTTGCAAGAGAAAGATGCCATTTAACATAGGAATTCTAGCTAGTGTGGGCCCCATAGTCTCCATGTGTCTTCTTGCTCCATTGCCACTTCCATTTTATGTTGTATTTACTTAATAAGATACATTTTTAAATATTTATCCTCTTCTAATGTCTAAACATCATTTATTATCCCCCTTATTCCAAATCTCAAAGCTTCCACCCCCAACCTAGAAAACTAGTGATTTTCCTCCTTGGCAATTATTTGACTTTTAGCATCCCTTTGACAACTTTCATGAATATGAAAAATGTGATTTGTCCATTGTGACCCAATAAAACATTTGGGACATTACAGTAAGAGTGGAGAACAAATCCCTCAAGGTCCAAATCAACAATTTTCAAAATGAAGCAATACAAATAGAGGGACCAACACATAAGGGAGTCTTGGCCCAGAAATTGCTCGATGATAAGGAAAAAGAGATCCGGACACTAAAAAAGAAGTTGAAAATACCTGCTACCCAGCTCACCCAAACAAAAGAACTGGATAATTTTGAAAAATAGAAAGAGACATTGAACGCTGATCTTACCGTCTACAAAGCCAAGCTGCTAAAGCTCGAAGAAAAGGAAAGGAAGTGGGGAGCAAACATCCATGTTTTGAAGAAAAGCGAAGCAGAATTAAGATCCATATTAGCAATAAAAGAAAGGGAGCTTCAAGGAAGTAATGTTGAGAGTACAATTCAGTCCATAGGTGTAGCTAGAGAGATAGACACCATTTGTCTTTCTAGAGCAATGTCCCAGATAGTCTTGAAAGATATAGAGCTTGTTAAGTTAAAGCAACAGATCGAGGAACTAGAAAAGGAAAAAGGAGACGAGAGAGAAGGAAAGGAAAAGATGGAAGAGAAATTCCAAGGATTGATTCAAAAAAATGCCAAGTTAAGCCAACAGTTCATCGGTAAATTTTCCTTGCAAGGCGCTAGACATTTGATCTAGGATCAGATCATTATATAGGCTAACAAGTTCCGACCTTAAATAGATTTCGTTGAAGACCAAGAAAATGCTATGATAGAGGCCAAGAAAAAGGTCCTGACAGTATTAGGGGAAATGCAGAAAAAACCTGTGGCAATAGCGGAAAATGTTGTTTCTTTCCTAAGCTCCTTGTCAAACGATTTCGCCAATTAGTATGGTATCCAAAACATGGTTGCTGTTGTCTCTGGAGATAGAAAGGTAATCGCTAAGCACATGATGGTGGAGACTGTACAAGCCAAAATAGAGGTTATTGAGCACAAATTCAAGGAGGTTATCAGGCTATTCAAACCACTCGTAGATAGAGGGATCCCTTTATTCTGGGAAGAAAAGGGTCCTTTATTGCCCCAAAATGTGTATCGAGAGCATCTGGTTCATTGCCGATTAGACAACAGCAAGTTTGGAGACATGCAACAATAATTATCAAGAAAGATTGTTTTTAATAAGCTGGCCAATGAATTTGAATTTTTGTTTGATTTTAAAGCCACCTGTGCTGAAGTCCCTGAGACTTCGTACTCGGAAACGATGGAGCTCAAAGCACAAGCATTCGACATGGCAATTGCGACTCTACCTAGTCCTGACCTATGGAGAGCCATTCAACAATACGGGTCGGCTAAATTCAAAATGAATCCATAGAAGTGGTAGTGATAGTACGTGAGAAGTTTTCTTTGTGTGCACACCCTTTCCAATGGTCACCTCTCCTGGAACTCTGTACAACTGTCACTCGCCAGATGGAAGCATAGAAGACTTTCGTGCATATTTTCTCTTGCAATCCATATTTCATTTTCCATTTTTTATGTAAATCATGGCCAATGTGTCACCTACGAGTTTGTTAGAAGTTGTTTTTCAGTTGTAACAAATTTTGATTCCCGAATGTCGGTTTAGGAAGTCCAAAATGCTATAAATGTACCTACTGAAGAAGGAGAAAGAGTTGGAACCGATGTAATTTTGTAGTGTATTCTTTCAAGAGTATTTTAATAAAGTTGTAGAGCCGAGGTTGGTGTTTTACACAGGGGTTCATGTGTTGTTTGTATTACAGTCTGTTGCTTCCTTTCTCATGTGAATGTTTTTCCAGTTTATCTCTTTCATTATGTTTTCTTTCATGTCTGAAATAAGTGTATAACAGTTTGGAATTCATACATGTTATGCTCCTTCTTTTGTTTCAGATATCCACCAAAGATTTCTTCTAAAGTTAATACAGAATTCATTTTCCAATGCTCTATGTTGATGGTATGTTCATGTTCTTCTTTTCCACCAGACAGTTATAATTTGACTATGATTGAATGGCTATCTTGCCTCTGTGTTGAAATCGCCTGCATAAGTTCTGTTCATTTCTATTACACATCTTGACTCCATCACCCAATGGTTCTATGTCTTGTTTCAACCAATTTTACAAACACTTTATATTTTCACTTGTACATATCTGGCATTGTTAATATTTGGTGAGAGATCCCTCTCGAAAGAGTAGAAGGCCAGTTCTCTCTTCAAAAGTGCTTCTGCTATTACCTGGGAGTAGGCCTTCTGTAACCTTTGGCTCAATTCCAGTGCTAACAAATTGATCTTGGTCTTTTAAAGCTTCATAGTTGGCTTTGCCATAGAACTTGGTTTTGTTAGATATCTTATTTCTGTCTTCTTTGATAGAACAAGAAAATATTCATTCCAGTTTTTCTTCATTTGTAATACATGATTTTTGTATGGCTTTTCCTTTTTTCAAAATTGTGACAAAATCCATATAAAATTTATTGTAGAATGTTGCTTTTAGTTCATTCTCACTTTAGTTGAAAAATCTGAACACTTTTGTATAAAGTTGTAACAATCTTTTCTTTCTTTTCATTAGAGATCTCACTTCTTTTTCAGTTCAAAAGAGAAGAGTTTGTTTGTTTCAGTTAGGAAAGGACCATATAAGCAAGTGTCTTTTATTTTTGTGTGGGATTTATTCTATGTTTCAAATGAGTTGAACCTCTCTCTCCCTTCCTTAAGTAGGGCATACTTTCAAAGTGAAAATGAAATTTTGCACATCATACTACACAGTTTTAAATTTTATGTCCTTACCTCATGCATTCACCTAACCGTTCAAGATAAAATTAAGCGCTAGCTTAGGTTTACTTTTTTAGCAATTTGTGTGATAGTTTAGTGACATGTTCAGGCATTGTAAAACATAGTAGTTGTTGTTACTTTGTCCGCACTACAACCCGGGACTCGTGTGGTTCTTCCACGCACCGTTGGTATATCGAATGACCTTTCACATACCCTTGAGGTTTATAGAAAGGTACTTCACATACTCAATTGTATATAGTAAGGCACCTTGTGTATGGTTGTGCTTTAGACAACACTACTAACTATTTGAGCTCCCACATACCTTGTGTATATCAGGAGACACTTTGAGGAATCCTAAGACCATCCGAGTTAACCCTTTTGCCATATGGGCATCACACTAGTTGTGAAGCCTTGATAATCTTGTGAGCTTCAAAACCTTTGATCCACTCCTCTCACATATTTTTCTTGCTTCTTTAGTTTAAGTAGCGCTTGTTGTCTATATAGTTAGGATTTTTTAGAAGAGAGAGATAGTTTTGTTACATAGTTATGGCTTTGCCTTCCAGGAATACCAACCAAGAGACTCCTTTACCAAGCATGTATTTTTTTCCCTCCATATGGGGATGTTGGTCCTCCTCTCATGGCTACATTAAGCCTTCCTGGATTGACTATTGAATTACCTGTTTGGTTATTCTCTAGTCTAGTAATCCCATGTACACCAATTTCTTCAGATCCTAATCCTTCATCGCAAGAGCATCAACCTCATGTCGATCCCTCTCCTTCTTCACCAGATGTATCTTCTCCTATTTCTCCCTCTTCGTCTGTTGAAATTTGTAGTACTAGTAGTTAGGTGGATAATAAGAAGAGGAAAAGGAAGATTAAGAATAAGGAAAACAAACAAAAAACCAAGTCTCAACCAATTACTCCTCCCAGTGTGGAGAATGTTGATCTGCACACCCAAAGACCACATAAGCCCAAATTCCCTTGTAGGCTTTGCAAGGGTGATCACCTTCTGAAAGATTGTCATGGTATGGCCCTATTTTTAGAAGAGTGGTCTAAGGTTTCCCAGTAAGAGATGTCATTAGCCTCTAGTCATCATATTGATGATCCCCCCTCAACTAGTGACCACCAGTGACTCTGTGCTTAAGAGTCGGAAGGGTAAAGTCAGAAATCCTTGCTTGTTCTATAAGGACATGCACTTTACTTACCTTTTTGCTCTCATGGATGAATATTCTAAGTTGTTGGAAGATATTATTTTTTCTCGTCAACGGCTTCCAACAGGTTATCGTAAGTTGTCACTTAACATCCCATTGGTCGATAAAGTGGTCGATCCAGTTCTAACCTCGGTCGATCCCACTCTTCCTTTGAAGAGTGAAGTTGAAGTAGTCAATTCAAATTCATCTGTGGTTGATCCCACTCTTCCTTTGAAGAGTGAAGTTAAAGTGGTCAAGTTGACGTCATCTCCACCCGATCCCACTCTTTCATCAGAGAGTGTTAAGAATGAAGTAGTCCCTTTGACCAAATCTTCATCTTGTTCTTCTCTTCCAGTAGAGAATGAACTAAAACCTGCCGAATTTTTTATGCTTCGTTCTAATTGTTCTCGACAAGAGGAAATTTTGTCTGTTTCAACAAAAACCTCTCCAAGTAATGAGGTTATTTCCTTTGACTAGAGTAACCTAACAGAGTCTCGTCTTCATTCGAGTGTTCCTTTCCAGATAGTTGTGAATGTTATTGCTAGGAAGATACTTTGCACTATTATTGACGAAGGGGCTTCTATTAGTATTCTATCCTCAACTGCTTGGAAAGCTTTAGGTTCACCTCATCTTGTGCCATCCACCAATTAGATACCAGCTCTTAATTATAGGACTACTGCACCTTTAGGGATCCTTCCTCATTTGCCTATTACATTAGGAAAGAAAACTGTCTGTATCGATGTTATGGTGTTCCAAGGTCCTTTAGATTTCAATCTTCTCCTTGGACGTGATTATCTTTACGCCATGAAAGCTGTGGTGTCCACACTTTTTAGAGTGATGCATTTTCCCCATGATGGGAAGATTGTGACCATTGATTAACTTTTCTTTGTTACACCTGACCATCGCATCACTCCTAGTAATCAAAATTCCCTGAATGTGCCTCATGTTCTTGTGATTCCTTCCCCTTCTTCTACTTAAACTCTTCCCATCATAGGTAAAATGGGGGGCATGGCTCTAGTATATGGAAATCATACTAGATTTAAGCCGCTATGCTTTATGTAATGGGGCCAACCTACCAACCTCTAGGTATCATGTTGGGTAGGAGCAGGTTGGCGAGCATAGTTCCTTTTCTATGTTCCAATATCGTTAAAAAATGAATCAGATGTCTGTGAGCATAGTTATTTTTCTGTGTCAAGCTCATTAAAAAATGAAACAGGTTCCTAAGAAAAGTTCCAATTCTATGTCAAGCTCATTAAAAAATGAAATAGGTGTCCTTAAGAATATTTTACGTTTTGGTTTCAATCTTGCATAAAAATGAAACCATTCCTGAGCATAGTTCATTTTCTATTTCAAGCTCGTTAAAAAATGAAGTAGGTGTCCTTAAGCATAGTTTACCTTTTGGTTTCAAGCTTGCATAAAAATGAAACCATGTTTCAAGCATAGTTATTTTCTATTTCAAGCTTGTGTAAAAATGAAATAGATTTTGAGCATAGTTCTTCTTCTATGTCAAGCTCGTTAAAAAATGAATCAGATACCCTAAGAATTCTTTCAATCGATCTTCAAGCTCGTTAAAAATAGTAATATGGTGTTGAGCTTACTTTTCATTTTTCATGCTCTAGTTAAAACATGAAAACTGGTTTGAGCTTACTTTATCGCTTTTTCATGATCTGGATTCAAACACAAAAAATGTTCAGAGCGCCTTTTATACCTTCGAATTCCTCGTTAAAAACATAGTGAAGAGGTGTCGAGTGTACTTTTACTATTTTTGAGACTCGTTAAATTTGGATCATGAAAAAAGAACCCCTTAATAGAGTCCTCTTTAAGCTCTTTTTAGACTCTTAAAATGTGAAAATATTGCTGAGTGAACTTTTCTTCTTCACGCTCGTAGAAGGACTTGAAGAGTCACCTTCCTGGTGATAGTTTACCCCTTTTTCGGAATAGGGGGAACTAGTTACGAAAAAGGTACACTCCATCCAATCATGACTGGAAGAGTTCTCTTGGGTATTATTTTATACTTTTTGGGGCCCTAGGGACTAAATCATATGAAAAATGACCCTTTGGAGTCTTCTTTAGTTTGTTCAGACTCTCTAAACATGAACTACACCGAGTTTTCTTTCATTGGACTCGTTAAATTAAACATTGAAAGACCCTTTTTTGGGAACGAACCCATCCATTCTCAAGTTCGTAAAAAATATGAGTTTGGACTTGTCCAAAGGATGAGCTACATTCAGTGTTTGTTAGCCTTTTTGAACTCGTAAAAACAAAAAGAGGCACTCATCAATCATGATGGGGAAATTAAGGGAAGGGAAATACATTTCATTTGCAATAAATGGAAGTTATTAGTCACCTTTGAACATGGTACTTGTCTGCATTTTATTCAGTCAATTGGGTATTCATCTTGTTTCTGATTCGATCCACTTTCATGAGTCATGTCACTCCTTTGAGTCTCTCAAAGAATGCATTGTCCTTTGTCGCACTGTGTTCTACCTCGTCAAGTCAATGTTGCCAAGTCTTCGGTTGTGCCGCCTTAGTTCAAAAGGGAAACTATTTTGAGAGTCTACACCTACAGTCAAAACACATTTTTGTGTCTATTACTTTTGAGTCAGTCCTATGGTTACATCATACTCAAAATTCCAGAAATTTGTTCCTATTTTCATGTTGTCGATGTGGGATTCATCATGGCCCTCCTTCAATGATACTATTCCTATCGACATCAGCTCATCATCCAGGAATTAGTCTCAGAAAAAATTTAGTAACTTGAAGTCTGTATGCATTAATGACATATTCTCTCGCTTTCAACATAGGTTCACATCATTGACCTTGATCGAAAGATTCGACTTAATGTTTGACATCAAATTATATATTCACATTCAGTAGATTGTACTAGGGTACCTTGGGAATCATTGACATTAATGGTGATCTCCCTCACACTTGTTAATGGTTCACATCATTGACCAGTAATCAAGTGGTTTCTACCATGTTTGACATCAAATCATTGTAATCACATCGATAGAATCGTACTTTGTGGAAGAAAAGACGAATACCCTGGGTATCTGTTAAAAGAGCTCATTGCTTTCTCCAGGTTGTGTTCAAGTATTTGTATGAGTCATAGCATGGATCCACATTTTTATGTTCATGGCTATGCTCAGATTTGAGTCTATATGACATGATATACATTGTATTTTTGGTAGCTATGTCCAAATTTGAGTCTTCTTCACATGGATCTATGCTGTATTTTAGTAGCCATGACTTTTTTGTATCTCACATGGATCTACACTGTATTGGTCGACAACCATGTTTTGATTCATTTGGGACAAATGTATCAAAATGTGTTGCAAAACGTTTGTGATGTTTGAAAAGTTCTAACCATTGGACCTTTTCCTCGAGACTTTACCTTGTTCTTTCAAAGTATATTGCCTATCGTTTCCCTCTAGACATTATACTTTTGAGGGCATTCTATTATACCAAAATCTCATCACCCTCATGTTATGAGATAGGTATTCCCTTGACTAATCCAATCCCTCAAAGTTTTCCCTAGAGAAATGAAGGTTCAAATTATCCCCTTGCAATTTTTCCCTGTGTTGAGCTGGTAACGCTCCTCTCCCATTGACAAAAATTGTTACCCAAGTCGGCACCACTCTTTTCTCATGTATCAGGAGTGGCTCCTGATACATGAGAAAAGAGTGGTGCCATCGCTCCTTCTGTTACTGCAAGAAGCAGTCCCCCCTGAGCACCACCTGTTTGCTTCATTGAAGGAGTGGTGTTGAGTTTTCAAGGAAAAAAGAGAAGCTTCGAGAGGATTCTCGAAGCTGGCCTCTGTGGACCCTCATCCCTATGGTTTAGGACCAGCTGGAGCTTAAGATCCTCCCTTTTAGGATCTTATCTCCACCTCACCCATGAGATCCTCAACCATACCTATCCTCCCATGCCTTTAAATACTAGCTCACCCCCCATGGGCAAAGAGAGGAATACTTGTGTTGCATACCCAAATTTTGTCAAAATCATTCTTGAGTCTTTGGAGGCTAGGTGAAGTTAGAGGCAAGGATCCATTGGAAGGAACTATCAACACCAAGGCATGAAGGTTGTAGTCTCTCCAATCATTTATTAATAAAGAATTCTTTTCTTTCCCGTATTTACTATTTCATATATATGTATTGCTTGATTCCTTGGTCACAAGCATAGATCTAGTTAATTATATTGTATGCTATCATGTTTTCTTTGTTGTCTTCCATCTTTTACAGGTTCTTCTAAAGTAAGCTTCAAGGATAATGAGGACAACCTTTGAGAAAAGAATAATGGAATTCCATTCAAGTGATTAACCAGATCTAGGGAGATTCTAGCATTCCATGTTTGTGTTTTGTTCTAGATCTGAACCATTCAGACTAGGGAACCAGCTCTTGTCCGTGGGAGGTGCGTATTTCCGGCTAACAAGGAGGGGGATGAGGAGGATAACAATAAATATGATGATGAGGAGGAGGGGGAGGAGGATGTTTCTTCTACTAATGATGATGATAACATTGAAGAAGAATAAGATGATGATGATGATGGCGATGACAACGATGAAGCTAATGATGATGCAGATGATGATGATGATAACAATGATGAT
>LPNX010365876.1:756752-801705 GCA_001517045.1 Pseudotsuga menziesii | reverse complement strand
GAGGAGGAGGAGGAGGAGGAGGAGGAGGAGGAGGAGGAGGAGGATGAGGATGAGGATGATGAGGATGATGATGATGATGATGATGATGATGATGATGATGATGAAGATAATGATGATGATGATGCATAGGAGGAGGAGGATGGATATGGTGATGATGATGAGGAGGAGGAGGAGGAGGAGGAGGATAGTAATGATGGTGGTGGTGGTGGTGGTGATGAAAATGAAGATGATGAGGAAGAGGAGGAGGAGGATGCTGACAAGGATGAAGATGATGATGAGGATGACGATGAGGATGAGGATGAGGATGATGATAACGATGATGAAGCTAATGATGATGAAAACGACGACGATGAGGATGATGACGATCAAGATGAATATGACAATGGTGCTGATGATTATAAAATTGATGATGATGAGGATGATTTCCATGATGATGAGGAGGAGGAAGAAGATTTGGAGGAGGAGGATGCTGATGAGGATGAAGATGATGATGAGGAGGAGGAGGAGGAGGATGAAAATGGTGATGATGATTATAATGATAACATTGAAGATGATGAGGACGATGATGATGATGATGCTAATGATGACGAGGAGTAGGAGGAGGAGGAGGAGGCTGGTGATGATGATGATGGTGGTGATGATGATAATAATTAAATACGTGCAAGCTTGTGATAGTTTTCAAAGGATGGGTCGACCTAATAGGATGGATGAATTGTCATTACAACCACAACTAGTGGTTAATCCTTTTGATAGGTGGGGCTCATATTTTGTGGGTCCCATCAACCCTCCTTCAAATTAAATCAACCTAATAGGATGGATTAAATTCCATTAAAACCACAACTAGTGGTTGAGCCTTTTGATAGGTGGGCCCCATATTTTGTGGGGCCCATCAACCCTCCTTCAAAGAAAAAATTTTATATTATAGTTTGAATGGATTACATACCTAAATGGGTGGAGGCCAAGGCTAAAGTGAGGGATACTGATGAGGTAGTTGTAGATTTATTTTTTGAAGAGAACTTCACTCGCTTTAGAGTACCTAAGGAGGTGGTTACAGATGGAGGGACACCATTTGTGTCTCATAATATCAAGGATATTATGTAGAAATATCATATTTAGCATAGAATAAATTGTCCATATCATCCACATGCCAATGGCCAAGTGGAAAGCACTAACAAGGTCATTGAATTTATTCTTGCAAATACTGTGAAGAGCCATCTCAAAGATTGATCTGAAAGAGTTCCTAAAGCATTGTGGACATACTGTACCACGTGGAATAGCACTACAGGTTTCTCTCCTTATGAGCTAGTATATGGAAAAAAATGTTGTATTGCTTATTAAATTCGAGATTAAGACCCTGAGGACTTCCCTAGAGGCCAATATGGACTTAACATAAGCTCAAAGGGGTTGATTGAAATAGTTAAATGAGCTAGATGAGAAATGAGCAGTTGATGTACATCATACTTCATTGATTCAACAACAACGTTCCAGGTGGCATGATCAATTTATCAAGAAAAAGATGTTTCAGGAAGGAGACTAGGCCTTACTCTATGATTGATGGTTCAAAAGAGATTTTAAAGGGAAAATGAACACTTGATGGTTGGGGCCATACAGAGTGGACACAATATCCGAAAATGGTACAATCCGGCTGACCACAATTGATGAGCAGCAGACACCACTACTTGTCAATGGTCATCGGCTGAAACTTTATCGCAAACCACTATCGAGGGACGAATATGTTTCTTGCATTGCCTTAGATCTAGATTGTTAGATGGTCAATGAAAGGGTCAATAAATAGGATTATCCACCTGTTTTACCTACTCGTTAACCTCCCTACATATTTTCCATAGATATTGTACATAAATAAATTTATTTGTTTGGCTTGATTTTTTTTATGATGCTTGGTGTGCTTAGGTGTTTATAGGTATCGCACATAGGAATATATAGTAAGGGATTGATTAAGAAAGCAATCGAGAAGGGCTCATCAATTACTGGAGAATTGAAAAACCCTCCAAATAATTGAATTCCTCTTCATAAATCTTTGTGGAGGACATTCAAGATTTCTACCGAACCATTGAACATAGTTGGATGTTGTTCAAGTTTCATTTTTTTTGGTTGAAACTCTACCAATTTCTTTGTTATCTGCTAAAACTCCACCAATTTCTATGCTAATTTCTTTGCTATCTACTGAAACTTCGCCAATCTCCTGCCTAATCTTTATGCTACTTGCTGAAACTCCACTCATTTCTCCGTTGATTTCTCCCTTGATTTCTCTACTATTCGTTGAAACTCTATCAATTTCTCTGTAAAGTTCACCGCTAGAATTTCACCAACCCTTCATCCTGCACTACCAACGGGATTCATTAGCTTCCAACCTGATCGACCCAAACTTGTCTAAAATATTAATCGAAGAAAATATTGAATGTTAGCAGTGATCTTATACTGTCAATTCAACAATTAGTACTAATTTTTCTAGTATTTTTTTAGGAAAAGCGCTGAAAGTATGCCAATATCCTCACTCACTGACATAGTCAATCCTTTGATTATTTCTACTTGCACTTTGGGATTCTCTCTCATTGGTTAGAGTATCCTTGGTCCTAGTGTACCACAATAGAATATGGAAACATCACAGTTGTTATTTCACCGGTCGTGAGTACTTATATGCATTAATAAAAAATATCTCTAGTCGTTCAACCCAATAAACAAGAATTCCACATCATCTCATGAAGGATCCACCTCAATAAATACCACAGGTATGCACTATTTTTTATGACTATAACCTTGCTATGATGTGATAGGTAATTGATGGGGGGTTTTCCTTTATCCATGTTAGCACCCAATCGACCAATCCTTTCAGTTGGGGGGTATTTCGCCACACTCCCCATATTTATATACATCCATCACCTTTCCTAACCCACACAATTGTTTTCTGCACATGCCAACCTCATAATGTATCAACTTTCCAAAATAATCCAACAAACCCCCTCAACTATATTTTGCAGTTACTACATGTTGCAACTCTATGTTGGATTTGGTACATATTTATTCATATTCACAAAAACCAAAGATGGGAGGTTCTATAGTATGTTATGAGTCGAAAACAATAGACTCATTATGCTAGGATAGAAAATTTTATGGTATCTTCAAGGAGGTGGGATGGATGGTTTACTTTGAGAGATTGAATGGGTTCAATGAGCGGGTGGCATTGCAATTTGCATAGAACCTAATGGGAGACTATTCAGAAGTTGGTGGGTTTAGGATTGAATCTTTGGAATGAGCCGTAGCATAGGTGATAGGACTACCCAGACTTGGAAAACAATGGTTGGGTAGGAAGGTTCCCAATACGACTGCAAAAGATGAATTCCTTTCCACTGGAGAAAATGTTGAGCCAAGGGGATGGAACAACATTGGATTCATTACCTAAGCCATGGGATTGAGTAGCAGTTTTTGTGAAGAAATATATTACTTGCAAAGGAAAGTACACGGTCGTTTACACCTATGATTTTATTATGTAATCACATCTGTGTTATGGTATATTAATCAATATTTCATACTACCTTTTGAGAACTGTACAAAATATGGCCCATTACACAAGAACATCAAAAAATACTCAAGGCTTTGTCACAAACCATGGCTTGATTAAATTGTTAGTATTTCATGCATTGGAGCAACGGCATCTTGCCTAGGAGCAATTTGTTGTTGGTGCAGCAATGGTTCCTATAGCTATAGGAGAGAGTGGCATTGAAACTGATGAAGCATAAAATTGAATCCTATCTCACAGAGAAAGGGAGGATGGAGAACGGGAAGGAAATGAAGTCAGTCAAGGTAATTAAGAGGTGAACATGGAAGAAGTGGTAATTGTGGATATTTTACAAGATGCAGATCCTGTAGAACTAGTTGTGAATTCCTCCTAGTAAGAAAATTATATTCCATTGAGGGAAGAGGAAAGTAAACTTGAGGAAGGAATTGAGATGGTCACAAAATAAGCAGACAGAGGAAATCCATCTGAGGAACCTTCAGTTGGTGATGTAGAGTTACCACACATAGATGTTGAGGCAGGAATGACTCCTAAGAGACCTAACCAAACTAAGAATGAATATGGGTTGCAAGGGCCTACTCTAGAAATTGGTGAATAATATGTGGGGGAGGAAATTGAAACCATGTAAGAAAAAACAAAGGAAAACAAAACCTATGGGAATTCTGAGGAGGGTAGGGAATCAAGAGGAGAATCATTTGCTTCGCATGATGACCCCCCTTGTCCTATGCTTGATAGAAAAATTAGGACCCCTACACATTCCAAGAAACCAAGAGGGAATAAAATATTATCTAAGGAAACATTGCCATCCTCTCCATGAATAAAAAGGAAAACTAGGGCCCCTGTTGCAGCAGAACATGAAGAAGACAATGAAATTCCAACATTAAAGCCTCTCTCACCCCCTGCCACATAAGAAATACAGGGTAAGGACACACAACAACGAGCTTCTACTGTCACACAAGAACCAGACAGCAGCTCAACCCCAATATATAGGCCTACCAAAACATAAGAAACTATTGCTACAGAGGATAAAACCCAGATAAAAACCCCGATGTCTGAAAATAAATTGTTGAGGAATAACTACAAACACTCAGGAAGGAGTTGGAAACATTGAAGGTTAGATTGAAACCCTGAACTCCCTCCAATTTGAGTTCATTAGCCCAGGTGGCTGATTTGGTCATGTAAATTCCCCCCACATCAGAAGGGAGTAAAATATAGGAAGAATCTGTGGAACAAATATGTCTGGAGTGTAGAAGCATTTATGAAGGTGCAGGTTGCATGGTATTTTTGGATGAACCATCATCTCAACAATTGTTGTGAAGGAGGAAACAACTTGTTGAAACATCTCTCTTGAATGGAAACCTCTGTGACACAAGAACCAGTGGCTGAAAGTAATCTAGAAAAACTTGTTTAAACAACCCTCGAGGACAAGACCACTGCTCCACAAGAACCAGTGGTTAGGATTAATGAAGAAAAAATGTTCTCAATAGAATGAAGCCACGGTTACATAAGAACCAGTGGCTGAAAATAATCTGGAATCACTTTTTGAAACATCTACCAATGAAAATACCACTGCTCCACAAAAACCAGTGGTCAGGGATAATTAAGAGAAGAAACAGATTCAACAAAATGAAGCCACTGCCCCACAAGAACCAGTGGCCAAAGAAAAAGGAGAACAGTTTCAACAAGGGGAACCAATGTCATACAAGAACGAATGGTACACCAACAAACTCCTTTCGGGGATGAGGACAATAGAGAAAGACAAGAACCTCTGTTGGAATTTATGGAATAAGATTCCAATGAAGGGGAACTCCAAAATCCATAAGAAAACACTCTCCTCTTAAGGGATGAAATAAAAAAATGGAGAAGGAAATTAGCCCTATTTGAAGGAGGAGTGATCCCATTATCAGTCCACAAAAAATAAATTAGTGACCCATGGTCCAAGGAATTGGCATTTAGAGAGATAAGATAGAGAAAGGTAAAGAAGGAACTGGGAGAACTAAGGAAGCTTGAGGATATGCAACAAGATAAAGATCAGGTGTACTCCTTGATCCAGGAGTTACTTTGTTGGAGAGGTCCCTCTCCTTCTTACTGAATATTTTTGCAAGAACAACCGATCCTTTTAAAAATCAAGGCTATTAAAGAAGGAAGACCTTGTGAGATGGTTACAACCCCTGAAATCCTAGAGGTCTTCACTTAGAGTGACTTCTTTGACCAGCACTTGTTATGTGAGCTCTACCTACATGAGTTGAACTGTATTATGGATGTTGAATTTCATTTGGTACCTTAAACAGGGGATATACACTTAAGGGCCTTCACATCCTTCATGAATAATCAAGTGAGGTGGTGGAATGCCTCCCATACCATATACAAGAATGAAGAGAATGCTACATTATGGATTAGAGGGGAACCCATGTTTCCCACCACTTCCATCTCTAAACACCAAGCATTGATTTCTTCCCCAAGTAGAGTTGAGAAGATTGTATCAATTCTAAAGGAGGTTATAGACTCATGTATTAAAGAAATCAATCAACAACATCATTATGCGTTAGAAGGAAGTAATTCTAGGTGGGTAGCATCTTCCACAGTCCTAAGGGATAGGGATCCCTATTGTTATGAAAACTTCACCTATGCTCTCTCTCGAGTTCTAGGATACATGAGTTGTATATAGGCATGTGGGCCTAATTGGATGGGGATGAGGTTTTGTTTTCCACCCATATGGTTTCCAGAAAAGAAGTATCAATGCTTATATAGGCTGATGAAGAAAAAATAAAGGCAATGTTGCTAGCAGTTGATTGCATGTAGAGGATACAGAGATAGGGGATAATGAGGAGAATTTCCTTTCAACCTCACCAATTTAAACTGGAAAAACTCTTTCCTAGACTATGACCCAAAAGTATTTTGAATGAGGACCTGCAAATGTGCAGTTGGGGGGAGATATTGGGTGCATAAAATGCCCCTTTTTCTTGTCTTGTCTATATTACCTTTCATCATGTTTTGCATTAATAATATATCCATAAACTCTATATTTTTCCAATAGAACATTACTCCAGCAGGTATATCCCATCAATTATTTTATTACATTAATGCTTGGTTTATTTATAGATTTGAGTTGTGCTTCTGTTTGGGCTAACCTTTGGTGCGATGATGAAGACATTTTTATATTTAGGTACAAAAGGTGGGTGTTGTAGTTTGCTGAAATAGTGGAAGGAAAATCACATGACATCTTATTCCACCTCTTCAAATCTACAATTCTGAATGTTGTGTTGGCCATCCCAAATTTCCTATCTACGTGGCTAGTTGAAACTGATGTGGCAAGTCTCATCTGCATGGCTAGCTGGAACTCACTTGGTGCATAGATTGAATTCATCAATATGTTGAAGATATGTCTAATTTAGCTGGAAGTTGTAACTACTTATGTTCTAATGCTGATTTGACAGCCTAAAGATTCACGATCCTCATGGTTGTTCGAATTTCAAGGATCTCAACTTATTAGCATGTAAGAATGATTTTAAAAGGGAACTAGAACGTTATGTCTGTTTAATCTTATGTTGGAAAGATTGTAACAGGAGTGGGAAGGAGAATGTATTTTTTTATCATATCACCTAATGAAATTGGCGGTGTTTTCCTAGACCTCTGAGTACCTGCAATTTGTAATTTATTGAGTCATCTCTGTGGAAGGTAAGGGCCTACCTTCCCTAGAGTTTACCAATTAGATAATTGTTTATTTTATGTATTTTAATTGCGTGTGGAATTGCAAATTGAATTTATTTACAATTGTTCAAACTGTGTGATTATAGAGTGATTGAACAAGGGTGTGTCATTTTATACTTAGCTCACATATTTTTATTGGATTACTTGATTGGCACGAAATGTGGTTTGCTGCAATAGTCGATTGTATAATGTGATATTTATTTTACAATACATAAGCAGATTGTAATTGTGTTTTCAAGTGATGCTGCTACACCTATGCTCTTTCCCTGGATATTATTGTGAGTTTATTCCTTTTATGAATTGTTGAAACAATATTAATGGATGCATGGTATTCCTTAGATTAAGAAGGTGATTTTTAGAATCAGCGCAATGTTGTAACAATGATTGTGAAACAAGTTCTTCTATTCCTAGTAGAATTATTTCAGGATTTAATTTCTTGCAAAGTGATTCAATCTATTTTAACTGTGAAGAAGTTGTTCTTTGAATTAATATTCCTTGAAGAGATTTGATTTATAAAAATGAATGTCTTTATTCCTTAATAATCGAATTAACAGTAAGACTTGGATCTAATAGTGGAGAAGGTGTGGTTTTAGTAAGTATCATGCAAGGTGATTTCCTTTTATGATTGATTATTGTTAGAATCATCTATTTGAATGTTTATGCATAGATTTTGCGTAGTTTTCTTTGAAATAACCATGCTTCCCTAGGTTGAAAAATTATCTTGAGCATCTTTGATTGTGAATTAATTAACCAATTAAATTTCCTAACAATGATGCTAATGATGATGACGATGAGGATGAAGATGACGATGACGATGATGACGATGAGGATGAAGATGACGATGACATTGATTATGATTGTGATTATTATAATGAGGATGTACATGATGACGACAATGATGATAACATTGATTATGTTGATGATAATAATATTGATGATGATGATTATCCATCAATATAATCATCATCTTCTTCTTCATTTCACTCAAAATTTGTATCATATTCTGGTTAAGAATCGCTATCATTGAAAGGATCACTTATATTAGTGTCATCGCCAACGTCATTTTGGGTTATATATTCATCATCGATATAACCATTGAGTACTATATCGTCTTCTACGTCATTTGGATAATCACATTCTTGATCGTATTCTTCATCTAACACATATGTAGTAGCCAACTACTTCTGATCTACATCACCTTATTCTTCAACATTGTCTTCTTCCTCTGCATTATATTTGATCGCTCTCCCTTTCGACCATATCTAACAATTTATGACCAACCTGCTTTACCTAGCACCTATGAGTAAAAGACCTGCTTACATTAACTTGGAAGTACATAAGGCTCTGTACCTGGTTCAAGTTCCCTTGTATTAACCATGGTAATTCCATTGGAATTCTCAATAAGAGTTATTTTGGGATCACGTTCATTCATTTGTAGCTTGTACCATTTGAACTCAAACATAAATATTTTAGAGGAATTAAAGTCACACTCAATTATATCTTCCAAATAACCATAGTAACTATTTTCATATATGTCTGGATGCTTGTCACTTCTAAAGGAAACATTAATGAATTTAAAAAATACAATTATCCCACAATCGAATGTTTTCTTCTTATCGTCCAACATTTTGATGCAAAATTAACGACCATTGCAACACCTAGCCTTGTGGTGTAGAAACTACATCATACTTGACTTAGTAAATAAATATATAATAAGAAGTAAACAAAATAAATACATTGATATAATGGGAAACAATGAAAAAAACGAGTAGCGTAAATATACTTTCATGTTTATATTTTAAACCACACGCTAAACCACCTGCAATATATATGTATTTATGTTATATCATCAAAAGATTATTAATTTAAATATAAAATGCATGATATTTACCTTAAAAACATATAATTTTTAATTTAAATAGAAAGTAACATACCACAAAAATGTGTTCACCTGGGAGCGTCATGAATTTTCCATGCAAGTATTCCATTTGAAATTGTTTCTTCCTTATTGGTGTAGAGATGTCATACATAGTGATGCAAACCCAAAACTTCAATAGTTCATCAATAAGAGGCTCTATATATACATTCATATCTTTAACTTGTTACTTACCTAATTGATTCAACATACAATGCTATTTAGTTATGTGTCCCAATATATAAAAGGTGTTCTCATACAACAATGAAACAAAGGAATGAAATAATACAATTACTTTCAAAAAAATACTTGTAATAATCATTTCCAACATTGTGTTCTCTCTCTTTATCGACATCCAAGAAGGAAGTTTATTGTTTATGATGAAAACAATCCACACTAAGTAAGTGGAACGAAGCTCACCAAATGGATTGAAACCATCAATTTCCAATGAAAGTCTAACATTACGAGGTTCATCTTTAAAAATTGGCATTTTTTCTTTGATGTTCTTCAATGCGGAACCATCTGTAAGATTTCATAAAATAACATATTCACTTCTATTATTTGCATGGTAATCCATAAACCATGCTATACTTTCACACCTAAATAGTCGTTGGAAACATGGAGTTATGGGAATATAATGAAGAACTTTGCGAGGCACTTTTTTTGTTACTTGATCAGTTCAATATCTACCAAGTTCACATTGTGGGCATTTGTTTTCTGATGCATGTTGTCCATAATATACAATATGATCATTAGGACATGCATCAATAGCTTGATACTCCATTCCAATTTCTTTTATAATCAAGAATACCTATCAACATGTGTGTGGTAAATTATTTGATGTTGGTAATAGAAACTCACCCAACAATCTGCAACATTGACCAAATATGAAATGTAAACAATATAAATCATAAATATTGCTTATCCCTAATTTACGAACTAATTAACACTAAAAATAGAGGAAAATAGTCAACTTTTCATACCATGTGAAGATGCAATTCATACATTACATACCTTAGGAGCTGTGTGAAACAAGTGTTTGATAAACCATTCAAAACCTTCAAGTTCACCAACAACAATATAGCAGATAGAATATTTTTTGTTGATCCTTCATAAAGAGGTTCTTGGGACTTCTCGAGTAGAGGAACATCATGAATATCATAGAGGTTCCTCATCCAATGGAGTAAATGTGTCTTGGATCATTCTATTTATCTCATCTCGATCATTTTTATCAATAAAATCATCTTCATCCATAGGATCATTAAAAAATTGATCTTCAATATTATGATCTCCATGTTCCTCACCTTGTAAAGTAGTATTTATACAATTATGTGGCAAATAGCTCTCTGGCGGTCGACATTTAGGGGGCATTGTATTTATTTACAAAAAATGTAATAACATTAGTGTATAATATACAACACATATATTTAAAATGATAAAACATTTTGTGAATACATTATCAATACTATTACAATAAGTACATTATGTAATGAATAACGTCTTACCAAGGGATGACATTCATACCCCCTTTAGCATGCCCCTTCTCCTTACAATGTATTCCAGTTGTTGTTATTAAAATTATTCTCGTTCGCAAACACCAACAATCATTGCAAGGGAAATAACACTTTACATCACCCTTTGCCTCCAATGTTTCCAACAAATCTATATAGGCATTAATATTGAGCAGAAAATGAATAGTTGACTCATGACTTTATGTATGACCCTAAACATTAAAGGATACAAAGAATTTAAAAATACTAACGTGGAAACTGAAGGAGATCAAAACTTTGATGTGTTAAACCAGTACTGAACTCTTCAAATCACAGATTGGACAATCATCAGAAAAAATGGTTGCAACTATAGAAAATAATTTGTTGAAATATGTCCTAGGAACATGTATTTATATATCAATGATGAATTTCAACGATCAATGACCATTACTGTGATGACCGTTGATGTTGCACGTGTTAAGTTTATCATCGCTATAGCGACGAACCTTGTGTTTCAATGCTATTTCCACGAGGATTTGTCTCCATAATAACAAAATGTAATTTTCGTCACTATAGTGACGATTATCAAGGGCCGAAACATTTTCTTTTCAAAAAATTTATTTTTTTATCCACGAAAATTTTGATTTTAACTTATTCATGGCAATATTTCGTAGAACTTTTGAGCCATATGTACTAGTGTCTTCCTTCCTGACCATCTTCTTGCCTCATGTTCTCTAACCCTTATGTATTGAACTCATATTTAAGTTTGAATATGTTTCTTTTGGAAAAAAGAGGGCTAAGCCGTCACCCCCCAAATCTATGTAATAGTGTTCAAACAATATATTATACCACCGTGGAACTATATAAACAACCACCATAATACACATCCCAACCAATGAACCATATTATATGCCAATATATTGAAACCACATGCCAAAAAAATCGTATTATGGGGAGAGGTCAACATGCCACCGTGGAACTATATAAACCGCCACCATAATACATATCCAAACTAATGAACCATATTATATGCAATCGTATTATGGGGAGAGGTCCACATGCCACCATGGAACTATATAAACCGCCACCATAATACATATCCAAACCAACGAACCATAACATATGCCAATATATTGAAACCACAAATCGTATTATGGGGAGAGGTACACATGCCACCATGCAACTATATAAACCACCACCATAATACATATCCAAACCAACGAACCATAATATATGCCAATATATTTGTGGGGAGAGGTCCACATGCCACCGTGGAACTATATAAACTGCCACCATAATACATATCCAAACCAACGAACCATAATATATGCCAATATATTGAAACCACATGCCAAAAAAATCATATTATGGGGAGAAGTCCACGAGTTTGAATCCGTGATCTATTCACCCATTTCCAAGCACCCTAACCATTTTACCACAAACACCACTTGTTTAAGGATTCAAATAAAAAGAATTTTAAATTAGTTTTTGGGTGGATTTAACCCCCAAAAAGGGTGCGCTCCACATTTGACCCAATTTTTAAACCAAATTCTATTATTATATATGGTTTTTGACCATATATATATATATTGGAAATTGTTTATTGTTTTTAAACAAAATTGAATATTTGTGGAGATTTTCCATATTTTCTCCATTTTTAAATGGATTTTTATCCCATTAACTTTGGTATCAAATATTTGTAAATACCTATGTATTTGGAGTTGGGATATGGATTTTTGGGCTATATAAACAATGTAATTTGATGGCATCTTGTGGAGAATCTGCGGTCAGTAAATGTGTATCGTCGACGTTTCGAGCCATCCTTGGCTCATCTTCAGGACATTATCGATGTCTGAAGGCATTGGAAGATGCATTGAAGTTTTGGTGATATGATGCCAAAGTGCCTTTGAAGGCTTTGAAAGCTTTGCTCATTTTGTAAGAGGCTTTTTAGCCACTCTTGGGAGATTGTGGAGAGTGAGAGGACTTCATTGTTGAAGCCTAAGTCTCTTTGCAGCAGTTGTGAAGAAGGCATTTGTATCTATTCAAGAATTTTATTTTGAAGACTAATAAGATCAGTCCTCATTGGAGCTGGACACGGAGATGTATCCCACGAGGGGTGAACTCTGTTATCATCTGTAGTCTACAAAATTCATGGTTTGCATCTCTTTTATGTGTTTTATGTGCTTTAATTATGCTCTTTAATTTTTTCGTTTGAATCCTTATAATGAGTTTAAGAATTCAAATTTCCACACGCAAATTAATGGTTATGAATATCCTCTCATTTTTGGATCAAGTTTGGTATCAAAGAAGGTTAACCATTGCATTATGAGTTTGTGACTGTTAACAAGATCAATGCTTAAGCAAGGATAAGTCCAACTTTATACTTTCATTTGTTGGTGCAATCCTAACCAACAAAACCCAGTCGACAGGGGTTCCCACTCTGTCGACCCTTGACTCGCCACGATCTCCCTGAGCACCGACCTAGACAAGTTTGACCCCGTCCAGAAACACTCGTGAAGAAGATGAAGTCTCACCCGAGATGTTCGAGGGAATGCTGATGGAATCAAGTTTCTGTAGAATAGAAGAGGACTATGGGCATCAACAATTCATCGAATTATTTATCAGATCTCACCAGTGCTTAATCTTTTATAATATCATTCATCATCATTCCCTCAACGGATTGCATCATTCATTCATAGCAGAAATAAATATAAAAGAAAGAACCATACCATTACGCAAATAGATCTAAGAATATAACATCATTCATAAGTAATAAACATTGCATCATAGATCCATGTCGCACAATCATTTCATACTCATCATAGGTTTTGCAAACAAGAAAAATAGAAAGAGATAAAAAAATGGCAGCAAGATAGCAATTTATATCAATCTCCTTCTCATTATATTAACCCTACGCAATCAACTGTGGATTCCAAATAGACAATACTTCAACTGATCCTCAAGATCTTAGTTCACAGTCCACAACTTGATTCATTATGTGATCTCTCCTCTAATTCATTGATAATCAAATTTACAATTCTTCTTCTACTTATAGGATTGTTCCTTTACATTCATGGTCTACTTGGACAATTTCCAATATCCACAAAATATGGTCAAAAGTACAAAAAGTGACACAAAATATTAAAAAATAATCTATTTTCCATCTTGCGTGCTATCATTTCCTTATGCAATGTCTTCTGAGCTTGTGTAGCATATGCGATGCTACGCAACTGTCTTACCCCAAACCCCTTTCCAACAGGCCCCCAACACAATCTTGTGGCTTGCCCTTGAGCCACGTCAGTTGGACATGGTGTATTCATTGGTTTTGATATTGAAATGTTCATACTGCTGCGTGATCTCGACAACCTGTGTTTTGAATTTTCCAACAAGTTCTTGGCTTTCGAGCAAATCTTGCTTTATTGGATGTTATACCATCTTTGCATTCACTTGTTTCTTTCCCTCCTGCACTGCCTATAGCAACTACTTTTATAAAAAACTAAGCACCAATTTCTTGGAATTCATCAAGTTGGTCAATGCACTTTTGTTTCCGCTTCTGCGCCTTGCCAACGCATTTTTGTAGCTCCCTTAGCTCCACTGACTGTGTAATATGGACAATTGGTGGCATATTCCGCAATGTTGTCTTCAATGTTGCCAATTGTCCCTTGGATTCCTACAACTACTTTGTTAGTTGCTCTAAATGTTGGTCTTGGACGAAACTTCCCCAAAATTATGTCATCGCCTCAGAAATCTTCTTAGCGTCCTGCTCCATTTCTTTGAAGTATGCCACAATCTCCTCGATGGCACTCTTCCATTTCGCGACCTAGTTTGGTGGTGTATCTAGGTAGACCAGATCATTAAGATGGGTGTTATCCTGTTGCAGCTGCATGATAACTGCCCCAAGTCATTTTTCCTTTGCTATGGCATCCAACTTCGCAATGCTTTCAGGGATGTGCTGACAGGACTCCATAACAACCTCTTCCACTTCGTCTCGACTAGAAAATAGTTGTGCCTTTTCAAGAACAAGGCAATTTGTATCTTTCTTCAGCTCTATTATTTATTTATCTATCTTCACCTTGAGATTCTATTGTGCCTTCTTTAGTGCCGTAATTTCCTGCTCTTTTGCAACCGTCAATATTGCATGTGTGCAACGCAATTCCTCCACCTATTTTTGTAGCGCCTACTCTTCCGCTTATGACTGCAAGTATTGGTCACTAATATCCTTCTGACGATCGACCAACTCCTAGTTGGAGGCCTGCTACATGTGTACTAATGCTTGAGTGGACAAGTTATTCATTTCTAGCACAACATTATGTAGCTTCCATAGTGAGGAATCCACGTCCTCTTGTCCAGCATCAATCACAGTCAAGGGAATCTAAACATTCCTAACCTGTGGCTCAGTGGTAATTGACATTGTTTCCTGCACAGCGACACTCTCTGGTGCTCTTCATGAAACAACATTGTATATGGAATATAACTTGGTGCGTACCTCAACAAAGCCTTCCTGGGATGACTTCCTCATTTATTTCGCTGCGGTGTTAGATGAATCGGTTACAACCTTGATAAGACATTATAGTTGCGTCTCCATCACGGATCTGATAATGCTGCTAGCATCCTCCTCCATTCTCCTCTTAGTCCTTATCTCCTTAAGGATGTGTTGTGCCTCTGGGTCAGTAGGAGTATCTGTCGACAATTCACCATCCGATTCATGGTGGTTTTGTTGGTCCATCCTTCATACTGGATCAGCAGGTGCATCCTTTGGTGGTCTAGCAAAAACTTCATCAGTGCTAACTGGCTCCCACCATGCTGTCATCCAGTCATCAACCGCTACATCCAACTCTTCATATGTTACCTTGTAAGACATGGGAAACCATTGTTTGTCTAGGTCACGTTGAGACTAAATCTAAATGGTGTGCGGACCAATGAAGAACCACACAATTCGTTGGTACTTGACCGCAGCTTCTTTTGATAGACGGGGAACTTTCACCACTACTTCCTGCAGCGCCTCCAAATAGACCCAAAAATGAATTACACAATCCTCTTGTCATGTAGGCTCCTTAACCCACCACATATTTTTATATCTTGCACCCTTGCACACCTTAATAGCTTCCATGTCCATACCCTGGTAATCCACTAGCTCCATCCACACCACTAGTGCGATGAGGATCAATAGCCAGCTATATGTGAAAGGTCGCTCTCCGTCCTGAACTACGACCGCGTCCTCTGTTAGTCGGTTCAACAAAAAGAGGGACCAATTCATTTGTACCCCTTCTGCACATTGTTGTGCATGCACAATCACCCCTAAAGTGCAATGGATGGGGTGATTCTTTATTACAATCTTGCTGGTGAGAATATGTGCACCAATGTAGACTATGCATTCATTGATACTATATATCCATTTGGCCCTCCTGTCGCACTGCAAGTTGAACCTTTATTTCAACCTTGTTGTGAGCCACTTATCATTATCTCTTCCTTTGAAATATTGTGATGGGTCTGGCCCATCCTTTGGTAGCCCTGTGATCTCTGAAATCAAGTCTACCATGATTGCGACTGGCGTGTCCAACCAAAACGTCCCTCCATGAAAGCACGCCAAGAGTTGCTTGACACATGCATTTTCTTCATTCAGACACCCAAAACATCGCATGTTGATAAGCCCTAACAATCTAGATTTATTCAATGCCTACAACCAGGGCTGTGGGACACGTACTAAGGGCCCTCCTGTGACCGAAGGTAATGACTCATATGGCTCATTTGTGACATCCTGTAAGGCCAATGGGTCATGATCCTCATACGTCATCTTCATTAGCACTGTGACAATATCGGTATTGCACACCATCCCTTTTGGTAGTGGTGGCATCTTTGGCTGATACTTCTAGTTCTTGCTGAGCCACTGGGACTTTGTACCAGCTCGAGCTGGAGCAACGTAACCCGGGATGTCCTTAACAGAGACCTTGGTGAGAACCGTGAATTCTACAGCACCATAGATAGATGGCCCCGTCTAGGTGGCTGCCTCTTCCTGTTCTTAGATGGATATTTGTCTCTGCCTCTTCGTCGATGTTCGGGAACTTGGATTCTTCCCATGCCGCTTCTTCCTTGGGATAGATGATAATCCAACCTACATGATGGAAACTTCTTCAACAATCGTAATTTTTTGAATTGGCAAGTCCCTCTCACTAGAAATATCTATCATGTCAGGGTTACTCTGCATCCCACAACATATTGCTGTAGTCATGACGCACTCTCTTCTTCACTCTACAGCTCATGCAATTCACTCAACAATGATCAAACTCAATTCTGCTTCAACACTCTTTGTAACTCGACTTAGCATAGTGGTGCTTCCAAAATGCATCGACCACCTTTTAATAGCATCAGTTCGATCCCTCCTAATCATTACCAAATCGACCACGGCCATCATGACCAAATCTTGCATTAACTGCCTGAATTTGTCGTCGATTGTGTCAACCCAATAGTCGGATCCGCCATCAATACGCATCACTTCAACAAGCGTCGCCCATTAACTGTCTTAACTGTTCTTCATTTATTGCTGATTTGACTACATTTCAACCCTCTAGCTGGCATGATAGAGCTTCCTAATTGTGATACTGAATCCTACGCTTGCACGACCACTTCCTCCTGGTGTGCCCTCATTTCCTACCCATCCTTCCTATATATATATATATATATATATATATATAGTTTTCTTTAAAGTGCACAGCACCTTAAGCACTGTGTGATTCCAAACCTGTCCTATAAGGCTTCAGTCGGCTACCATTCACTAGTTTTGGCAGCATTGCTCCATCTAATTGCTGCAGTTGAACTGCCCCCCCAGAAGTATTAGAATTAACAAGATATGAACCTAACCAGTGCATATGTAACTTACTTGGATGCTTCAGGAACTTGTTGTCATATAATAGCACCAAATCTCCTTGCTGAAACTATTTGTTCTTTATATGGCGATGATGCCAAGCCTTATGTCGATCTATAGAAGGAGCAAATCGACATAAGTCGACTTGAACGAAGACCGACTTAGTCGATCAGCCGACTAAGTCGATGGGCCAACTTAGTCGATCAGTCGACTAAGTCGGTCGGCCGACTAACTAGAAAGATTAGTCGGCTAACTAACAGTCGTGTCGGTTCACCGAACCGATAGGTAGTTATTTTGTAACTGTTTATAACTTGTATATATTAGGCTGTTGATCCAAGTAAGAACTCAGTTCAGTTCTCTGCCTTGTATGAACTCATTACATTAATATAATATGTTTTCCTATCTGTTCTTGTCTCTTGTATCTGATTTATAGTTATGTTTCAGTATGTATTATTGGTAACCTTATGTGATCTGTGAGATTACAACATTGGTTCCGTTGCTGGTAGTACATGTCTAAAATATATGCTCACATATGATACTAGAGCAGGATATTAAGGACTAGTGGGACCGTAAAGTTGCGAACTACTTGCAAAATTACGCAAGACGAAACAGATTAACAGTTGCTGAAGCTAGAGCCAGATTTTTCACAGAGACACATGAAAAATTCGTCGAGTCTGTGCCACAACTGTTGAAGCAGCTTCTGGATGAGAAGAACGGACGTGACTAACGAACAGCAGTTTCTAGATAAACTATTCTGAGGGGGACGAAAAAATCTGTTGGAGTGGTTTGAGAAAATCGCCGACGACTTCTGTGAGGAGCAAGCAGTTGAAGACAGAACGTCGGTAGAAACTGTCAAAGCGAAATTCTACAAATATTTCACCGAACAATTCTTGTGCTCCTTACCGACCTTGCTATTCAAATTCTTGATAGAGCACGGAGCAGGCCACATCGTCGAACCTAGACCACCACTGTGCGAACAGCCACCAAACACCAACTGGGCGGAAAAGCAGAGGAAGTGGGAGAAATTTATTGTAGAAAGGGAGTGGGAATACTTCCCGAGCAAGTGATTCGAACTATCCGGGATTTCTAAAAAGCGTCGGGTAGGCTATGGGGGGGTAGCTGGTCTTGTGTTAGAGGAAGAGTATAGTGGATCCTAGTCGACCTAAGGAGGATAGACGTCACCAATGATGAAAATTCGACCGTAGAAGAGTTGAATAAAATAGTACTGTACGGAAGTATGTCGAACATTCAGAAACAAGAAAGGGACAAAAGACAGCAAAGAAGGGAAGCAAAACGCGAAAGAGCCGACGGGCTGCGCAGAGAACAAAACCCTAGGGAGACTGACCGTGAAGAGAATCCGCCAGAGTGGGGTCATGACCAACAGGAAGAGGGCGTAGAACAAGAGGTGTCCCCTACAGAGGAAGAAGTATTGATAGAGCAGCCAGAAGCTCTCCAATTAATAGCTCCCGGTGAAGGAACGACCCTTTCACCATTAAATCCACATACCAGAATACAGACTATTGTCGAAGACGACCTCCGACTAAGAGCTGGTGACTATAGTATCTGGAGTCGACTAGGTGACGATACGTACACAGGATGACATCTTTTCATACGCCGACCATTCAAAGGGAACTGGGTGATGATTCAAGCGGCACCCTCTCTCCGAAGTATCCACTTGCTCTTACCGACACAGGAAGGAGCACCCCCCCGCCAAGTACAGCTTTTGAAGGAATCGAACACACAGCCCTGTGCACACAAATTTTTAGTGGACCATCGACAGTAGAAATCCACAACAACCCTCTGTACGTCGAATACGACTCGACCACTGACGGCGGCACTAGTTCCGTCGACCAAAATTCCGCAGGAGCGACTACATCAACAATCCCACCACTTTCACCACCACCCACACCTCCGACCCCGCCAACTTCTAAGAGTAGTGAAAGTGACTCAGACATGGGTCACGAAACAGCTCACATTCCTCTCTATGAGGGGGATGAAGACCCCAGACGACATTGGTTCATCTGTGAGTCCATCTGGGATGCAAACCAGGTGAAGAATGAAGACCGACAGATGGCTCAGTTCGCA
Source organism: Pseudotsuga menziesii (assembly GCA_001517045.1). Lineage (NCBI taxonomy): Eukaryota > Viridiplantae > Streptophyta > Pinopsida > Pinales > Pinaceae > Pseudotsuga > Pseudotsuga menziesii. The sequence continues at coordinate 782,107 of LPNX010365876.1, read as the reverse complement.
GGAGCCTTACGGAAAAGGGCCCTGACCTGGTACATGACCTTTTAGGAAAGGCAACCCAGAGCAATGAAAGCTGATATTAAAGAACAGTTCTTATCCTTTTTCAAGACCCCAGACGCTAAGCACCTGGCCACCAAAAAGCTCAAGACAACGCAGCAAAAGCCAGGGGAGACCGTCCGCGATTACGACAAACGCTGGAAGGACCTATTAAGCCAATTAGATTATGTTATTGATGAACAACTACTAATTCAATGGTTCCTTGTAGGGTTATCACAAAAAGTACGCCGACACATCAGTCTGGAAACGTTCAAGACATATGAATATGCGCTGACCAAAGCTCTGCAGGTGGAAATGGACGAAGACATACCTGCCTATCCGACGGACCATAGGATAAAAGAATAGCTCGAGAATGTACAGAAGTCCTTGAAAGAACTGACCCTCAAAAATCAAGAAATCTGGTGTACTAAATGTTTGACAGCCGGACACTCGAAAGATAATTGTCGACACGAATACAGCTGACAAGACATCCGCTTTGTGCAAACTAAATTATTTTGCGACATTTTCCAGGAGGCCGGAAACCATTCTACGAAAGAATGTTCGTTTAACATGAAGAACGCAAAAGCTTCCTGGTGCGCCATCTGTGAGACAAAAATCCACAATACAGCAGACTGTCAATTAAACCTGAAAAATAGACAGAACTATCAGGCGGTCTACTAGACGAATGCAGTGGTGCAAAGCAATGAGCAAACTAATACTAATGACCAGAACAGGCAACGATACGAAGGCCGACGATATGAGCGCCAGTACGAAAATCGATGAAAAGGGTTTGGAGGAAGAGGTCGATTCATCGGGAATCGCAACATACGACCGCGTTGATCTACCCAGTGCTTCATCTGCTATAAAGAAGGGCACCAATGCGCAGACTGTCCGTACAAGTACCGAACTGACCTTAAATTCTATACACATTGTGGAGTAGGAGATCACTCTCTAGAGGATTGTCCTACCATGTTAGAAAAAATCAATAATAAGAAAAATTTTAATGTCTTGTCTTGTGTACAAAAGCATGATGTATTAACTACTAAAAATCTGCATATTGTCACTCGCCAAGGCACAAAAACAGGGCCTGATAACCCCCAAATTAGTAAAATTAAAAACACAAATGGTTATCTGGATCCTCTGAAAGAAAAAAAAACCTATCAAGAAGCCACCCACATATTTCAAGACATTGCACAGCAAGAAGACATTATTACCAGTCGACTTAGCATGACACAGCAATTAACTCATCTCATTCAAACAGACAAATCCGTAGCCCAGTTCATTGATTTATTACACGAAATAAAAAGCACTAACTTTGGAAAACAAACTAAGAACATTTGTAGCCTCAATAAAAAAGACAAAAATGATTTCGACCCACTTGTCGACCTGGAAATCGAGGGTTATCACGTCCGACAAGTGGTGCTCGATTTCAGGTCTCAGGTAAATATCATGACCAGGGATACATGGGAAAAGATGGTCCGACATCGACTCTATGAGTTAGGCATTTACCTAAAACTCGTCGACCAAGGCCTCATTGAACCCACTGGAGTTTGGAAAGATGTTGACACGACCATCAAAGGAATCTCGACTAAGGTTGATTTTGAAATTATCGACCCAAAAGAGGGCTCTAGCTCCTTTCCCGCGCTAGTTGGTCGACCTTGGGGTCGAAAGATGAAAGCCTCCATATCCTTAGACAAAGAATGAATTAAGTTAAAAGGAAATGGTCAAAAAGTCATTGTACCCATTAATCCTTCCCAAGGAGCACCTTGGACCGAACCAATTGATGAGGAAGTCGATGTCAGACAACTTTACCAGATCCATAACAATACGGACTATACCGAACCAAACATCTATGGGGAGCTTCACTTAGGTAACCAAGACTCAATTGGTTATAATTCAGATGCTGAATTATATGACTGGGAAATGGAAAATTATGAAACACAAGCAAGAGGGTGCTGGACTATACAAAAAGTACAGAAAAAACCCACCCGACAGTGCTTCATTGTACCAATTATCCCCAAAGGCTTTGAAAACAAAATTAGGAAACGACCTACATTACAGCCAACCAACTTACATAATACCCAACTGCCCAGGTATAAGGAAAGAGAATCCCCAATTATGCACCTTGAACAAGTATCTAAAAATATTGGAGAACATGGTAGACTTCAAAGCTTAGTGGAAACATTTACAGGTCAAGCAGCTAGATGGTGGAACACCCATCAGACAAAACTGCAGACTTGGACAACTGCTTCAACTTTCTTTGTCGAACGATTTGGTGGAAAAAAGTTAACTTAGAAAGCCCAAATCCCTATCTTTGTCCAAGGCCAAGACCCAGAAGAACACATCAAGCTTTGTGAAAAGGAGTGGAGACGGCTTGGATACAAAGATGAGCGAGCCTGGCCACATTTGTTCCCTTCCACCCTAGCCGACTTGCCTAATAAATGGTATAAGATGGAAGAAGCTAGAGGAGAAACCTTCTTTTGGCATGAACTTAAAGAAAAATTTATTAAGGACTTCCAGTTCATACCTCAAAACGAAAAATTGGCTGGGACAGCACACCAAATCAAATAGTTTCTTCAACCGACAGAAAAACAACCCGTCCAAGACCATAGACAAAGCAAGGACTATAACAAGATACAAGCTGAATCAAAATCACAGTCGACACGGTTACACTTAGAAAATGAACACACAGAAGGTAAGAGCTTTAGATGGAACACCGACCACATTGAAACAACCAAACCGATCTACTCAATCCTAAAAGTCGAGACCACCGACAAACCAGACCTTGATAGAATGACTGCAGCCGACTTTTCGGCTACATTCTCACAGTTCAAAGAGGGAAGTCAGTCGATCAATGAAGCTAAAGAACCAGAGTGGCTAGATTCCAAAGTGAAAACTAAGGAGGTCGACATTTCAAAAGACGACCGTCCAAAAATAGCTAAAATTGGTGACTACTGGAACGAACACCAAACCACCGAAATCATAAACTTACTTAGAGAATTCCAGGATGTCTTTGCAAGGGACTACAAAGACTTAAAAGGGTTAGTACAAGAAATGGGAGAAATGAAAATAGATACTAAACCTGATGTCCGACCTGTCAAGAAACGACCTTACAAACTAGATCATAAGTACAAGGAGATAGTTAAGAAGGAAATAGACAACAAGTTAGCAGCAGGGATCATTTACCCTATCGACCAGTTGGAATGGGCAAGTCCCATGGTTGTACAACCCAAGAAACATGACCCGACCAGGTTAAGAATTTGTGTCGACTTTAGGGAGCTCAACAAAGTAACACTCACAGATCCATTCCCCACCCCCTATGCTGATGAAATCCTGAATGAAGTTGCAGGCCATGAATGTTATTCATTTACAAATGGAGTTTCAAGATATAATCAAGTACCCATAGCAAAAGAGGATCAAAAGAAAACAACATTTGTATGTGAATTTGGGTCCTTTGCCTACAGAGTTATGCCTTTTGGGTTGAAGAATGCACCTGCAGTATTCTCTCGAATTGTTGTCAAAACATTCCAAGAGTATATCTATAAGACCATGGCAGTATACTTCGATGACTGGACTATATATTCCACCCTAAAGGATCACTGCACATGGCTCCGACTTATGCTGGAGCGATGTCGACAGATACAACTCTCCCTAAATATTAAGAAATGTATTTTTATGACTCCCATAGGCATACTCTTAGGGCATATTGTCTGCAAAGACGGTATAAAGGTCAACTTTGCCAAGATTAAAATCATCCTCGACCTAAAACCCCCAATAAACCCTAAACAGGTCCGGGTGTTATTGGTCCATACAGGATACTATAGGAAATTCATCAGACACTATTCATATATGACTTACCCTCTGGAAGAACTGCTAAAAGAAGATCAGGAGTTTACATGGACAGAAGAATGCCAAATATCCTTCGACAAATTGAAAAGAAAACTGGTCGAAGTTCCCATACTTAAATTTCCAAACTGGTCGACCAAATTTCATGTGCATATTGATGCATCAGGCATCGCAATTGGAGCCATCCTTACTCAACCAGGGGATGATGGGATAGATTACCCTATAGTATACAGCAGTCGAAAATTAAATAAAGTTGAAAGGAACTACTCGACCACTGAGCGAGAATCCCTAGGTATGGTCTTTGCTCTCCAAAAGTATCGACATTACCTATTGGACAACCCTTTCATATTTTATACCGACCATCAAGCTTTGAAGTACCTTGTTAATAAACCCCTTCATCATGGAAGAATTTGTCGACGGTTACTTCTTTTTCAAGAATTTGAATTTGAAGGGGAGGTCTGACCAGGAAAGCTAAATGTCGAACCCGACCACCTATCACGTATAGACACAGGGGAGGAGTCGACCGAAATCGACGACGACTTGTCGGATGCACATCTCTTTCGCATAGAAGCAGTGCCCGAAGAACTAGAAGAAATAACTCAGTTCTTAGAGACAGGTCAGGCACCTGAAGGTCTGAACACCAAGAAGAAACAAATCTTAGCTATGAAGGCTGCACCCTACAACCTCATCAATGGATTTTTGTACAAAATGGGGTTAGACAACATTCTCAGACGTTGTGTACTCGACCATGAGAGAGAACAAATCATGCATGAAGCACACTATGGACCTGCAAGAGGACATTTTCAAGTGGATACAACTGCAAGAAAAATCCAACAGTCGGGCTTATGGTGGCCGACAATCCACAAAGATTGCAAAAACTTTGTTAGTCGATGTGATAGATGTCAACAACTTGGTCGACCTCTGCCGAGCACATAAATTCCCTTCATATCTGTAAACCCTAGTCTCACATTCGAACTTTGGGCTATAGACTTCATAGGACCTTTTCCTATCCCAGCCAAATGATCAGGTGCAAGATACATTATCACGGCAGTGGAATATGTCACTAAATGGGCAGAAGCTGAACCCGTCGATACATGTTCAAGTGAGGTAGCTGCTAAGTTTATCTACGAAAACATTATCACTAGATTTGGTTTCCCACTCACATTGATTAGCGACCAAGGATCACACTTTATCAACAAAACCATCAAAAATTTGACCGACCAGTTTCACATCGACCACCGACGAAGCACTGCATATCATCCTCAGTCGAACGGCGCGATTGAATCTTTTAACAAAACACTATCAAAAGGGTTACCCAAAATATGCAATACCGACAAAGATGACTAGGATGAGAAAATCCCTGTCGTTCTCTAGGCATATAGGACAGCATATAAACGGTCAACCGACCAAAACCCCTTTCGACTAGTCTACGGGCAGGAAGCAGTCGTCCCCCTACATTTTCGACAACAGACACCTATTATTGCACAGATACTACATGTCGATGTCGAACAGGCAAGAAAGGACCGACTATTTCAACTCAGTAAGCTAGAAGAACATAGAATCATGGCTATCCAGCATCAGGAAATTCACAAACAACAACAGAAAGCCTGGCACGACCGTAACATCAAAAACAAAAACCTCTCAGTTGGCGACCTTGCTTTACTTTATAACATTCGAGTCAAGGGAAAACCCAAGAAATTACACACCGAATGGATGGGACCTTACGTTGTCGAAGAAATACATCCCAACGGTTCAGTCCGACTGAAGACATTACAGGGCCTAGTATTCTGGAAGCTCGTTAATGGAGCCCGAATCAAACGTTACAGAAACTGAAATAAAAAAAAATCAAATAACGACCTTAACCGTCAATCAAAACCCATAAAACGATAGAAAAATTCCAAAACCAAATAATACATCCAACACAACAAGCCATGACAGCAACTCACTACTTCGACAACTGACATCACCACCATCGACCATCTTCATCGACCAGTCAGGCCGACCATTTTCACCAACGACACCGACCATCGACTTCGAAATTCCCATCACGCATTGATGGCCTCGAGCGCCGAACCAGATCCTCCATTAAGTCGCACTCAAGTATTGCAGTTGGACTGTCAAGTCCGCCATTAATACACCCATTTCAACACTCAACCCCACCCATGCCTATAAATAATGGACAATCGAAGGTTCATTCACCACATCCATTACTCTCAGAGCACCCGCAATCTCAGTCGACCAAAGCACAAGAACCCTGTCGAAACCCCAACGAGTCTGACGCAATGGCACCCAAACTAACCAGAGCCATGACCAAGGAAAAGGAGCTGCAAGCAGAGGACACCCCCTTGATCAGTCGCTTAAAGAACATCAAAAACGCAAAGGTACAGGAGGGCCCATTCCAAAAACTCTGGGCAGAGATCCAAGAGTGGGCCTATGTCGACAACAGAATGACCCAGGCCGCTGAGAAAATTTGGAAGAGCTCCATCTTCAACTACCCTAACGCACCATTGATGGCAAGCTTCGGTAGGACGAAAGAAGCAATTGTTAAATTCATTATCAGTTGTTACCACAACGGCCGATTCTACTTCGACCAGCCGATTGATATCACTGGGGATGTTATCTCCAAGCTTACGGGTCTATCCAACCAAGGCAGCCCTGTACCTATTGGGATCAAAGACGGGTTATTCCAAGAACTTACGGGCTCAAGAACTCCAAAGGATTGATGATCGGACAGATTGCGACAAGGACGCCACAAATCATGGCTAAAATCATAGCAATCACCCTTACTTTGGCAGGTCAGGGCAGCGACCTTAAACTGGAGATGCTGGAAGCTGTCGACACAATCGCGACCAACGGTCGGATCTACTGATGGGGATATAATGTTGCCAACATGATCAAAACCATCTGTGAACGCTGTCAAGAGACGGGAGGTATGATCAAGTTGCCCTCTCTCATTCTCTGTATTGTTATGTACCATATTTGTCCAGAAGGTAGTCCAGTCTTCTGGGAGCCGACCAAGTTCCAAATGCACCGCTTTAAACCCTTTTCACAAAAAGGAACCCTGCATGAGCTGGCATAGGGGAAAGTCTTCTTGGAAAACTGGTTCCAGCAGTTGAAGGTTCACACGACGAGGTGGAGGGTGCCCCAGAACATCCGACGAAATATCCCTATTGAGTCTCATATACAGTTAGAACTTGATCATACATCAGTATGGTACATGCGAGGTCAGGACCCCAAAGCCCAGGACCTCGACTACTATCCGAAGGTCGACCAGATTTTCCAGGAGTTGACCCGACAAGCACAGACAAAGATACCGATTCCAGAGGCTGCCAAACAGGTCGACTTTTCCATCATAGAGCCACTCACCGACCAGGAAAAAGAAGAATACTACGAGCTTAACTTATACATCAGCACATTTGTGTCGGAGGATACCCCGGCCATGCCCACTAGTCGGGTACACATCACTGTCAAACCTCCAACTGCAAAGGTAGTCGACCCCCAGCTGACAGAACAACAACAACCAACAATACAACCACAACAACAGACAACCCCTCTGGCGCCAGCAACCGTCGACCCCACTCAAGTACCAACAGGTGAAGTCGAAGGCAACGACCCAGAATATGATTTATCCAGAGGCATCATTAAGAAGCTGGCTAAGGAGATAGCTGTCGCCAGGAAAAAAATCAAGGCCCAAAAACTACAACAAGGTAGGGGTAAGCGCAAGCTTATTCTGGCTGACTCGTCCGATGATGAGGAGGAACTAGCAGCCGCGACCGTCGACATTATCGAGGATGCCCGTGCAAATAAAGTATTAGTTGAAATTCAGTTTCAACGATATCTGGACGCAGGAGCTCCGGAGGGTCGACCAAAGAAAGCAAAAATGGCACTGACACCTGAAAATGTGGTCGACCTTGTGTCGACCCCTCCCCCCCCATCCCCGACAACCATAGTCGAGGATCAAGCACCAGAACAACAGGCAGATAGTCCCCATGAGGAATATCAACGCGCCATCCCGGAGGCGCTCAGAGCCAGGGTCGCCTAGGACGCTGAGCTTAAAGCTTTCTTCGCGACACTTCCTGCACTATTTAAGTCGGCCCAGAAAATAGAAACAAAATCTCCTCTCTATGCAAGGAAAAATCCCTATGCAACTGTTACGACGACATTCACTCGAGACCAACAAGGTGACGTAATAGGAACATCAAAGTCTGTCACAGAGCCAATCAACACCGATGCCCAGGACGACCTACCCACTACGCCTTCGGAAGTAGGTATCTCTTCCGACCAAAGTTCACAACACACTCCAGCCAACCCTTTGACCCCTATCCATACCCCCACTCCGTCCCCAACACCACCATCATCACAACCTCCTTCATTGCAACCCCCAATGTCAAAATCCCCACCACCAAAATTACATCCAAACCCATCACAGCCACCATTATATTCACAACCGGAAGTGGTCATACCACCTCGTCAAATAGAAAAACCCTCGACCTCCATATCACCTCCTCAAAAAGAAACACCCTCGACTTCTATACCACCTAACCAACCAAAAAAACCCTCGACTTCCATTCCACCAACCACAGACCCAACCTCAACTACTGCAGATACCCAAGAGCAACAGACAGACAAACATAAGAAAAAGAAAGAGTAGCATAGAACATCCGGTCTCCAGATTATCCTAAGGGATGCAAGTTCCTTGGACGACACAGAGGTCGTCCAACTCCTCAAAACTGTAGCTAAAGAGTCAAAGAAAAGGATAGATCGGAAAAATAAAGAGCTTGTAGCTAAAAATGTAGAAGAAGTCGAGTTTCTCGGCAGATGCAGAGCTCTAGCACAGACCGTGATACCAGGCCCTATCGAAGTCGACACAGATCAACCACTTGAAAGAGCATATCATCTCTTCGAGATGATGGTCTCGACCGTCCAGACTCGGATGCAAGAGACTAAGGAAGAACAAAAGGAGGAGACTGTTCGACTGCTCCTGGCCCAACACACTGCATTCTTGGAGGCATACAAGGTTCTACAGGATCATATGGAAGAATCATTTGTCACTAAGGAAGTATTATGAGACTGGCCTAATCACTATGGGCAGGTCTATCAGCAGACAAGGCAGGCATGACAGGGCATTCAGGCTTTGGAGGGCCGGAAGTCGATAGAGGCAGAACTGAGGCAGACCATTGAAGATCAAATTGTGATGGATACCAACAAACTGCAGAAGCTAGAATGAGAGGCACATCAGTGGGTTCAATGGGCCCTTCCCAACTTAGAGAAAGTCAACATCATCTTCCCATAGATGAAACGACTCATCAATGCTGCAGAAGAAGAAAACCAATTGTTGGGTCCCAACATGGATAATATCGCAGAAATGTCCATGTCCAAAAAGATGTCGATCCTTTCAAATCTGACTACCTTAACAATCGATATCCAGAAGGCATTGCAGAGTTGGACCGACTTTTAGCATCATCTTGCCATCACAGCTCTAGCTATCGTCAAAGTCTGCGTCCAGAGGAGACCGACCATCCGTCTGCACAGTCCACAGCAAGAGCAAGTTTGAATGGTTCGACAAGAGTTCGTCTTTTGTACCTCCTTGTTTCTTCGAGACGAAGAAATGTTTTGTTCGTGGGGGAGATGTAGAAGGAGAAAATCGACATAAGTCGACTTGAACGAAGACCGACTAACTAGAAAGATTAGTCAGCTAACTAACAGTCATGTCGGTTCACCGAACCGACAGGTAGTTATTTTGTAACTGTTTGTAACTTGTATATATTAGGTTGTTGAGCCAAGCAAGAACTCAATTTAATTCTCTGCCTTGTATGAACTCATTACATTAATATAATCTGTTTTCCTATCTGTTCTTGTCTCTTGTATCTGATTTATAGTTATGTTTTAGTATGTATTATTGGTAACCTTATGTGATCTGTGAGATTACAACACGATCCTTCTCGACGTGTTGATGGAACCTTGTGATAAAGTGGTCTTCTTCAAGCTGTATCAATTGTGCTAAGTGCTCCTCTAGCACTGCTTCATCATCCATGCATGTTGCTACTGCAATGCATAGACTGGGAACAATGTACTCCATAGGCATGACTTCCTCTTGCCCATATACCAATTTAAACAGTGCATGTCCCGTTAATATTTTACAAGTGGTGTGATATGCCCGCAGTATGGCTAGAATATTTAAATCCCAATCATCTTAGTTAGCTTTACATACCTTTGTAAGCACACGCTCCAATATCTTGTTGAAGGCTTCTACTATTCCATTGGCCTGTGGATGATATGGGGTACTTTTCTTATGTTGTATCTGCAATTCTTCTTTCAGCGCGCTTATTGTACGATTAATGAATGACTACCCTGGTTACTCATCAATATCTGTGGGCATCCAAACCATGTCACAATATTATCAAATAGGAATCTTGATATTGTTGCAATGGCGCAATCCACAATTGGTGTAGCCTCCACCCACCTTGTCAAGTAGTCTGTTGCTTTGATTATGTACCACGCACCCATTCTCTTCCCAGGTGGGTTCATTGGACCACAAAATCCACAGCCCATTTATCAAAATTTTTCAAGGTTACCTATGGTATGAGTGCAATTTCATCTCGTCGTGATGGTTTTCCAGTGCATTGATAGACATCGCATGTCTACGCATAATCTTTCGCATCGTTGTGTAACGTGGGCAACCAGAGCCCTGCACGAAGCACCTTCCTAGGAGTTGCATGACCCCCATAGTGTCCATAGTGATTCCCACATGAGCTTCCTCTAAGATCTACCCTTGTTCATGTGGTAGGGAACAACGGTGAAGAATCTCATCGGGTCCAAGCGTCTATAACTTCCCAATAATCAACTGGAAATTTGAGGCCTTGACGACCAAATTCTTCTTTTAACTTGTTGAAAAATCTTTCGGTGTGACCCCTGTCGCCAAAAACTAGATTATTTGGTCATAATAACCATCTATGACATCAAATTTGAACAACTGTGCATCCGACAGTACCTCATCGATGTTTGTTGGCTCTTCGCCTGTCACAATCCTGGATAAATGATTGGGGCTAGCATTCAAGGGACCTGACTTCACGATTATTTCAAAATCAAACTCTTGAAAGAGAAGTAACGAGTGGCATATCTTCCCCCCCAACACAGGCTTATTGACTAGATATTTCAAAGCAGTTTGGTTAGTAAATATCTTAAAATGACTGCCAAGAAAGTAATTCCTGAATTTCTGTAGTGCATATACCATCGCAAGACCTTCCCTCTTGTGGTTGTATAGTTCTTCTCAGCAAATGAAAACTTTTGACTAGCGAAAGCAATCGGATGATCAAGGTCTCATTCTCCTGTCTACGTGATCACTACTCCCAGTGCAACAGATGATGCATTGACATGGACACATAACTCCTTGTTCTAGTCAGGGAACACAAGTATTGGCATTGAAGCCATCTTGGCCTTCAGAGTGTCGAAGCTTCCTTGGAATTCCAGACTCCATACAAATGCAACATCTTTCTTCAATATTTTCTCCATAGGGGTAGTAATTGCAACATATCCTTTGATGAATTTGCGATAATATCCAGTGTGTCCTAGTGTCACTCTAAGCATCTTGACATTCCTCGGTGGTGGCAAGCTCAAAATGTTAGATTTTTATCATTTAACCAATATGATCTTAGGATCTTATCTGAGAGAATAACATGCACAACAATCAAACATAATAGACAAGAGACACAAAGAATTTTCCTCAAGGAAACCATAAAGGAGAAAACCCCGCAACTTCCTCAGAGATAGAATGAGCACCAGTATCAAAAGTAAAACCTGCAAACATAAAGATGATCTCCGACAGCTAATCTCTCTCACTTGTTCCAGCACTTCCTCTCTCACTCATGTGCCCCAACTAAGTGAGTGTATGTGTGTGTATAAATGAGGAGAGCCTCACTTCTATTTATATTCTTCCGTTCACTTGATTTCCACTCCAACAAGTTGGCCTCACTTGAAAATTACTTACCAGGGCCTAATTCTCTAGGAGATTCTAATAACCATAGTGTCCCACTAATGTGGGGAATTTACCCCCTTGATCAACAAGGAGGGTTAACCTCAACTCAATTGTGGGGACTATTTCCCCGAATTACAATGGAGGTTTAACCTCATTGAATTTACATGACTTTATTATATTAATGAATCTCCCGATAGGAACATTGAGGTATAATATAAGATATAAAAGTGAATACGTTCTGAATTTACAAATACATCAAAAATCCCTCTCAACTAGGAAGGTATTCTCTTGATAAAATTCATCAGCACAAGTCTTCATCACTGGATCATCATCAGAGTTGGATCATCACCAGATCATCATTAAAGTTGGATCATCATCAAAGTTGGATCATCACTAGATCATCATCATTGCTTCTACTATCTCGATCAACTGGTGCTATCTCTCAATTCTACTCGTCACCGGAAGTTCTACAGAGCTAGCCCTTTTTCATGCTGGTTGTAGGCCTAGCCTCCATGTAGGTCTTCATCAATAGAGCCAGCCCTTTTTCATGCTGGATGTACTGCCTTTCCTTTACAAGGACTTCCCCTACAGAGACAGTCCTTTTTCATATTGGATGTAGCACCTTGCGTCTTGCAAGGATTTCCCCTACAAAGCCAGTCCTTTTTCATACTGGATGCAGCACCTTGCCTCTTGCAAGGCTTTCCCCTACAGAGCCAATCCTTTTTCATACTGGATGCAACACTTTTCCTTTGCAAGGATTTCCACTACAGAACCAGCTCTTTTTCATGTTGGATGCAGTACCTTGTATCTGCAAGGATTTCTACTACAAAGCCAGCCCTTTTTCATGCTTGATGCAATACATTATCTCTATAAGGATTTCCACTTCAGAGCCAGCCATTTTTCATGCTGGATGTAGTACCTTGCCTCTACAAGGATTTCCACTATAGAGACAACCCTTTTTCATGCTGGATGTTGTACTCAACACTTACATTTGACCATGGGAGGAACCAATCCTACCACCATGTTAGAATGGCACAACACTTATATCTGACCATGGGAGGAACCAATCCTACCACCATGTCAGAAATGCCCAACACTTACATCTGACCATGAGAGGAACCAATCCTGCCACCATGTCAGAAATGCCCAACACTTACATCTGACCATGGGAGGAACCAATCCTACCACCATGTCAGAAAGGCTCGTGGACTCATCACTTCCCCTTGGAAGGGAACCTCGATCTAGAGAACACCAAGACTCTCCCTAAAGTACACAAACTTATGTTAGCTGGAATATTTCACCTTCTACAGACAGTAAAGTGTTCCACTAGTCTGAATGGTTCAGATCCAGAACAAATGAACGACAAAGGTTGAAGACCTTCCCTGGACGTTGTAGATACCTGGAATGTGATGCGTCGATAGTAACCCTATGTACCTACAATCATATTAAACACATAAACACATCAAATCTTCCAGAATATAATCTATTGATCCATGTTAGTGACTAAGGAATCTAACAACATACATGTGAAATCAAACAACAACAGTAATGTGGGACGGAAATCAGCTTTGCATTAAGATAAAATAGAGAAGTTTACAACCAGTTAAGCCTTAGTGTTGACATGCATCTCCATGAAACCAAACACTCTCATCCCCATAAGCTCCAACTTTTGCTCTCTATGCTCTCCAATGGCTTGGGCCAAGTAATCAATCCAATAGCATAACAATACCTTAAGAGTCCCCCCCTCAACCACGGACATGAGCTCATATTTATAAGGCTCAATGGATAGGAATGGTTGAGAGATTTGTGGATGAGGTGACCTCTAAGATCCTAGGAGGATGGATCTCGAGCTCAACTAACCCACAATGATAGGGATAAGGGAGGACACAAGGCTCATGATCTAGAAGCCTCGAGAATCTTCTCTTTTTCCCATTTTACCCAGGGTACCACTTTTCTCCTTTAATGACAGAGCGGTTCAGGTAAGAAACGCTTATGGACTAAGGGCCATAAGCGGTGGCACCGCTTGTAGATAACAAGGGATAGGTGGTGCAAGCAAGATACCACTCTTGGACAAAGAGGAAGGCACGGTGCTGGGCATTTTTATCAAATATTGAAAAAATGGTATGAGTTTCCACTCCAAGTGTTGGGATTCAGGGCAAGTAGGTATGTTAAGAGTCTTATCACATGATGGTGATAGGATTTTGGTATAACAAGATGCCCCCCAAAGCATGAGTCTTAGAGGAATATGATAAACGAGAGCTTTGAGAGAACAAGTTGTCGCTATGAGGTGAAAATGTCGGCTTGATCAGAGTATGTTTTCAAGTAAGCATCTGTAGTACATCAATATGTTGACTCATAGACACAAGTAACCAATTCATGGCTGCAGACCAATACAAGTCAGATGCATGAGAGGAATAAACAAGCATGGCTACTAGAATACAACGTAGATCCATGTGATAGAGGACTCAAACTTAGACATAGCTACTAGACATATAATGTAGATCTATGTCACACAGATGCAAATTTGAGCATAGGCACGACCATGCAAATGTGGATCCATGCTAGATATACAAAACTCCTTCGTAACCTGGGGAAAAGAAATGAGCGCTTTAAACAAACACCCAAGGTCTTTGTCTCGTCTTCCACAAAGTACAATTCTATCCATGTGATTACAATGATCTGAAGTCGAACATGGTAGAAACCACTTGATTACCGGCCAATGATGTGAACCGTTAAAAAGTGTGAGGGAGATCACCATTGATGTCAATGATTCCCAAGGAACCCTAGTACAATCTATTGAGTGCGAATAGATGTCCTAATGTCGAACACCCAGTCGATTCTATTGATCAAAGGTCAATGATGTGAACCTATGTCGAGAGCAAGAGAACCTGTCATTAAGGCATATAGATCTCAAGGTACCAAATATTGTTTCTAAGACTATTTCTTGGATGATGAGCTGATGTCGACGGGAAAAGTCTCGTCGAAGGAGGGCCATGATGAGTCCCACATCAACGACACAAAACTTGGAACATAGTTCTGGAATGATGTGAATGTAGTAACCATAAGACTGACTCAAAAATACTGACACAAAAGACTGTGTAGACTATAGAGGTAAAAATTCTTCAAATCCCCTTTGAACATCAGGCGGCACGACAAAAAGACTTGGCAGCATGACTGAACAGGACAAACACATAGTGCGAAAGTGGACAATGCATTCTTTTGAAAGACTCAAAGGAGTGACATGACTCATGAAAGTGGATCGTCACGGAGATCAGATGAATACCCAATTGACTGACATGATGTGCAGACAAGTGCCATGTTCAAAGGTAACGACAAACAACTGCCATTATTTGCAAAATGATTCCCTTCCCATTTCCCCCATCATGGTCGATGAGTGCCTATTTTTGGTTTTACGAGTTCAAAGAGGGTAACAAACACTCGATATAGCTTGTCGGAAGACAAGTCTAGACTCATATGTTTTATGAACCTAAGAGAGGAGGGGTTCGTTCCCAAAATGGGTCTCTCAATGTTTAATTTAATGAGTCCACTGAAAGAAAACTCGGTATTGTTCATGTTTAGAGAGTCTAAACGATTACGGAAGAAGACTCTAGAGGGGTCATTTTTCATATGATTTAGTCCGTAAGGCCTGAAAAAGTATAAAATCATACCTTAGGAAACTCTTCTAGTCATGATTGGCTGGAGTGTTCCTTTTTCGTAAATATTCCTATCCGAACCGAAAAAGAGATAACCTACCGTCGGACGGACGACTCTTCAAATACTTTAACGAGCATGAAGACAAGATCGCTCAACAATCTTTTCATATTTAGGGAGCTTGAAAAGAGTTTGAAGAGAACTCCATGAGGTTTCTTTACACAATGTCACTTTTTACTAGCCTGGAAAGAATAAAAAACGGACTCGACGATCTTTTCGTGTTTAAGGAGCCTGAAAAGGAGGTGAAAAGAAGACTCCATGACGCTTCTTTACAGAATGTCAACTTTTTATGAGCCTGGAAAGAAACTGAAATGGACTCGGACCTTTGATACTGGGTTTAAAGAGTGTGACCAAAGTGTGATAATAAACACTTATCGACCTTTTTCGTTTTATAAAAGTGCAAAAAATCCATAAACAAACTTCCAAATCTTTTTCTAAGGTTCTCTTATCCTACAATCGACTCTGAAACAAGTGTTAAATGCGTTTATAACTAGCATTAAGGGATTACAACAGATAAACTTTGACTAAAATATGATTTTATATCAAAACTATAGTATGTCAGACCCAAAAATGCTTATATAAGTTATGTAAATAGTAAAAAATCAAATTATTTCACTATTTACCCATAGATGAGAGCATTTGGAGCACTTTCTTAGCCAGATCTTCAGCAGCTGATACCGGGAGTTCCCACCGTCTATTTTGAGAACCGTCAGTTGCAGGTAACAGCTAAAACCATATTCTTTCATTGAATAGTGTTTATTTTGAGTTTTGGTGGGGTTTTGGGCTCATATGGCAAGCCCTAAAACCTTAAAAGCGGGCACCATGCTTACCCCTTGTGGGATACGCAGTACCACCCGAGAATCGCGCCTATAACATAATTGACAAGCGATGCCACTGCCTGTCTCCAATGGTGCACAGGCGGTGCCGGCCGTGGAGATTTTAAACTAATAGCATGAGAAAAAATAAGTCATTCTTTTGATTTTTAATGATTAGGGATGATTCTAATGCATGCTATGATTGTTTTTGGCAGGTCTTTGTTGCTCAAAACATGGTGATATGGAAAGAAAGAACACATGACAATGATGATGCTTTTGCCGAGAGAAATGTAGGTTGTATTGCCACATTACGAGACTGTGGGATCCTGAAGTTCTTTCGAACCCCAAGCATGGTGTCATATGAGCAGTTACTGGAACACATACTACGGATGTGGAATCCAGAGCAGCAGTACTTCAAGGTGGGGGCCCATATTCTTACAGTGGAAGTAGAGGACATCTACTTCTTGACTGGTCTCTCGAGACGAGGTGCCCCCATCTCACTGACAAGTTCCTGTGGAGGGGATATTACCACTCAAGAGCTTATAGATTGTCACTATGTTCTAGGGATGAGGACATCGGGGAAGAAAATCCCCATCAGAGCAATGACGGATGGGCCCCTACGGACCGTCCTATTTACTATGCAGAGGGTGGCCAGGAGTCAGGGTGTGCACCAAGCTTCTAGGGCACACATGTTGTATTCCATAGAGGCCATGGCACCCACGGTATTCAACTGGGCAAAATCCATGCTTCCCATATTCAAATATCAGCTGACTAAGTTTCGGCAGGGAGAGCTAAAGTAGTTTGGATTTGGCTCCATTTTAGCCTGCTTCTTCTTCGAGCGGGTTCCACAGATGAGACCTCAAGTGGTCTTCCGAAGTCTGAGAGCGCGGGACCCCCATATGCTAAGGTGGGTCCAGGTCATGGCTCGTATAGGAGCAGTTAGGGGAAGGGTGAAGTTCGGTGACCCATTCTTCAGATGGCTCCGAGATTAGATCCTCATGGTTGAGGATTATTCTTACACATGTACGGACTTCACTAGAGATCCTGACCTGCCACTCCCACCTGGCAGACAGTGGGGCGACATCGGTAAGAAGCAACAAACCTTAAAATGGATGAAATGTTTTTATGTTTTTTAATGTTTTATATTTTTTATGTTAAGTGAAGAGACCTGTATATTCTCATGCAGATGTTGGAGCAGCGCGACCTGGAGGAGCTTCTCCATTGGATAGACGAGCTGAAGCCTGCTTTGTACCACAGGGTGATGATATCACCAGGGAGTTAGAGGAAAACCTGGAGAGGTTGACCTTGGATATCCCAGATGCTTCCATTGATGGCCTCCCAATGAGATATCAGAGATCCACAGCGGGTGTACCGGGTCGATTCAGTAGGCTGCTACGTAGAGTAGCTCGATCAATGATGTGCTATCACAAGCACCACTAGTTATGAGATATGTATTGAAAGCTGTCAGCTTCAGGGTTTTGTATGATGGTTTTGCCTAAAAGCCTACATGCTTCAGATGAAGTCTCGAGACCTATTTTTTGTAAACTTTTCATATATATATACAGACTTTTACTTGGTGTTTATATGTCTCAAATGGGAAATGTATTTCATATGAGTTTTATGTGTCTTTAAATGTTTATTTACGATGTACCGTGTTTTATTTCAATGTCACGAATGGGAAATATGCCAATATAGGATGTAATTAGCTAATGAGTCAGCAACTACATTATGTTCCCTAGGGATATGCCTATAAGTGATGGTTTCAAATGATCTTTCTAGTAAATGTACTCTCCGAAAGAGGCAGAGGAGAACAGGGTTTCTAATGGTGTAAACATGGTTTAAATGGAAAACCACGAGTTGTGAGTCCATCAAGACTACTAGATCACGAACATATTGGGAGCCAACTCTAGTCAGAAGACCGATGATTGCTTCATACTCGGTGATGTTATTAGTAGCAGGACCTATACAAACCGCTCCTGAACTGACCGAATCTTTGGCTGTGGAATAGAGGACCCAAGCAGCTGATGCGAGATTCAAGGTGTGGTGGCAAGCACCATCAACGAATCCATAGAAAGCCATCTACATGACCAAAACATGGTATAAACAGATGCGGACACTAAACTCAAAACCATCTTGAAAATACTAAAAGTCAAGAAATATACATATATACAAGATATTATTCAAGAAAGACCTAGGCATAGTACCTTTTCAGGTACAACCCATTGCAAGGATGCCCCAAAGGGATTCCATCATAATCAACAAGCTTGTAATCTTCTTTCTCTAAAACCTTAGAAAAGACAAAAGGTCCATACCACATGGACTCGAACTTACCCTACCCTAGCTTTTCATATCTCTGATCATAAGTCAATACTAGGTCACCCTCGTTAAATACATGAGGTTGCATAGATTTATCATACTGCACCTTGACACATTTCTTATGTGCCTCATTAGCTAAGGTAGCATCTCTCCGAGTCTCGTCAAGGTTATTCAAGTACAAAAATCTTTCTTCCTCTATGGAAGTGTCTGGAAGAAGTTCGACGGCAAGTTGTAAAGATGGAATCTGACATTGAATCGGTAAGACAGCTTCGAGTTCATAGACAAGCTAGAATGGCATCAAACCAGTGGCTATTTTCACAAAAGTCTGATAAGCCCAAAGAGAAGAGAAAAGAACATGGTGCCAGTTGGATTTATGATCTCCAACCATCTGACGAAGCATAGTTTTCAAAACTTTGTTAATGGCCTCTACCTGACCATTAGCTTGTGGATAATATGGCGTAGAGTTTTCATGGCGAAAACCTAGCTTGGCACTTAGTTCCTCCATCATTTGATTACGGAAATGGGATCCGTGATCAGTAACGATGGACTGCGGGACTCCAATATAGCTATGATATGATTGAACAAGAAGAGAGCGGCAGTCTTACCATCTTCTACATATGTAGGCATGGCCTCAGCCCATTTTGTGAAATAATTAATGGCTATGATGATGTAACCATGCCCCCCAGTTGAGGTAGGCTTACAATGCATGAAGTCAATCCCCCATTTGGTGAATGGGACAACGACAATGACGGGGTGTAGCGGAGTAGGATGGGTGCACTTTTTAGGATAAAAGTGTTGACAAGGTGGGCATTTCTTAATAGCCTCATGATAGTCTTTGAAGACAAAAGGCCAGAAATAGCCAACGTGAAGGATTTTCTAGGTTGTAGCCATCCCAGATAAATGACCACCACATGCTCCTGAGTGGCAATCATTCAACACATGTTCAACCTCCTTATGGGTGAGGCATTGCCAAAGAATTGAGTCAATCCCACGTCTATACAACGTATCATTCACGATGAGATAGTATTTTGCGTGGTGACGGATACGGCTGCGATCATCACGTGATAAATGCGGCTGAAATTGTTGTGTTTGGAGATAAATAAGCAAATATCCATACCAAGGATCGGTAGTGCTAATCAGGAACAGGAATTCATCCGAAAATGAATCACTGGGCTTAGATTTCGTCGAAGCACAGGGAAGATCACACATAAGCTCGGCAAAGACCAAGGATTTCTTTGTTGTGGCTTTGGAAAATTCTAGATAAAACTCCTAAAGTATGACTATCCAGCGAGAGTGCTTGCCCCAAAGCACCTGACGAGTCAGGATGTAATACATCTAGTTCTAGTCTGCCAATATAGTGGTAGTGTGGAGCAGAATGTAGTGACAAAGCTTTTGTACAACAATGACCGTGGCCAATGCTAACTTTTCCACACGTGAATAGTGAGTTTCGAAATCCATGAGATTCTTACTGGCATAATAAATCACGTGCTCCTGACCGTGGAGATTTTCCTACACTAAAACCATAGCGATGGTAGTAGCGGAGGCAGCAATATACAAGAGAAATTCCTTTGAATAATCCAGGAGGTGTATCACGGGTGAATGAGTCAGAGCGTGCTTAAGATTATCAAAGGCGCATTGGGCCTGGTCATCCCAGAAGAATGGAGTGTTCTTCTTGAGGAGACGCATATAACCGTGCATTTTCTTTGCGAAATTGCACATGAAACGGTGGAGAAATTTTGCCTTCCCTTGCAAAATTTGGAGTTCCAAGAGATTAGTTGGGGATGGTAGATCTAAAATGGCTGAAATTTTCAAAGGATCAATCCTGATGCCATCTTTGGATACCACAAAACCTAGCAGACGTCCCATCTCAACGCAAAAAACACATTTATGCGGATTGAGTCGTATATTATAATGATGGCATCTCAAGAATATATCTCTAAGATGACCAGGGTGGTCCTCCCATCACTGTGAATGAGCAGGGAGGCGGTCAAGGTACGGTTCAACAATATGTTTAATATCATGAAACGCATAGGACATTGCATGCTGGAACGTGGCTCCAGCATCAAGCCAAAAGGTAACTTCTTATATGAAAAGGTTCCCCATGGGAAAATGAATGTTGTCTTATGCTAATCGAAGGGTAATATCTCAATCTGATTATAGCCAGAGAAGCCATCCATAAATGAAAAGATGACACTTCCAGCACAGTTGTTGATAATCTGATCGATGTGCAGAGTAGGAAAGTTGTAACATCCCCTCAGTACAAGACCAAAAAAAATACAAAGCGTGAGTAAAAGGCACTATAAGTATGAAAGCTAGCTCATCCAAATTATAGATGAAATTTATAATTGTCAGGAGACTGAAAACATGTGCGACTTAAACGATATTGGAGACGAATCCACTAGGGGTAGAGTTTGAATGTCTGAGAAATCCATGAAATTGATGACATGTGTCATATTTGGGTCTTTAAATGAATGGGTGTTCACTTGATATTATCCTCGGTAGAGTAAAAATTATTGGTCACATGCTAATATGGAACTCCCATTAGCAAAACGCTAGTTAGTGTTTTTCTTTATCCTAAATGAGATTAGGTGAATACCCTAAATATTAGTATTACCTATCATGATTTTGACAAGCATCATCCGTAATGACACTAAGAAAATAAGTTAAATATATATATATATATATATTAATCATATTTATTAACTTTAGAACATGACATTTCAAAGGTTATGGTAAAGAAAACTATGAGTGTGGTTTAATTAACTAGTATAGTGATCTATTATATATATATATACCTATATAAATATATTGTTAAGAACATGGGGTAAAGAAAACCTTTTTGTAATTATAATATAACTAAAAATACACCTACCACTTTTAAAGTGGAGGATGATCTCATAGGGATCGAATAATACCATGAGGAACATAAAGAACATGGTCACTAATGAATTGGGGTCACACGATTCTCTTTGGAAAAGAATTTAGAGCTCCACCTTTGTTTAAAAGTGAAACGTGGAGATATCCTTTTGACACTTGTCGACTTGAGATCTAAGGGGTTTTTTTTAAGGCGTCTTTTCCTTTGGATGGTTTTAGGGGGGAAACCTTATGCTGGAGAAAAGTTGAAATTGAGAAAGAGGCGGTTCCGAAGGAGGAACGGCGCGAGAGATTTCCTTGAGCACCTAATACCAGTCGAGGAGAGGAGGATGAATAGCGTTCGAACCTTTCAGCTCTTGAATTTGTTAGTAGATCTTGGTAATACTTTAGCATTAGTTCTGAAATGGTTACATTGCTAAAGATTTTAGTATGAATTGGAATCTGCAATAGCCTTTGATTTCATTATTTATAGATATGAAAATGATCTTCTTTTTCCCTGTGGTTTCATTAATTTCTTTAAATCCGAAGATGTAATCTTTTTGGCTTGCGATTCCTTTATATATAATATGATCTGGAAGTGAACTCCTTTGTGCCTATGATTTGTCTTATTTTCTTTAGATCTGGAGAAGTGATCTCCTTTTGACTGTGTTCCCTTTGTATATAATCTGATCTAGAAGTGATCTTTTGCTTGCGTTTGGTTTTTCTTTGTTTTTAAATATGGAAAATGGATCAATAATTTCCATACCTGCCATCTCCTTTCCTTGTAACGGTGATAGTATTGTTTTTATGCCTATGTTCTTTACAGATCTCGAATGAATACTTCATTCCTGAGTTAAAAATCCATCTCGGCGTTTTAATAATAGCTTGAGTCTCTGTGATCGATGTGGAATCGATCTTAAACTTCTATAAGATTGATTTATTTTTTTTAATCTATCAACAACCACCCATGAAGACTCTTTGTTTAACCACACAATCTTAACAGTGTTTGTAAATCCGAGCGTTCTTTAAACAGACTATTAATCCGTTGATATATTTATGTTTTCCCTACCTTTAGCCACTTTGCATGGTTGGAATAAACATGGGAATGGTCAATGATTCAAAGGTTTATGGGTTAGCCTGAATTGTTTTTATATTGTGTAAATTACTACATTAAAATAGTTGACCATATGATGCGACAGTTTGTGGGTTAGTTTGAATTTCTATTATATTGTGTAAAATATTACATATCCATATGGATGCGACTCATTAAGAATGGAAGATTATATTTATTAATTCATTTTGAAGTAAAAAAAAAAGCATAGGTCTAACCCTTCAAATTAGCCACCTTATTTGAACCACTTTTGTGCATATCTAACTATGTTAAATGTTAAATCCATGAATGAATTGGTTTTGAAATAAAGCGTTTTGTGAAAAGGGAAATTTATAAATTTGTTTTGAAATAAAGTGTTTTTTTGAAAAGGGAAATTTATGAATTTGTTCGAAATAAAGTGTTTTGCAAAAAAGGAAAATTATGAATTTCTTTATGAAGGTGTAGAGTATATAAATAGAAATGTATACATAAAATTGAGGATAGGGATAAAATAAATTCATACATAATTTACATTTTGGCTACTAAGAGAATGTATATTGTATATTGGGTGGTTACAATGTAGTGTACATTAAAAGAGCGTATACATTTAATTATATTTGTAACAGTAAAGTTTGATATGAATTATTATAATGTTTAAAAGGTTGCATAAACAATGTAATATATAAGTGTTGTTATGTACATTTTTGTTAATGATAAAACATGACAAGGGTTTAGTCACAAGTAATGGTTAGAATTGTCGTAACTACAAAGAGTACTAAGTCTCGCAAACTTAAGCAAGGTAATCCAGGTGGATATCTTAACTTGAACTTGGGTAGTTTTTTCTCATGACCTTGAACCTTAGTGGATTCGTCGCCCAGCTCGGGGGTGGCTTTAAATGGACAAACATACATTAGATGAAGCCTACGGTTGGGAGGAAAATTGTCCACACGTTTCTAGCTGCCCAAGCTCAAGGAAGTACTCTTACAGTTAGTTTTGTTTATGGACGTAATTTATCTTGTATATAAGATTTATGCTCTTGGATTTATGGTACTAATATGCATGTTGAGTTACATAAAGTGGTGGTTGCAGGAGCTACATTCAATGGTGGAATGGCTTTCGAAAGACAAGTGTAAAATGAATTTTTTGCATAGGTGCATATTGTTTAGTTTAACTGTTTCTATCATGTGCAGTGTGTTTAACTTTGTTGTTTGTACCACTCAGGACTCGTTCATCATCTTGGATGGTTGCGACCAAGAATACAAGTACAAGGATGGTACCTTGTTATGAGGAATGTTAGCAACCTTTAAAGAAAAGGGTTAATGTGTAACTTCTATCACAATCGAGGGATAGTCTAACGACTAATGAAATGGTCGTATTTATCTTAAACTTCAATATGGTCTGCATATATTAGAGTGAATGTAGTTGACGGTCCTTAATTGCAACAAAGTATGATTATGTTTATTTCTAGTTCTAGTATGGTCATTGGATAGCTCTAATATCAACTACCTAGTGGAACTTAATTTAATTAACTTATGGTTTGTTTAGATGTAAGTGATAGTAGTGTTTTCATGAATGTGATTACTCTCTCTCAAAAGTCTAACATGATTGACTTGTTAATATAGTAAAAGCAAAAAAACTTTACCACGTTTTCTCAAAATTTACATGGAGATATTTTGGGTATGTTACAAATGGTATCAGAGCCCAGGTTACAACACTTGGACCTTTATGGGAGGAACACAAATCAACAGGTACAAGTTGGATAAAATAATGATTGGGTGGTTACAGATAACAAAAAAAATCAACAAGGTAAATATCGGGGAAGACTTTCTCTCTCGCACTACGAGTCATTTGTATTCTAAGGGATGAATTGTAAGTATATAACTAATCCATGTTGACTCACTAAATGTGACAATTAGAATGTATATTAAAGCAAGTGCTACTAGAAAAGAAAATAATTATTTATTTAATATATGTCTTTCTCCTTGTCGTGATGAATGCACACTAAATTTGAAATTCATTTAGTAGGAGATGCAATAGGCAAACTAACCTTGCAGATTTTGTGTGATAGGAAGTAAAAGAGGGGTGCAAAGTTCCTTCGAGAAACCTATGGATGGATGAGGATTATGCTCAAACTAGAGTGACCAGTTGGTCATCTAAAACAAGGAAAGTTGAAGTACATTTGGAAAATTACGACAAGAGGGTCCACGCTTTATCCATATCAATCGTCAAAATTAAACCAGATAAGTACCATGCTAGTCCCATTATTATATTTTATAAATTGTAATATCGGTTGCATGATGAAAGTTTTAGCTCTATATAAAAGTATCTTTAATATATGTTTCTTAGAATATAAAAGGGAGAAGTATAAACAATTCTTAATGTGAGCTAGAATGTTTTCCAAAGTATTTTAATTGATGAAAAATAATTTTTATATAATATTACAAGTCACGCTCAAATCTGAGTCAAAATTGAAGATTGGGTTAGGATGATCTGTATAGTACCATTATGCATATGGTTAAGAATACTAATATAATAAATGTATCTTGGATATATGTATGAGATGACTCTAAATGATTGAACTATGAAAATTGAATAGTTGTAATGTTTTGATTGGATTTCCTTTTTCTCTTTCTTGGAAATTTTTTTTATGTCTAATAGGGGCAAGCTAAGTGACATGAGTTCTCCAATAGTTTCCTATATTTTAATGAATAACTAG
>LPNX010365876.1:718719-750740 GCA_001517045.1 Pseudotsuga menziesii | reverse complement strand
TAATCATATTTATTACCTTTAGAACATGGCATTTCAAAGGTTATGGTAAAGAGAACTATGAGTGTGATTTAATTAAATAGTATAGTGATCTATTATATATATATATACCTATATAAATATATTGTTAAGAACATGGGGTAAAGAAAACATTTTTGTAATTATAATATAACTAAAAATACACCTACCACTTTTAAAGTGGAGGATGATCTCATAGGGATCGAATAATACCATGAGGAACATAAAGAACACGGTCACTAATGAATTGGGGTCACGCGATTCTCTTTGGAAAAGAATTTAGAGCTCCACCTTTGTTTAAAAGTGAAACGTGGAGATATCCTTTCGACACTTGTTGACTTGAGATCTAAGGGGTTCTTTTTTTAAGGCGTCTTTTACTTTGGATAATTTTTGTGGGGGGAAACCTTATGCTGGAGAAAAGTTGAAATGGAGGAGGAGGCGGTTCCGAAGGAGTAACGGTGCGAGCAATTTCCTTGAGCACCTAATACCAGTCGAGGAGAGGAGGATGAATAGCGTTCGAACCTTTCATCTCTTGAATTCATTAGTAGATCCTGGTAATACTTTAGCATTAGTTCTGAAATGGTTACATTGCCAAAGATTTTAGTATGAATTGGAATCTGCAATAGCCTTTGATTTCATTATTTATAGATATGAAAATGATCTTCTTTTTGCCTACGGTTTCATTAATTTTTTTAAATCCGGATATGTAATCTTTTTGGCTTGCGATTCCTTTACATATAATATGATCTGGAAGTGAACTCCTTTGTGCCTACGATTTGTCTTATTTTCTTTAGATCTGGAGAAGTGATCTCCTTTTGACTGTGTTCCCTTTGTATATAATCTAATCTAGAAGTGATATTTTGCTTGCGTTTGGTTTTTCTTTGTTTTTAAATATGGAAAATAGATCAATCATTTCCATACCTGCCATCTCCTTTCCTTGTAACGGTGATAGTATTGTTTTTATGCCTATGTTCTTTACAGATCTCGAATGAATACTTCATTCCTGAGTTAAAAATCCATCTCAGCATTTTAATAATAGCTTGAGTCTCTATGATCGATGTGGAATCGATCTTAAACTTCTATAAGATTGATTTATTTTTTTTAATCTATCAACAACCACCCATGAAGACTCTTTGTTTAACCACACAATCTTAACAGTGTTTGTAAATCCGAGCATTGTTTAAACAGACTATCAATCCGTTGATATATTTATGTTTTCCCTACCTTTAGCCACTTTGCATGGTTGGAATAAACATGGGAATGGTCAATGATTCAAAGGTTTATGGGTTAGCCTGAATTGTTTTTATATTGTGTAAATTACTACATTAAAATAGTTGACCATATGATGCGACTGTTTGTGGGTTAGTTTGAATTTCTATTATATTGTGTAAAATATTACATATCCATATGGATGCGACTCATTAAGAATGGAATATTATATTTATTAATTCATTTTGAAGTAAAAAAAAAAAGCATAGGTCTAACCCTTCAACTTAGCCACCTTATTTGAACCACTTTTTTGCATATCTAACTATGTTAAATGTTAAATCCATGAATGAATTGGTTTTGAAATAAAGCGTTTTGTGAAAAGGGAAATTTATGAATTTGTTTTGAAATAAAGTGTTTTTTGAAAAGGGAAATTTATGAATTTGTTTGAAATAAAGTGTTTTGCGAAAAGGGAAAATTATGAATTTCTTTATGAAGGTGTAGAGTATATAAATAGAAATGTATACATAAAATTGAGGATAGGGATAAAATAAATTCATACATAATTTACATTTTGGGTACTAAGAGAATGTATATTGGGTGGTTACAATGTAGTGTACATTAAAAGAACGTATACATTTAATTATATTTGTAACGGTAAAGTTTGATATGAATTATTATAATGTTTAAAAGGTTGCATAAACAATGTAATATATAAGTGTTGTTATGTACATTTTTGTTAATGATAAAACATGACGAGGGTTTAGTCATAAGTAATGGTTAAAATTGTCATAACTACAAAGAGTACTAAGTCTCGCAAACTTAAGCAAGGTAATCCAAGTGGATATCTTAACTTGAACTTGGGTAGTTTTTTCTCATGACCTTGAACCTTAGTGGATTCGTCGCCCAGCTCGGGGGTGGCTTTAAATGGACAAACATACGTTAGATGAAGCCTACGGTTGGGAGGAAAATTGTCCACACGTTTCCAGTTGCCCAAGCTCAAGGAAGTACTCTTACAGTTAGTTTTGTTTATGGACGTAATTTATCTTGTATATAAGATTTATGCTCTTGGATTTATGGTACTAATATGCATGTTGAGTTACATAAAGTGGTGGTTGCATGAGCTGCATTCAATGGTGGAATGGCTTTCGAAAGACAAGTGTAAAATGAATTTTTTGCATAGGTGCATATTGTTTAGTTTAATTGTTTCTATCATGTGCAGTGTGTTTAACGTTGTTGTTTGTACCACTCAGGACTCGTTCATCATCTTGGATGGTTGCGCCCAAAAATACAAGTACAAGGATGGTACCTTGTTATGAGGAATGTTAGCGACCTTTAAAGAAAATGATTAATGTGTAACTTCTATCACAATCGAGGGATAGTCTAACGAACTAATGAAATGGTCGTATATATCTTAAACTTCAATATGGTCTGTGTATATTAGAGTGAATGTAGTTGACGGTCCTTAATTGCAACAAAGTATGATTACGTTTATTTTTGGTTCTAGTATGGTCATTGGATAGCTCTAATATCAACTACCTAGTGGAACTTAAATTAATTAACTTATGGTTTGTTTAGATGTAAGTGATAGTAGTGTTTTCATGAATGTGATTACTCTCTCTCAAAAGTCTAACATGATTGACTTGTTAATATAGTAAAAGCGAAAAAAAATTACCACGTTTTCTCAAAATTTACATGGAGATATTTCGGGTATGTTACAAATGGTATCAGAGCCCAGGTTACAACACTTGGACCTTTATGGGAGGAACACAAATCATTAGGTACAAGTTGGATAAAATAATGATTGGGTGGTTACAGATAACAAAAAAAATCAACAAGGTAAATATCAGGGAAGACTTTCTCTCTCGCACTACGAGTCATTTGTATTCTAAGGGATGAATTGTAAGTATATAACTAATCCATGTTGACTCACTAAATGTGACAATTATAATGTATATTAAAGCAAGTGCCACTAGAAAAGAAAATAATTATTTATTTAATATATGTCTTTC
This sequence comes from Pseudotsuga menziesii, assembly GCA_001517045.1. Classification (NCBI taxonomy): domain Eukaryota; kingdom Viridiplantae; phylum Streptophyta; class Pinopsida; order Pinales; family Pinaceae; genus Pseudotsuga; species Pseudotsuga menziesii. Next base: position 747,507 of record LPNX010365876.1, on the reverse strand, counting down.
TCCTTGTCATCATGAATGCACACTAAATTCGAAATTCATTTATTAGGAGATGCAATAGGTGAACTAACCTTGCAGATTTTGTATGATAGGAAGTAAAAGAGAGGTGCAAAGTTCCTTCGAGGATCGAATAGAGGTACCTAAAATAGAGATAAATGTCAGACAAAACTGATCTATGGGACATACAAGTCCATATACAAATCATTGTCATAAGGATACAGGCGGATCCAACATATGTATAACTAACAAAACTATCATGGTCGCTCAATATGCAAAAAGGCACCATATCAAATCTAAAGGATTCATGGACACAAATGAACAAGGTGGATCCATGTTCAAAAATCAATCATAGCCACAAGAATACAAGGTGGATCTATGTCTCAGCAAAATGTCATATAAAATGTAACAAGGTCTTGCACAGCTTGGGAAATATCAAAATGGTGATGCTACTATCGGCCCAAGGTATTCAATCCAAACCGCCCAAAAGGTACGAATCCTAACCATGTGAATAAAGGAACCGAGGTCGAGCATTGAGGAAACTGTTTGATTATCAATTAATGATGAGAACTGTTAACAAACATGATGGAAACCACCATTAATGAAAATGGTCCCCAAGGTACCTAGTACATTCTAACAACTATGAATACAAGGAACTGAAGTTGAACACTTGAAGAATCCATCGAGTAAGAGATAGTAAGGTATTCCCACTACCCAATAGTGAGGGAAATTTCCACTGATGACTGCAATCCCCAAGGTACTGTCATAAACTCTAAATATCATTCCTAGAGCAAGAGGTGTTGCAGTCGATAGGAAGAGATCCATTGGAAGGAAGGAATTAAGGCATCCTCCATCATCCAACCCGAGGTAAGTGAAAGACTAATTGGATCTGGAACTAGTACTAAATTTTACAACAAGGACCTCCAAAGACATGATGTAATGAATTGATACCAGGGAATGGCTGACACAAAAGGTCAAGGAAACTACAGAATCACCGACAAAGGTTTAATCCTTGAACAGTGAACACGACACAAAAGTGACTTAAGAATATTTTGACACAAAAGGACCAAATGACACAAATATGCAAAGTAGGAGACATTGACAGATTCCCCATATAATTGGAAAAGAGACCAACTGGATGAGTGAAAAACTATAAATTGGGATAAGGTAAAAAACTTAAACCCAACTATTGATAGACTCAAAACTGGAGCTTTGTTCAAGGAGAGAATACTTGCTGCCATGATGTAAAATACATGTGAATGAACTTCCCTTCCCCCTTTCTTGTAAAGGTTTAACGAGTCCAAGAAATCCAACTCGGGACCTTCTTCATTTTTGGAAAGCTCGAAGAAGAGACAGAAGAATGCTTGATAAAGCACTAATTCATGGATTTTACGAGCCCGAATTAGTGGATGATTGACAGTGTTTTCATAGTTTTGAGAGTCTAAAAACTCCAAAGAAGACTCTAGGGCGGTACTTTTTTGTAAAGTTAGTCTCCTAAGTCCAAAAAAGTGTAAAACAATACAAAGGAGAACAGTCTTAGCCCAATTGAACTAAGTTATGCATTTTTCGTACTTAGTCGGCAAGGTCCGAAAAAGGGGTAAATTATCACCAAATCGACGCACCTTCAGAAGCGGCATGTAGCCTGAGTTTAATGAGTGTGAAGGAAGGAAAGATCACTTGGAAAGATCCATTTTATTACGAGAAATTGGGCTTAAAACAGTAAACTCGATGATTTTTTCTTTATGGTTTACCGAGCATGACAAAGACATAAAGTACACTCGGAATCTTTTTCATGTTTGGTTCTAGAGCACGAAAAAGAGAAAACTAAGCTCATATCGAGGGTTCATTTTCCATAATTTTAGTCCCTCAGGTCCGGAAAAGTGATAAACCTATGCTTGAGAATACTCTTCTCAATTCTAAAAAAAATAGAGTGCTCCTTTTTCGTAACTATTCCACATGGTTCGAAAAAGCGATAAACTACCACCAATGTGGATTCCTGTTCACTTATTCTTAACGAGTCTGAACAAACAAGTTTACTCGGCAATCAAGTATGTTTTGAGGAGTCAAACCTGGGTCTAAAGAAACTCCATATCTGTCCCATGAATTTTGAATGAGTCCAAAAAAGTCAACTCGCAGCCTCCTTACTATTTTTAACGAGTTCGAAGGAGAGTAGAAAGAATGCTCCAAATGCGAGGAGACGAGTGTTAGTGGCAGGAGGAACTAGTTCCAAGAACAAGGAATAGACCTATGCATAATGCAAGGAACATGAGCAACATAAAGACACTCGGGGAATGTCTCCTCAAGGTAAAAGGTGTCAAGTTGTAAATGCAAAATGACACAAGGCTGAGTGGTGATGAGAGCAAAGATGGGGGCTTATCTAACAAGATAAAATCATGGAAGTCGACATCAGGATCATAAGAATGAGAAGGGCACATGAAATGCAGTTACAACTTGAAAAACAAGGAGAGGTTAGTAAATAGTTGTGAATCGAACTAAAAATCTTGTCTCCAAGAAACAACATCAGAATCATATTCGAAAGAAAAATTCGATGCAGGTCACTTTTGCAGAAACACATGCGACTTTTATATCTTCTACAAAAGGTGTAGTCAAGTCAGAATCAATGAAACAGGACTCTATAGTGCCAAGATCCGAGGTTTTATGATCAATAATATCAAACTCAGAAGAAAATCTAAAATTAACAAGGGAGATAGAGTCTGCAGGAACAAACTCAATATCACAGGAGTTAAGAAATATATAAGAAAAATAAAACTCATCAGGATCATTGAATTGTTGTTTCATGGGAGAATCAAAAACTCAAAAAGACCAACATAATAATACTGATCCATGGGAAGATCAGGCTTACTAAGAAAAGCAGGGTTAGACTTAGTCACAACTAAACCAACATCCAAAAGAGGGTCAGACTGTATCAAAGACTCTAGAAAGACTTCATCCGAGGGAAGGAGATCATTCAATATAGGAAACATGTCTAAAATTTCAAATGGATCGACAGAGTGGAGAGAAGGCTCCATAGTCTGTATAGGATGACTCACTTGGTCAACTACTGGGACTAAGTCTCAAGAAGGTAAGCATGAAAACAGAGGTTTCTTCTTAGTAGAAATTGAATGCAAAGGACATGAGGACACATAGCTCACCCATGGCAAGGTAGTTTCTATAGAAACACTGGGAATCAATAAAGGAAAGACCTGGTCTCTAGTAGGGCCAGGAGATGGATCAATAAAAACCAACTGATCGATAGTGACAATTTCTTCATCATTATTAAAGTACATCACACAAAAGAATGTTGACACCGCAGCTTGCATGCATATACATAATGACGTCCGAGGTGCATATTGAAGTCCAACAGGTATTCTATCACCATGAAGTCAACTAAGACAGTATTCCTACCCAAAGTAACAGGTGTTTGAGAAAGAATTCCCAAGGCTATACTAGTTCTTCTATCAAACACTAGTAACTGACTAGCAGTCGACACAAGGATGGGAGATCCCATGCCTCGCCAAGCACGATCAGACAAGATACTAACTGAGGCTCCTTCATCAACAATACAATGAGTAATCGTGTACTATCCAACTTTGACCTTTATCTAGAAAGGTGCATCAGAAGGAAGGTGCGGCTCAACTAGTCTATCCCAATCAAAGGAAGCAATCCGAGAGCTTGGTGGGGGTTGATCGAAGCAATTTCAATGGCCCCTTGTTCAGTAAGTTCTAAACTGGAAGTGAAGAAAATGTGACTAACAAACACTTCACTCTCCAAAGGAAGAGTGGGATTGATCGAAAATGGAATTGATTCAACCGCTTCATGAAAGTCACTCTCCGAAGGGAGAGTGGGATTTACCAAAGATGAAATCGGTTCAATCACATAAGGATCACTCTTCGAAAGAAGAGTGGGGTGAACCAAAGACTGGGAAGGTTCAACCACTCGATCAACCAAAGGTTGAGTAGGTTGTTGAGAAACTATAGGTTGTTCAGGATAAGGAAATCCTTGAGTCTCGGACCACACTCTTTGCACCTCTGCAATAGAAGGGCACTGGTGAGTAAGATGATCTCCCTTGCATATCTTATAAGGGAACTTAAGTTTGTACTTTGAACGATCAGTTTTCTCAATGGTGTCAATATGACTAGCAGTGGCTGACTATTTGCTCTCAGCATGACCTATAGAGGCTGAGATTTTTCCCCCAGCATGACCAGCAGAGGTTGGGTGACTGGGTCCAACCTGACTAAGAGAGGTTGGTTGTTGAAAAAAATTAGGATGTTCAAAAATAGGATGACCATGAAACCAAAATATTCATACCTCCACGATGGAAGGGAATTTATAAGTAAGGTGGTATCCCTCACAAAGATTACAAGGGAACTTGGGCTTGTGTTTTGAATGGTTAGTCTTTTCCACAATGTCAACATGACTCACAGTGGTTGATTGTTTGTCCTCAGCATGAACCACATAGGCTGAGAGACTACCCCCGGTATGACCTACAGAGGTTGAGAGACTGGGTCCAACATGACTTGCATAGGTTGGATGGGAACCACCAACATGACCTACAATGTTTGAATGGTTATGATCAACATGCTTCGCAATAGTGGAGTGTGTGCCCCTAGCATGAACTGCAGAGGCTGGGTGGATGGATCCAACATGACTTGCAGAGGTTGGATGGGGAGGTTCAACTTGAACATTAGAGGTTGAACAAGTGCCCTCAACATGAAATATACAAGTTGAGTGACTGGATCCAACATGACCTGGAAAGGTTGGAAGGATCCCACCAGCATGATCAGCAGAGCTGGATGGTGAAGATCAACTTGACTTGCAGAGGTTGAGTGCTTAGATCCAACATGACCTGCAAAGGTTGGATGGGTGCCCCCAGCATGGACTGCAGAGGTTGGGTGGTTAGGTTCAACTTGACCTATAGAGTTTGAATAGGTGCCCCATTTCCTATGTGTCTTCTTCCTATTCTTACTTCTTTTACTCCTTTTAGACTACCAGTTACTAGTATCATTAATTTCACCACATGAGGTAGAAGGAGGAGGAGAAGCATCTACAAGTGAAGGGGAAGCAGTGTTTTGATGCCCTTAATATAAGGAGCTTACTTGAGAAGCATCAGGAGCATTCAAGACAGTTGGAGTGGAAAACAACCACACCAGTAGCCCTAGGGTCAATCCAGGTAGATTCAAGGTGGCCATCAAAGGAAAATCAACATTCCCTGTGAGAGGAATAGTACAAGGAGTTCCCATCATGGGGATCTCTTGGTTGGTGTTCAAAGGGGTACTAGCCATAGTTTCAAACAATAATACAAAGTATGAGGTCAACAGAAAACCAACAGTACAAAGAACACACCATTAGAAAAATACCTAAGTATCAATCCAGGAAACCAAATATGCCTTCCAAAAAAAAGTCTGGGATGATGAGGGCCCAGAACTAACCAGTGAAGGAAGGAGAGTATTTACTTGGCATCTCATGAAGAGCCCTTCGGGTGCAAGCAGTGGAATCACCCAATCGCCCTCCCAGATTGTCTACTGAGGTTACCTTCCAAGTCTACCCTAGGTGCACTGGAAATAGCCTTCCAATGCCACTCGTGTAAGATCCTAGCAGATAAGATACTAAGGCTACCAAAATTGTGGATAAAGTCCAGTGAAATAGTCATCAATCCAACCGATGCACATGAGAAGGGTAGAAAAGCCCAAAACCCAAACAATACCAGGCACCAAATGGGGCCGGGAGGAGGTATTGGATGAGTCCCCAAACATGCACCAGCTTTGGTGTATGCTTTACTAAGAAGTGGAGGGGAGATTGTTCGCACGACCTCGTGCTTGACTCCTGTGTGAGAGGATATTTCTGGTGTCTTTCTCAATGAAATTGTATTTCCTAATAGATAGGCCACTATGTTTGAGTTTGAATTTTTGGGCAGTTAAGATATACCTAACCCAAAACACTAGCCTATACTAGTGTGTTTTGTCCCTATAAATAAACAGTTACTAACAAATTTTAAATATTAAGCATTTATTTTAAAGGATTGTTAATTACTCAAAGGGGGTGGCAGAGGTGAAACCAATGGTGTTTTGATTGAAAGTTGAAACAAAATGACTAAGCAAAGAGAAATGAAATGAAAAAAGCAAAAACTATTCTCTTTCTCTTTCAAATAGAAACTTGAAAGCCACAAAAGAAGAATTTATGTTTTATTTTTTCAAGAATAATGATATGCAGTGCATTAAAGACAAAACCCTAATATACATGCATATTAAACAACTATAAGTTATTTTTATTTTTTCTTTTATAAATGCAAAAGAAAAAATACCTACAAACTAAATGTATGCAGCTTACAAGAACAAAGCAAAAGGAAAGGTGTTATACAACCACCAAAAAGACTCTAGAATGTCCTAAAGTCAGTATAAACCCTACTTGGAAGGAAGGCTTGCGCAAGAGACAAGTCAACTACTTTGGGATGGTGAATTGAACCAACAAAAAAAGAAGGATACAAAGAACAATAAGCTTCTAAGTTCAGACAAACATCACTAACAGAGGCTGACCATAAACATAAGCCAAAAATCATGCCAAGCAAAGGGGGTGGGGGGATGAGAAAAGAGAAAACCCTAATGCTACAAAAAGACTTACCACATAGATAAAGAACACCCAAAATGGATGACACTAACTCCCTAGAGTCATGCATCTGTAGAGGACCCCAAAAGACCAACCAAACAACCCTCAAATAGCAAAAGAAACCACAAAATGAGGAAAAAACACTATTTTTGAGGCACATGTGAGTTGTACTACTGAAAGGCTATGTATCATACGTAGGTTAACCATATAGCAGGTTGCATGTACATACTAGACACGTGACTGTTGAGTCTACAACTCATGTATGGGTGGGAAAAGGCCCCAAAAGGGCCAAAAACTGCCTTAGGAAGGCAGGGGAGGTGTACTATCAGGATGAGAAGGTGTTACTAAGTGGAAAGAAGGACTTGAAAACTTTAAAAAATACCAGAAGAAAGAAAAATAAACCCAAACAGATAATGCTCTCCCCAATGGAGTCGCCAATTCTGTTGTAGAGGAAAGTTTGCTATGGCTAGGGTTTAAGAGGCCATCAATGTACTGGGGTTGTAATACGGATGCATATAGTTCCGCAAGTAAATATAAGAAAAGATTTAGAGATAAGTATGGTTCATTCCTTAGCCAAATGAAGGTTGATCCAAGTAGCCCTTCAATCCTCCTCTTGCTCCAAGAGACTTGCAAAATGAATTATACCTTCCTCAAACCAATATGACAATATGAAATGAGATTATATTCAATGAAACATGAAATAATAATCTGTTAAACAACATCATATAATCATAATCAGTGATTCAATATACAAGACACATTTATTGGAAGAATAAGGACATCCCATATTTATTAATCATGAAATGAAGTACAAATATACCTTCTCTTTAAGTTGGGCACCTCACGAAACCTTGATTTGGTTCTGCTGCTTCTCTTCTCCAAGGAACTCAGACACCAAGCTCTAGAACACAAGGATATGATCACTAGGAAAAATTTGGGGGGAATGAGAGTCCCAATTCATGCAGCATAACAATGCAAAGGTTCAAGTCTTTTCTCATGGACCTTCTCCCTTTGTTATATAGTGTTCTGAAGAGTTAGGGGAGAGGATAGGATCAGTTAGGGTACTTCTGAGAATTTTCAAACTTTGGTGTCTTCTAGAAAGTTTTAGCTGACTCAAATATATTTCCAATGGTGCATAGAATAGGTAAAACAAAGTTACAAAAATCAATATATTGGTCCTCCAAGTTAGGTGTTTTTTTAGTGACTTTCATGAAGTGTCGACATGCGATGAAATTATGGGAAAGTGGTCACAGTCAGATATGTGTCATTTTGAGCTATAAAACCACATGTGGCTATGGATGTACTTCACGATGCTCTTCTCCCTTCACATAGTATGATTCATATATCCTTTCCTGTAGTATGTCATAAGCGCAGCATTCTTTATCTTCATGCCCAATCGAGTGACAAAAAGTGCAGTATAAGATCACTATCTTCATGAGTATCTTCTGCACGTACATACATTCTTCATGTCGATGCCCATATACTTGAGATATGAAACACCACTGCACACCAACACAACTCAGTGGGTTCGATGCACCAGATAGGAGATAATTCTTAAAGTCAGGGAAATTATCCTTAGTGTGTCCATCTGTGTGACAACAACTGCACCAAAGATCTTCGTGATTATCTTTCCCCTTCTTAATGTCTTGCAACTGAAGCATCAAGTTCACCAGTTGTGCCTAGATTTGCTTCATACCAACTACACTTTCTCCAATGGGTGAAGCTTATAACTTCATTGTGATCTCCAGAGCCTCGATCTACATCGCGATCTTATGTTGCATCAGCGATTGCCGGATATGAGGTACCAATGATGCAATAAACCATTCTTTATGTTGAATATTGCTCATATAAAAACCGACTCTCACCATCAGTGTCTTAAATATTTAATCAAAGTCCCAAACGGTCTCATTAGGAAATTGCTTAATTTATTTTAGCTCAATAATATAGTGTGCTTCAGACTTTGGTTTCTGGAATCCTTCAATCAGTCCTCTCCTAACTTCAACCAATGTTTTTACAGGGCTCCCCGTAGGAACTTGAATAAAATTCATATACCAATATAGCACATGACCCCGAAAAGTAGTCGCCAATTGGCCTTTATTGACATCGTCATCCGTGGCCTGTCTAACATTCCACATTGCCTCACATAACAACCAATACTAATCGAGATCATCAATCCTGTTTCCATGGAATAAAGGTAGCTTCATGTCGTTGCCTACCATTTTGGGCCTTCTTCCTACAGATGTTGATCTACTACTAGAATGTTGCTGGCATGTTGGGAAAGTCAACATGGAATTCTTGTTTCTTCCTGAATGTGGAGTAGTGCACGGAGGTGTGGGTATGTTGCTACTGGGGTTTGATCTTAATACAAATTTGGGTGTAGTCTAGGTCTGGTCATCCTCTTTGTCGTTGTAGGGTCACTTCATCCCATGTGGTATTCCTTTGTGGTCTTGTATTTCGATCATAGTAGGACCTTCCCCTATCCTCTACCTCTTCTCTTATCGAAACCTTTCTCCTCCCCTCATAAGACCACTTTCTTCCTCGGATTTGTTGGCTGGAATATTTCACCTCCTATGGAGAGCAAGGTGTTCCACTGGTCTGAATGGTTTAGATCCAGAAAAAATAGAGGACAGAGGTTGAAGACTCTCCCTAGACGCTACAGATATCTGGAATACAAGGCTTTGACATTTCACCTATGTGCCTGCAAAAAATCTCAACATGAAACAAATCAAAGCAACCATAATATAATCTACTAATCTATGCTAATGACTAAGGAATCTAGCAACATATATATGTGAAATCACAACAACAACATCATATGTGGGACAGAAATCAACTTGCATTAGAAATATGAAGAAGTTTACAACCAAGCCTTAGTGTTGACATGCATCTCCATGAAACTAGCTCTTCATCCCCAAAAGCTCCGACTCTATCTCTCTATGCTCTCTCCAAATGATCTTGGGCCAAGAATCAACCCAACAACATAACAATACCTTCAATTTTCTCTCTTCAACCATGGCTATGAGGTCATATTTATAGGGCTTTAATGGATAGATATGGTTGAGAAATTAGTGGGTGAGGTGGCCTCTAATATCCTAGGATGAGGGATCTCGAGCTCAACCAACCCACAACAATAGGGATAAGGCAGTACACGAGGCTTATCATCTAGAAGCCTCGAGAAACTTCTCTTTTTCCCTTTTTACCCAGGGTACCGCGCTTCTTCTTCTATGACAGAGCGGTTCTGGTAATAACTGTCTATGGACCAAGGGCAATGGGCAGTGGTATCGCTCATGGACAACTGATGAAATGCGGTGCAAGCAGGGGTACCGCTCTTGGATAAAGGGGCATGCGCGGTACTGGGAATTTGTATGACATATTGATGAAAAACCATTTAGTTTCCACTCCAGAAGCTGGGATTCAGGGAAAGTAGGTATGTCAAATGTCTTATCACATGATGGTGACAGGATTTTGGTATAACAGGATGCCCCCCAAAGCATGAGTCTTAGAGTGATACGATAAATGAGAGCTTTGAGAACAAGTCGTCACCAGGAGATGAAAATGTCGGCTCGATCGGAGTATGCAGTCAAGTAGGCATCTGTAGTACATCAGTATGTTGACTCATAGACACAAGCAACCAAACTCATAGTTGCAGACCAATACAAGGCAAATCCATGAGTGGAATAAATAAGCATGGCTACTAGAATACAACGTAGATCCATGTGATAGAGGACTCAAACTTGGACATAGCTACCAGACATACAATGTAGATCTATGTCATACAGACACAAATTTGAGCATATCCATGACCATACAAATGTGGATCCATGCTAGATATACAAAACTCCATTGCAACTTGGGGAAAAAGCAATGAGTGCTTTTAAACAAATGCCTAGGGTCTTCATCTCGTCTTCCACAAAGTACGATTCTATCCATGTGATTACAATGATCTGAAGTCGAACATGGTAGAAACCACTTGATTACCGACCAATGATGTGAACCGTTAACAAGTGCGAGGGATATCACCATTAATGTCAATGATTCCCAAGGTACCCTAGTACAATCTACTAAGTGCGAATAGATGTCCTGATGTCGAACACCTAGTCGATTCTATTGATCAAAGGTCAATGATGTGAACCTATGTCGAGAGCGAGAGAATATGTCATTAAGGCATACAGATCTCAAGGTACTAAATATTGTTTCTAAGACTATTTCCCAGATGATGAGCTGATGTCGATGGGAATAGTCTCATCGAAGGAGGGCCATGATGAGTCCCACATCGACGACACGAAACTTGAAACATAGTTCTAGAATGATGTGAATATAGTAACCATATGACTGACACAAAGACTATGTAGACTGCAGAGGTAAGACTTCTCCAAATCCCCTTTGAACATCGGGCGGCATGACAAAAAGACTTGGCAGCATGACTAAACAAGATAGATACACAATGCGACAGTGGACAAATGCATTATTTTGAAAGACTCAAAGGATTGACATGACTCATGAAAGTGGATCGTCATGGAGATCAGTTGAATACCCAATTGACTGACATGATTGTGCAGACAAGTTCCATGTTCAATGTTAATGACAAACAACTGTCATTATTTACAAAATGATTCCCTTCCCATTTTCCCCATCATGATCAATGAGTGCCTCTTTTTGGTTTTACGAGTTCAAAGAGGGTAACAAACACTCGATATAGCTTGTCAGAAGACAAGTCCAGTCTCATATTTTTTACGAACCTGAGAGAGGAGGGGTTCGTTCCCAAAACGGGTCTCTCAATGTTTAATTTAATGAGTCCACTGAAAGAAAACTCAGTATCGTTCATGTTTAGAGAGTTTGAACGAATACTGAAGAAAACTCCATGGGGGTCCTTTTTCATATGATTTAGTCTCTAAGGCCCGAAAAAGTGTAAAATCATACCTTAGAGAACTCTTCCAGTCATGATTGGTTGGAGTGTTCCTTTCTCATAAATAGTCCTATTTGAACTGAGAAAGAGATAACCTACCGTCGGACGGATGACTCTTCAAATACTTTAACGAGCATGAAGAAGACAATATCGCTCGACAATCTTTTCGTATTTAGGGAGCCTAAAAAGGGTTTAAAGAGAACTCCATTAGACTTTTTCATGTTTGAATCCAGAGCACAAAAAAGTAATAAACTAAGCTCAAACCAAATTTCATGTTTTAACTAGAGCACGAAAAATGAAAAGTAAGCTCAACAGCATCTTACTGTTTTTCATGAGATTGAAGACCAGTTGAAAGAATGCTCGAAGATTGGTTTCATTTTTACGCAAGCTCGAAACAAATGAGTAAACTATGCTTGAAAACTCCCATTAACATGATATACAGAGGTTGGAATCTTGCCCCCAGCATGATTGCTAGCGAAGCCTACCCCTAACATGGTTGTTAGATTCTCGACATGCCCCCAAGCTTCGTTCCATCTGATGATTCTTCTTCCATACCTAACCTAAAAACCTGGTTACTAATGTGAAAATGTTCACCGGGGGGGTAGGAAGAATGAGAATCAGGCAGGTGAAGGTTCAAGTTCTAACACTAAAATGAAGACTCAAATCAAGGGAAGGGGATATGTTTCATTTTTACACAAGCTTGAAACAGAAGGTAACTATGCTTGGAATATGATTTCATTTTTATGCAAGCTTGAAACCAAAAGGTAAACTATGCTTGAGGAGATCTATTTCATTTTTAACGAGCTTGACATAGAATGGGAACTTTGCTCAAGAAAAACTGACATGATGGTCAGGTGCTATTTCATTTTTTAACAAGCTTGACACAGAATGGAAACTTTTCTCAGAACATGGTTTCATTTTTATGCAATCTTGAAACCAAAAGCGTAAACTATGCTTAGGGAGTGGTTTTATTTTTTAACGAGCTTGAAACCAAAAGTAAACTATGCTCTAGACATGATTTCATTTTTATGCAAGCTTGAAACCAAAAGCGTAAACTATGCTTAAGGAGTGGTTTTATTTTTTAACGAGCTTGAAACCAAAAGCGTAAACTATGCTTAAGGAGTGGTTTTATTTTTTAACGAGCTTGAAACCACAGGGTAAACTATGCTCTAGACATGGTTTCATTTTTATGCAAGCTTGAAACCAAAAAAGTAAACTATGCTTAAGGAGTGGTTTTATTTTTTAACGAGCTTGAAACCAAAAGTGTAAACTATGCTCTAGACATGATGCAAGCTTGAAACCAAAAGCGTAAACTATGCTTAAGGAGTGGTTTATTTTTTAACAATATTGAAACCAAAAGCGTAAAATATGCTCTAGACATGGTTTCATTTTTATGCAAGCTTGAAACCAAAAGGGTAAACTATGCTTAAGGAGTGATTTCATTTTTATGCAAGCTTGAAACCAAAAGGTAAACTATGCTTAAGGAAATCCATTTCATTTTTTAACGAGCTTGACATAGAATGGGAACTTTGCTCAAGAAAAACTAACATGATGGTCAGGTGCTATTTAATTTTTTAACGAGCTTGACATAGAATGGGAAATTTGCTCAGGAAAAACTAACATGATGGTCAGAACCTGACATGATGGTTAGGTGCTATTTCATTTTTTAACGAGCTTGACATAGAATGGGAACTTTGCTCAAGACATGGTTTCATTTTTATGCAAGCTTGAAACCAAAAGCGTAAACTATGCTTAAGGAGTGGTTTTATTTTTTAACGAGCTTGAAACCAAAAGCGTAAACTATGCTTAAGGAGTGGTTTTATTTTTTAACGAGCTTGAAACCAAAAGTAAACTATGCTCTAGACATGGTTTCATTTTACGCAAGCTTGAAACCAAAAGCATAAACTATGCTTAAGGAGTGGTTTTATTTTTTAACGATCTTGAAACCAAAAGTAAACTATGCTATAGACATGGTTTCATTTTTATGCAAGCTTGAAACCAAAAGCGTAAACTATGCTTAAGGAGTGGTTTTATTTTTTAACGAGCTTGAAACCAAGAGTAAACTATGCTTGCAAACCCGCTCCTACCAAACATGATATCCATAGGTTGGTAGGTTTCCCCCATTTCATAGAAGCTAGCAACTTAACTCCAGTATGCAGTCTAGAGGCTGGAGCTATGCCCCCCATTTTACCTATGATGGGAAGAAGCTAACTAGAATAAGGGGAAGGAACCACAAGAACATGCGGCACACTCAGGGTAGTATGATTACTAGGAGTAATGTGATGGTCAGTTTTAACAAAGGAAAGCTGATCAATGGTCACAATCTTCCCATAATGGGGAAATTGCATAACTCTAAAGAGTGTGGACATAATAGCCTTCATGGCATAAACATAATCACGTCCAAGGAGCATATTGAAATCTAAAGGACCTTGGACCACCATAACATCAATGCAAACAGTTTTCCCTCCTAATATAATAGGAAAACAAGGAAGGGTCCCTAAAGGTGTAGTAGGCCTATGATTAAAATCCAATATCTGATCAGTGGCTGGCACAAGCCGAGGAGAACCTAAAGCTTCCCAAGCAGTTGACGATAGAATACTAACAGAAGCCCCTTCGTCAACAATAGTGTGAAGTATCCACCTAGTAGTAACATTCACAATTATCTGGAAAGGAACACTCAAATGAAGATGAGACTCTGTTAGGTTACTCCAGTCAAAGGAAATAACCTCACTACTCGGAGAGGGTTCTGTCGAAACAGACAAAATTTCCTCTTGTCGAGAACAATCAGAATGAAGCATAAAAGCTTCGGCAGGTTTTAGTTCATTCTCTACTGGAAGAGAAGAACAAGACAAAGATTTGGTCAAAGAGACTACTTCAGTATTAACACTCTTTGATGAAAGAGTGGGATTAGGTGGAAATGACACTGACTCGACCACTTTAACTTCCCTCTCCAAAGGAAGAGTGGGATCAACCACAGATAAATCCAAATCGACCACTTGGTCAACCAGTGGGGGATTGAGGGATAAATTACTATCACTTGTTGGAATCACCTAGTGATGATCAATAATATTTTCCAACCAACGCGAAGCTTCATCCATGCTTGGACAAAGAAAAGTACAATGTATAGCCTTGCATATCAAACAAGGATACAAGACTTTACCCTTACAACCTTTTACCAATGGGTCACTGGTTGAGAGAGTATCATCAACATGATGATTAGGGGTTGATGACAAAGACGGTTTGGACCTTTTAGAACACTCTTCTTGTACATGGGAGAGACTAGGACACTCCTTAAGAAGGTGGTCCCCCTTGCAAAGCTTACAAGGGAACTTGGGTTTTCCAGGTGTTCTTTTAGAACGAGCACCATTAAGAGCAGATGGTTGCTGCTTTTTCTCTTTCTTATCCTTCTTCTTCTTAACCTTCACTTTCTTCTTCTTCTTACCCACATGAATACTAACTATAGAGCTTTGGTCAAGCGAAGAAGAAGAAAGGGATGAAGCCACAACCAGAGAAGAAGGAGAAGGATTAGGTTGAGGTCGATCCTCTCCCGAAGGAGAGGTGACATTTGAGACATTAGGTGTAACAAGAATTACCGGATTAAATAGCTATACCGACAATCCTATAGTTAATCGAGGAATATTTAGAGTGGCAATAAATGGAGGACCAATACCTTCACTTGGAGGGAATACAAAAGGTACACCTTGGAAAGGGACCTCTTGAGTGGTAGTCCCATATGAGGATGCCATCTCTAAACTCTCTGATAACCCCCTAACTACCACTCACAAGAAAGTACTACTCAAACTAAAAGAAACAAGCAAACATGTTAAAGGAGTGGATAAGAGTTAGGAATCTCACAGGACAGGCCAAAAGGATAACTCAGATGGTTTGAGAATTCCTAAAAGGGTCTCCTGATATATGCAAGTTACAAGGGAGCTCAAATCGATAGTAGTGTTGTCTAACACATAACCATTCACAAGGGGCCTTCCTATATACAATCGAGTACGTGAAGTACCTTTCGATATACCTCAAGGGTACGTGAAAGGACATTCAATATACCAATGGTACATGGAAGAACCGCGAGAGTCCCGGGATGTAATGCAGAAAAATAACGACAGCTCCTACGCTTAACAACGCCCGAACACGTCTCTAACTTATCACTCAAATTGCTAAAAATTTTAACCTAGTACTACCATTAATTTTATCTTGTGCATTTCGGTGGAACCCTGGAGTGAAAACTTGAATTAAAGAAGATGCACACTGATCTCTATGACAATGCAAGTTTTCCTCTTCGATGAAATTCTACCTAAGAGAGGGAGAGATATTTACTTTTCTTCCCAAAAATGGACACCCAAATGCAAATGCAATTCTATCTTTTCAAATGAAAAGTGAAATATCAATGCACCCCAAACAATCTTCAAAGCAAATAAGAAAGGGATCCAGAGATCATTTAACATAAATAAACCAGAAATGTTTCCTATCTTTTCATGCTTGAAAACGATGCATAAAAACTCAATGGAAAGATGATTTCACTAACGTTTCCAAACAAATCTAACTCTAATGCACGCAAAGCTGAAAATAGGTGTTTATTCTCAATGAAAGTAAGATCTAGAATTTCAATCAATCATGCACAAAACAAGAAAAATCGTTCAACAAGATTGCGAATAAAGCAAAAGAGAGAGAAAACTAAAACTTCTCTTTGAAACAGACAAGAAAACGAAGAACCAATCTTTCCTACCAAGCACTGAAAAAATCAGCATGCAAAAGGAAACAAGAATCACCCAAGCAAAGAAAGACTCAAAACAACATGGATTACACACACATTCCAAGTCCAAAACAAACCAAAACCTACTCACGAAAATGAAATGTATATTTCCAATTCCAATGAATAATATCTACAGAAAAGAGAAATAGGTTTTAAGCAAAGAAAAGAACACAAAATCCAATGCAAGAAACAGAAACTCTCTTTGAATGTGAAGGGAATATAACACTCAAAGTGACTGTAGAATATACAATTCATGGCCATGAGGGAGCATTTTTTTTTTAAACTACACTTCATTTTCATAAAAAAAGTAAGCCAAAAACACACAAAAGTATGGAAAAGGGCCTACCTGGCACCGCGTAGATGAAGCTGCTGACAGGAAGTTTTGAGGTAGAACCTCTCCTTGCTCACTGGATTCAGGCAGTGGCACCACATATGGCTAACTAGACTTAGGAAGTGGCACCGCTCCTTGCCAACAGAACAATGCGATTCCCTGTAGATGACCAAAACACAAGAAGAATGAAGGATCCAGTCAGAAAAAGGCTAGATCAAGGAAAATACTATTGAATTGATTATGGAAACAGAGCATAAAAGACCAAAATGACTTAGATCTGAACAAATCTGGAAATTTCAAACCCAAATGAAGCAATTCAGAAAGTAGATCTGACTGAAGAGAGTTGAAGAAAACAGAGCCTGGATTCGGACAAGAGTTGTAGACTAAAGAAGATCAGAATGACTGATACACTAAATCCCCAGCGGAGTCGCTAGATTTGTTGGCTGGAATATTTCACCTCCTACGGACAGCAAGGTGTTCCACTGGTCTGAATGGTTCAGATCCAGAACAAATAGAGGATAGAGGTTGAATACTCTCCCTAGACGCTGTAGATATCTAGAATACAAGGCTTTGACAGTTCACCTATGTACCTGCAAAAAATCTCAACACGAAACAAATCAAAGCAACCAGAATATGATCTACTAATCTATGTTAGTGACTAAGGAATCTAGCAACATATATATGTGAAATCACAACAACAACATCATATGTGGGACAGAAATCAACTTGCATTAGAAATATGAAGAAGTTTACAACCAAGCCTTAGTGTTGACATGCATCTCCATGAAACCATCTCTTCATCCCCAAAAGCTCCGACTCTAGCTCTCTATGCTCTCTCCAAATGATCTTGGGCCAAGAATCAACCCAACAGCATAACAATACCTTCTATGTTCTTTCTTCAACCATGGCTATGAGCTCATATTTATAGGGCTTTAATGGATAGAGATGGTTGAGAAATTAGTGGGTGAAGTGGCCTCTAAGATCCTAGGATGAGGGATCTTGAGCTCAACCAACCCACAACAGTAGGGATAAGATAGTACACGAGGCTTATCATCTAGAAGCCTCAAGAAACTTCTATTTTCCCTTTTTACCTAGGGTACCGTGCTTCTCCTTCTATGACAGAGTAGTTTTGGTAATAACCGCCTATGGACCAAGGGCAATGGGCAATGGCACTGCTCGTGGACAACCGATGAAATGCGGTGCGAGTAGGGGTACCACTCCTGGATAAAGGGGCATGCATTGTGTTGGGAATTTGTATGACAGATTAATGAAAAACCATTTAGTTTCCACTCTAGAAGCTGGGATTCAGGGAAAGTAGGTATGTCAAATTTCTTATCACATGATGGTGACAGGATTTTGGTATAACAGGATTCCCTCCCAGTCTCATCGAAACTTGCAACCATCTACCCCTTATCTTCCCATTCATCTCCCCCCTTTCATCGCTGTATCTGCCGCCTCCACAAACCGGAGTCTACAAATCGAGGTGCATCTTTAGTATACCTTTTTCATAGATAAGCATCTTAATTGAAAATTGCAGAGACAACAAGAACCTACCTCTGGGTCCATTGAAAAATTCCCTTTCTACTCTGGTGTAGGACTTGAAGGTGTCAACTGCAAATTCAGTGATATATCCTTCCAGGATAGTATCCAGCAAGACCGCAACATCTCACGACACTCTATTGTCAGTTTCTTGCATCTCCTGGATCAATCCAGGGGTCCAGGATGTTGGCTCTCCTCCTTGGAAATTGGTCTTCTTATAAGTGAATTGCGCCAACCACTCGTACAGTATGATAGGAAATTTAGCGAAAAAATATTCGTGTTGACCGTCGTGTATGTATCTTTCCAACTACTTGTCCATCATTAGTTCAGGGTTCTAATTTTATGTTTCAGCAAATTCTTGTAGCTTCTGATCAAACCAATATTGAATCTTTGGTCACGTCGGATGCCACATATTCTACTCTCAGTCGCAACAAGGTCCTGGCAATGGAACCATATGTTGGTGCAAACCCAACCAATAAAACCAAGTCGATAGGGGTTCCCACTATGTTGACCCTTGACTCGCCACGATCTCCCTGAGCACTAGCCCAGACAAGTTTTACCCCGTCCGGCAACACCTGTGAAGAGGATGAAGTATCACCTGAGATATTTGAGGGAGTGCTGACGGAACCAAGTTTCCGTAGAATAGAAGAGGACTATAGGAATCGACAATTAATCGATGCATTTATTAGATATAACCAGTGCTTAATCATTCATAAGATCATTCATCATCATTTCCTCAACAGATCGCATCATTCATTCATAGTAGAAATAAATATAACAGAAAGAACCATACTATTGCGCAAATAGATCTAAGAATATAACAACATTCATAAGCAGTAAACATTACATCATAGATCCATGTGGCACGGTCATTTCATACTCATCATAGGTTTTGCAAAGAAGAAAAACAGAAAGAGATAAAAAAATGACAGCAAGACAACAAATTAGATCAATCTCCTTCTCATTATATTAACCCTGCGCAATCAACTATGGATTCCAAACAAACAATACTTTAGCTAAGCCTCAAGCTCTCAGTTCACAGTCCAAACCTTGATTCATTCTATGATCTCTCCTCTGATTCATCGATAATCACATTTACAATTATTCTTATACTTATAGGCTTGCGCCTTTACATTCATGGTCCACTTGGACAATTTCTAACTAATTCCTAACTGACTCCTACCATCAAGTGACCAATATCCACAAAATATGGTTAAAATTACAAAAAGTGACACAAAATATTCAAAAATAATCTATTTTTCATCTTCCGCTCTATCTTTGACTTGTGTGATGTCTTCTGAGCTTGCGCAACATCCACGATGATGTGCAACTATCCTACCCCAAACCCCTTTCCAACATCATTCCAGATATTAGATGTGCACATCGCATAAAGAAATGGAAAATGAAGCATACTAGGAATAAAATGAGAAGGGCTTCTGCAAATATTTCTATCAGATGGAATACAAAGTAGAAACATTGTTTGTAGATTATCAAGAGAGGTTGGAAAGGAAGAAAACAAAGAAAGAGAAAGCATAGAATAATTATTTGGGAAAAGGACGATACCCTTTTGATCCTTCTTCTCTATCTTCTTCTTCTTCTTTTGAAAGCTCAAGTACTACTTCTTCAAATCCAAAGAAACAACTTGAGAAGGCTAAGTCTGATTTAACTTATCTGAAACTTGATATTAAGTTTTATTTTCCTACATATAATGGTGAACTTAACGCCGAAATTCTAGAATATTGGATCAAGAAGATTGAGGTGTATTGTAAGATGCAGAAGCTTGCAGAAGATAAAGCAAAGATACAATTGGCTATTTTTTTCCTTGGAGGCAATGCACTCATCTGGTGGGAGAGTAAGACACAGGAGGACCTTTTTACAAAATGTAAAATTATTTCTTCTTGGTATGAATCTACCGCTGCGTTGAAAAAAAAAATTATCCATTAGGATACATACATCAAGCCATGATGGATTGGAAGAACTTAAGGCAAGGTAAAGGTTAGAATGTACAAGAATACACTCAAGAATTCAAAAAGAGAGCTTTGATTTTCGATAAACCTATTTACACTCAAGAAACACTTCTAAATTTTATCGGAAGATCACATAGGTATTTGCGTCATACAATACTTATGTTTAATCCAACTAACCTTGATGAGGTATGTGTACAAGCTACGCACATTGAATCCAAAGGGGAGAGTGTTCATGATTTTTCTTCAGATGATTCCATCCAGTCAAAATAAGGTAAGGAAAAATCAAAATGAAACCATACAGCTACAATGAGAAAAGGTGATGAGAGGCCTACCTGCTCACATTTTCAAAAGCAAGGCCGCGAAGAGGCAAAGTGTTGGGTAGTACATACAGAATGGAAACCGAAGTGGTTTAAGGATCGGAAAGAGAAGCAAAATGCCATGATTATCGTTGAGGACCCTGGATCATATTATGAGGATGAAACAAATATAACAATCGTAGGTTTGAAAGGTACGGCTATTGTTTGCAATTATTCTAACATTGGTTCTTCATGTGCTTCTACTTCTAAATATCATGTCAGTTCTAAGGATAGAAAAAGGAATGCATTGTTTCATATAAGGGTAATTACGAAATAAACTAAGATCGACACACTCATATATAGTGGATCCCAATATAATCTCATTTCAGATGAAGTATTTAAGCAATTGGGATTAACAACAAAACCACACAATAAACCTTATCCATTAGGTTGTGTATGCAAAGATAAAAGATTACAAGTAACAAAGCAATGTGATCTAAAGTTTGTAATAGCATCCAAGTTTCAATATGAATTTGAATTTGATGTGGTTCCACTAGATATCTATGGAATTCTGTTGGGTGGCCCATATTTATAGGATCAAAAGGCAATCTTCTATAGAGAACATAATCAGTATGATTTGTTTAAAGAAGGAATCGAGTATATAATACATTCACATTGATTTAAAAATGACAGATCATTGGGCACTACACAACAACTAAAACGGGTTGTTAATGCAAGTCAGAATTTGGCACTTATGTCTATGCAATGTAAGGAAGAAAAGAATCCTAAGCATTAAAAGGAAGTTTCATTTCACTACAATGCACCTATTATGGTTGATATGTTCCTATGTTAAAACATAAGCATGATATGGGAGGTTTCATCCAAGAGGATCTCTTAGATTGATCAAATTTAAAGTCTTCAAAATGCAAAATGAAGATTGCAGCTGCGTATATTGCAGTGAGAGATTTCCGACAATGTTCATTTCATGCAAAACGGACTCCAGATGTGGAAGTTATTTAGCTCTAAAATTTCAACAAAATATGTAAAATTTGGCAAAAAAAATGGGTGCCACATGGCACCACTGTAAGGGTGACATGTGGCATGTTTGGAGCTAACATGGCACCACCATAGAGTGCCACATGGT
The DNA here is from genome assembly GCA_001517045.1 of Pseudotsuga menziesii. NCBI lineage: Eukaryota > Viridiplantae > Streptophyta > Pinopsida > Pinales > Pinaceae > Pseudotsuga > Pseudotsuga menziesii. Next base: position 725,965 of record LPNX010365876.1, on the reverse strand, counting down.
AGGTACAGATGGAAGTTACAATTATTAGGTGGTTGATGTGGTAGCTTCATAGAAGGACATGTGGACATGTTTTTTATGACATGGAATATTCATTGTATAGTGGGAAGTGACGTCGAGAAACTAGAAGCTACCATGTGGCAGTACAGATGGCCATTGTTTGGTTTTTGTTTACCATAAAAAATTGGGGTCAGGGAGATTCGAACCCCGGACCTCCCTAAACGACAGTATAACCACTCCGCCTTCCTAATTGTCTCCCTTAACTTGTGTTCCTTAACCCTTATGTATTGAACTCCTATTTAAGTTTGAATGTGTTGCTATTTGGAAAAAAGGGTTGGCCGAGGTGTAAGCCCTCGGCCCCCAAATATATGAAATATTGTTCAAACCATATATTATGCCATTGTGGAACTATATAAACTGCCAACATAATACATATCCCAACCAATGAACCATATTATGGGGATAGGTGCGCAGGTTTGAGCCCATGACCTCCTCCTCCATTTCTAAGAACCTTAACTATTGCACTACAAACTCCACTTGTTTAGGGATTTGAATAAAAATAGTTTTAAATTAGTTTTTGGGCGGATTTAACCCCCCAATTTTTAAATCACATTCAAATATTATATATGGTTTTTGACCCTATATATATTATATTTTGGAAACTGTTTATTATTTTTAAACCAAAATGGATATTTATGGAGATTTTCCCATATTTTCTCAATTTTTAAATGGATTTTTATCCCATTAACTTTGGGATTAAATATTTGTAAATCCCTATGTATTTGGAGGTGGGTTTTGGATTTTTGGGCTATATGAATGATGTAATTTGCCATGGGAAGGAATTAGAATATGCATTGAAGTTTTGGTGCTATGATGTCAAAGTGCCTTTTAAGGCTTTGTAAGCTTTGCTCATTTTGTAAGAGGATTTTTAGCCACTCTTGGGAGATTGTGGAGAGTGAGAGGACTTCGTTGTTGAATCCTAAGTATGTTTGTAGTAGTTGTGAAGAAGGTATTTGTATATGTTCATGCATTTTATTTTGAAGACTAATAAGATCAGTCTTCATTGGAGCTAGACCCAGAGACGTATCTGTAATGTCCCGGTTTTGACCCCATTGCATTAAAAGTATATGATGTATCTATTGTAAATGATAATGGTGTGGAGATAAAGGCCAAGGCCCCACCATTGATCGGTTATGTTACGTTTTGGATTTGAATTTGTCACCGATGGTATATCGGGGCATGCGGCATACGTTTTGAGTTATCCTCATGTTAATATGCATCTATAAATAAAAATAAACACAACCAACTACGGTCGCGGAAACTAAATCGAATGGGGCATGATTTTCCCAAGGATGAGGGTGTGGGGGGGGATTTGTCAAACCTTGAGCCAAAAGGGGGGAAAACCCATGTGTCTTTTTCCCTTGTCTTACTCCAACCACCTTCAGTTAATAATTTCTGCTGGTAGCTGAGGGAAGTTACGGCAGTTAATTGTTTTGGGAGTGGGGTGGCAGGACTGTCAGTCCATGCCTCCACTCACACTCCACCCATAGTTGACTTCTGAATGGAAAGGAAAAATGCACTCTTCACCCACACAAACATTCCTTCCTCTCCACGAGCTGTAAATTTGCGTCCTTCTTGTTGTTTATGCATCCACGAACAAAAACGGAGCTGTTTTTCCTCACGCAGGGCCTCCATTGTCTGTTCCTTTCCTCACTGGGTCGGATTGTTTACCCATGCACATGTATTCTTCTGTTTGGGGCGCACATGGAGAGCTGAGAGCTGTGCGTTTTCACCCATGATTTTTCCTGGAAAGAGCCATTCACGTCCTCATCTATATGTTCTCCTTACAGACCAGTATGGTTGTGTGATTTCCGTCATCTTAATGCTGAGATTGGAACTGTGGTTCTTCCCCCATGTTTACTGTTTATTTGGGACTGTGTAATTCGATTATTGGGAGTCGTTTTGGCCACGAGAGGCCCAAGAATGAATTAGAAATCATTTTCCATGTTAAGCTGTGACAGCTAAATGAATTGCTTGAGTGCAATGGTTGGTCTTCGGACTGTGGGAGGGGCAGGGATGTTGGCTTAGATTTGCTTGATAAACCTGGTGGATGGAAACCACACAGATCAAGCTAGAGGGTTGGCCTTCTTCTCCATCACCCCTGAATAGCACTGGAAGGGAATGCAGGGCCTGAGGGACTGTGTAGCAAAGAAGGGACCGATTCCTTGTGTTGGGTGTGGATGGGTGTTTTAGAGGTCAGGCTAGTTCTGGTGTAGGTGTCCTTGGCTTTGGAATGAGCTCACCAGCTTAGCAATCTGCCTTCTCCATCTCCTTAATGGCCTGATAAACCCAACTCTGTTGGCTTGGCTGTGTGTTTTGTATATCCCTGGCTATGTGTAAGCCTGCTTGTTCCCTTATTCCTTGGAGAATCATGCCCAGCTCGAGGGTGGCAGCACCGCTGAGAGATTAAGGAGCGCAATGGCCTATGGTTGGGTGGAACGTTGCAGCGACGTAGCTGGTTGTGGATCGAATTCTTCATAAGATAAGTGATCTTGTGTATTTTACCTCTACAATTCTATATTTACTGTTAATGAAAATGGAATGAACATGTTGAATGAGTGCTTGCTTAAAAAATATGATGTTTCCGCTATGTATGAGGATTAAATGGCATCTGTGCATGATGAATAATCCTGTGTGCATAATTTAGTTCAAATTTGTTTAAGCATTTTGTTTCTGCAATTATTGTAAATTTTCATGTTCATGGGGCTCTTAGCCCGTCTGTTTGAAGCGTGTAGTCGTGTCCTCCTTGCCGGTCGGAGGCATGGGGACGTGACAACATGGTATCAGAGCTTTGGGTTGCAGCAATGGGCCTCTATGGGCTGAGAAGGAGCAACTGACAGAGGTGTATCTCATTCTTCCCAGCCGAACTAGTGGAAGACTGTGAAAATTTAAAAAATTTGTTGAAATGTTGAGCAGTCGGAAGAACCAGAAGTAAAGCTTCCACCGTTGCGGAAGGGTTGGAGAAGTCAAAACTTTCGTCGTTGCGGAAGAGTTAGAAGTCTTATATCCGCCATTTCGGAAGTGGAAGCAATAAGGCTTCCGATCTAGAAAGACCGCCGACAGCTGACGCAGTCGAAGAAAGACAAATTATGAAAATTTGTCTAAGTGTTGGGAAATCGGAAGCGGGAGCAATCTCCAGTCCGCCTTTGCGAAAGGATTCGCTAAGTGAACTTCCGCCAGTCGAAAGGGGAAAGTGGTCCGTCAGTCCACCGTTGCGGAAGGATTCGAACTTTGGTGAGCCGCCGTTGCAGAAGCCAAAGTCATTTGGCTTCCGATGTCAGAAGCCAACCGACGCCCGACGTTGATATTTCTCCAAGTAAGAGTGAAAATCGGAAGGATTCAGTCTTTTGTGAGCCGCCATTGTGGAAGCAGGAGCATTAAGGCTTCCGATCCAAAAGTCAACCGACGCCCGACGTTCAAGTTGTTCTAAGTGCCAATTGGGAGAAGTTAAGGTTTGGCGAGTCCACCGTTGCGGAAGCCAAAGTCATTTGGCTTCTGATGTCAAGAGTTCGCCGACGTCCGATGTTCAAATTGTTCCAAGTGCCAAATTGGAAGAAGTTATGGTTTGCACGTCCGCCGTTGCGGAAGCTGAAGGCATTTGCCAGCCGATCAAAAAGACTGCCGACACTGCAAGAGAAAGTGCGCCGATCGAAAGAGGAAAGGGAAAGAGAATCCGCCATTGCGGAAGCTGAAGGCATTTGCCGGCCGATCAAAAAGGCATCCGATAGCTGATGTGGAAAGGCATCTGACAGCCGACTTCGACTGTTTCAGAGGGATTTTTCGGCTATTTTTCAGGGGAATTTTTAGGGTTGAAAAAGAGAAATTGGCAGCGATCTAATGCACCAGATTGCGCAAGCCCCCTTGACCCCCGTCGTCCCCCTCAGATAGATGTTATTAGAGGAGAAAAATTTTGTGTGTTTGGGCATTTGTAATTTTATGATTATTCCAAGAGAAGGTAAGTGGTTCTGATTCATATCAATGTTATGCATCTAACAGTGTGTTGCTAACATGTTTGCAGAGACATAATCACCTCCCAGGGAAGTATTCCAAGTAGTGCAGTTTGGTAAGTAAGTGGTGGTTCAGTATGAGAACCCATGATGGGTATGATGCTCGGGATTCCTATGAGCGAGCAGAAGATGCCGTGGGAGAAAATGTTCGTAATAGAAATGATGACATTGAGTCTAATGGAAGGAGATTCCAAGAGACACTATCAGATGTTGTAGCTACTATGAGAAGCTTAATTAAAGCCCAGGAGGAGTAGCATCAGTTGAATGCTACTATGTTGTAGAGTTTGACAGACTTGCAAAGGAAGATAGACTCGGGACGAGGTACAGCAAGACCAGAAGGCAGTAAGAGCAGTACTAGGAGAAGGAGAAGAACTTCTAGTGGATCATCTGATTCTGAAGAATCCAGCGGGGATTCAAGTTCTTCTTCTCATAAAAGAAAAAGAAAGAGACACCATAGGGATCGCACTCGAGACGAATTTAAGAAAGCAAAACCTCCTACATTTGATGGTGAGGTAAAGACTAGACAAGAGGCTGAAGCTTGGCTTCTTGGTATTAAGAAGTACTTTCAAGTGCATGACTATTCAGGAAACATGAAGGCAAGAGTTGCCATATTCAATCTGAATGGAAGAGCATCCATCTGGTGGGAACACTTCAAGCAAGTAAAGAGGATCAGTGAAAGGAGACTTAAGTGGAAGCAGTTCAAGAAGTATTTTAGGTAGAAATACCTATCTAATAGATATTATGATGACAAGATTAAGGAGTTCCATGAGTTGATATTGGGACAACAAACCATGGAGGAGTATGCAAATAAGTTTTTGGAGTTGTTGAGGTATGTCCAGTACATCAGAGATGAAAAAGTGAAGGTCCAGGGTTTTCTAAGTGGATTAACTCAGTCTTACAAAGATAGAATTGAGTTTTATGAGCCTAGAACTCTTGAAGAAGCAATAAGAAAGGCTAAATATTGCTATGAGCAAAGAAAAGGTAAGCCAGATTACCACAAGGCATGGAAGGACAAGAAGAACAAGAAGTTTGACCAAAGAAAGAAAGGTTTCAAACCATCTAATTTCAGGAATCAGCAAAAGCAGCCATCCCAAGCTGCGAGTAAGCCGGTTGAAGTGACAGGAGAAAAGCCTAAAGATCCACAACAGAATAGAGGGCCACTTCAATGTTGGAAATGTGGAGGCCCCCACATGCGCAGGAATTGTCCACTCGAGAATGAGAGTGCAAGGCCAGCTTATAACATTCAAGAAGCAGAAACAGTGGGTCAAGTAGCAAGGGCAGTTCCTAGGATTTATGCAGCATTGGAGGACCGCCAGGTAGATCACTAGTCAGCTGTGGTTGAAGTAGCAGGTAATATTGCTGAGCAATCTATTTCTATTTTGATTGACCCTGGTTCTACACATAGTTACATTACTCCCAAAGTAGTGGAAATTTGTGCTTTTAAGAAAGTAAAGCATAGGAAGTCTTGGTTAGTACAACTAGCCACTGGAACTAAGAGAAAAGTCAGTGAAGTGGTAGAGAAATGTCCATTGGTCATGAATGGACTGGTCATTTGTGTAGATCTGAATGTTCTACCGCTTGGTTCCTATGATGTTCTCATTGGAATGGATTGGTTAGAAGCTCACAGGGTGAAGCTTGATTGCTACAATAAGACTTTTGAATGCATGAATGAAGAGGGAAACCTAGTAGTTGTGAAGGGTATTCCAAAGGTGGTTTCAGTACGACAGGTTTCAGTAATGCAGTTAAAGAATTTTTGTAGGAAGGGTTTCCAGTTGTACGCAGCCCAGATTTTGGAGGAAACGAGAGATGAAACTCCCAGGTTGGAGGACTATCAGGTGTTATAGGAATTCAGGGATGTGTTTCATGATGAGATTCCAGGGATTCCTCCAAAGCGAGACATTGACTTCACTATTGAACTTGTGACAGGAGCAGCACCAGTGTCCAAGGCACCCTACAGGATGAGTACACCGGAGATGCTAGAATTGAAGATGCAACTGCAAGAGTTGTTGGAAAAGAAGTATATCCGGCCGAGTGTGTCTCCTTGGCGAGCACCAGTTCTATTTGTAAAGAAGAAAGATGGTACACTCAGGTTATGTATTGATTACAGACAGTTGAACAAGGTTACTGTGAAGAATAAATATCCTTTGCCTAGGATTGATGACCTCTTTGATCAAATGAGGGGAGCAAAGGTATTTTCCAAGATTGACTTGAGGTCTGGTTACCATCAGGTAAGGATCAAGGATGAAGACATTCATAAGATAGCCTTCAGAATGAGGTATGGGCATTATGAGTTTGTAGTGGTACCGTTTGGTCTCACGAATGCACCAGCTACATTTATGTGCCTTATGAATAGCGTCTTCAGCAGGTATTTGGACAAGTTTTTTCTTGTTTTCCTTGATGACATTCTTGTTTATTCTAAGAATGAGGAAGAGCATGAAGAGCATCTGAGATTGACATTGAATTTGCTCAGGGAGCATCAGTTGTATGCAAAACTGAGCAAGTGTGACTTCTATAGAGATAGAATTCAGTATTTGGGTCACATTATCTCAAAGGAGGGTATATCTGTAGACCCTGAAAAGATTGAAGCCATTATGAATTGGCCTACTCCAAGAAATGTGATAGATGTAAGATCTTTCATGGGACTTGCAAGATACTATCGAAGATTCATTGAAGGATTCTCCAAAGTTGCACATGCAATCACTTCTTTGCAAAAGAAGGGGATGAAGTTCGAATGGACATTGAGGTGTGAAGAAAGCTTCCAGCAGTTGAAGAATCTTCTCACCAGTGCACCAGTATTGAAGGTTGCCAATCCAGAGAAAGATTTTGTGGTTTGTACTGATGCATGTGGACAAGGGCTTGGAGGAGTCCTTATGTAGGACAACCATGTGATATGTTATGAGTCAAGAAAGCTGAAGGAGCATGAGAAGAACTATGCCACTCATGATCTAGAGCTTGCAGCCATAGTACATGCTCTCAAGATGTGGAGACATTACTTGATGGGTAGGAGATTTGAGCTCAGAACAGACCATTGTGGTTTGAAGTATCTGTTTGATCAGCCTACTCTGAATGCCAGGCAAGCAAGATGGCTGGAGTTTTTATGTGAGTTTGATTTTGAGATCAAGCACATAAAGGGAAAAGAGAATAAGGTAGCTGATGCACACAGCAGGAAAATGCAATAAATG
>LPNX010365876.1:694530-718358 GCA_001517045.1 Pseudotsuga menziesii | reverse complement strand
TTGTTGCAGCCTTTGCCAGTTCCGGAATGGAAATGGGAAATTATTTCCATGGATTTTATTACAGGATTGCCAATGACTTGGAGACAACATGATTCCATCATGGTTGTGGTAGATAAGTTGACAAAGGCAGCACATTTTATATCGGTTAAGTCTACATATGAGACTGGCGACATTGCAAGGATCTTCATGAAGGAGATATTCAAATTGCATGGACTGCCGAAGGCAATAGTATCTGACAGAGATGTCAAGTTCACTTCCAACTTTTGGAAGGGGTTTTTGTAGATTTGGGTACAAAGATAAACTTTAGCACTGCATACCATCCTCAGACAGATGGTCAGACCGAGAGAGTTAATCAGGTGCTTGAAGATATGCTTCGCATGTATGTGATGGACAAACCAACCAAGTGGGAAGATTACTTGCACTTGGTAGAGTTTGCTTATAACAATGGACATCAAGCATCCTTGGGGATGAGTCTGTATGAAGCTTTGTATGGAAGAAGGTGTAGGACACCAGTGACTTGGGATAATCTAGTGAACAGGATTGTGCTTGGACCGGAATTGCTCAAGGAAATGGAGCAAGAGGTTGTAAGGATCAAGCAGAAGCTAAAAGTAGCACAGGACAGACAGAAAAGTTATGCAGATAAGCATAGGGTGAACAGGGAGTTTAGTGTTGGGGATCATGTTTACCTTAGAGTGAGAGCAAGGAAGAGTTCCTTGAAGCTTGGTAATTGTGCCAAGTTGTCGCCGAGATATTGTGGGCCATTTGAAGTGCTTGAAAGAATAGGGCCAGTTGCATATAGAATTGCATTGCCTGCTAGCACTAGAGCTCATAATGTTTTTCATGTTTCTTTGCTTAAGAGATATGTACATGATCCTAACCATGTGATAAATTGGGATGTGATTCAGGTGGAACCCGAGGGAGAGTTCTGAATCGAGCCAATGCGCATCCTCGACAGGAAGGTCACAATGCTTCAGAACCAAGCCATAGGGCAGGTAAAGGTGCAATGGGAGCATGACGGGCCTGAAGAGGCTACATGGGAGTTGGAGGATGCCATGCGATTGGCACATCCATTTTTGTTCAATGCTGCGGAACGCTGAGGCGATACCAGTGTAGCATTTTGTTCGAATTTTGTAAAGCACTGAGGACAGTGCTATTGAAGGGGGAGGGGAATGTAATGTCCCGGTTTTGACCCCGTTGCATTAAAAGTATATGATGTATATATTGTAAATGATAATGGTGTGGAGCTAAAGGCCAAGGCCCCACCATTGATCGGTTATGTTACGTTTTGGATTTGAATTTGTCACCGATGGTATATCGAGGCATGCGGCATACGTTTTGAGTTATCCTCATGTTAATATGCATCTATAAATAAAAATAAACACAACCAGCTATGGTGGTGGCAACTAAATCGAATGGGGCATGATTTTCCCAAGGATGAGGGTGTGGGGGGGGATTTGTCAAACCTTGAGCCAAAAGGGGGGGAAACCCATGTGTCTTTTTCCCTTGTCTTACTCCAACCACCTTCAGTTAATAATTTCTGCTGGTAGCTGAGGGAAGTTATGGCAGTTAATTGTTTTGGGAGTGGGGTGGCAGGACTGTCAGTCCATGCCTCCACTCACACTCCACCCATAGTTGACTTCTGAATGGAAACGAAAAACGCACTCTTCACCCATGCAGACATTCCTTCCTCTCCACGAGCTGCAAATTTGCGTCCTTCCTGTTGTTTGTGCATCCACGGACAAAAACGGAGCTGTTTTTCCTCACGCAGGGCCTCCATTGTCTGTTCCTTTCCTCACTGGGTCGGATTGTTTACCCACGCACAGGTATTCTTCTGTTTGGGGCGCACATGGCGAGCTGAGAGCTGTGCTTTTTCACCCACGATTTTTCCTGGAAAGAGCCATTCACGTCCTCAGCTGTATGTTCTCCTTACAGACCAGTATGGTTGTGTGATTTCCTTCATCTTAATGCTGAGATTGGAACTGTGGTTCTTCCCCCATGTTTACTGTTTATTTGGGACTGTGTAATTCGATTATTGGGAGTTGTTTTGGCCACGAGAGGCCCAATAATGACTTAGAAATTGTTTTCCCTGTTAAGTTGTGACAGCTAAATGAATTTCCTGAGTGCAATGGTTGATCTTCGGATTGTGGTAGGGGCAGGGATGTTGGCTTAGATTTGCTTGATAAACCTGGTGGCCGAAAACCACACAGACCGNTTCTCCATCACCCCTGAATAGCACTGGAAGGGAATGCAGGGCCTGAGGGACTGTGTAGTAGAGAAGGGACTGATTCCTTGTGTTGGGTGTGGATGGGTGTTTTAGAGGTCAGGCTAGTTCTGGTGTAGGTGTCCCTGGCTTTGGAATGAACTCACCAGCTTAGCAATCTGCCTTCTCCATCTCCTTAATGGCCTGATAAACCCAACTTTGTTGGCTTGGCTGTGTGTTTTGTATATCGCTGGCTATGTGTAAGCCTGCTTGTTCCCTTATTCCTTGGATAATCATGCCCAGCTCAGGGGTGGCAGCACCGCTGAGAGATTAAGGAGCACGTTGGCCTATGGTTGGGTGGAACGTTGCAGCGACGTAGCTGGTTGCGGATCGAATTCTTCATAAGATAAGTGATCTTGTGTATTTTACCTCTGCAATTCTATATTTACTATTTATGAAAATGGAATGAACATGTTGAATGAATGCTTTCTTAAAAAATATGATGTTTCCGCTGTGTATGAGGATTAAATGGCATATGTGCATGATGAATAATCCCATGTGCATAATTTAGTTCAAATTTGTTTAAGCATTATGTTTCTGCAATTATTGTAAATTTTCATGTTCATGGGGCTCTTAGCCCGTCTGTTTGAAGCGTGTAGTCGCGTCCTCCTTGCCGATCGGAGGCATGGGGACGTGACAGTATCCCAATAGGGGTGAACTTCGTTATCATCTGTTGTCTACAAATTTCATGGTTTGCATCTTTTTTATGTGTTTTATGTGCTTCAATTATGCTCTTTAATTTTGATGTTTAAATCCTTTTAATGAGTTTAAGCATTCAAATTTCCACATGCAAATTAATGGTTATAAATATCCTCTCATTTTCGGATCAAGTTTGGTATCATAGCAGCTTATCCATTGCATTGTGAGTTTGTGTGTGTTAACAAGATCAAGGAATAAGTGAGGTGAAGGACAACTTGAGACTTTAAATCAAGAGATTGGACATGCACATCGCATAAAGAAAATGGCAGATGAAGCATACAGAGAAGAAGATGAGAAGGCCTTCTGCAAATCTTTCTATCAGATGGCAGACATAGTAGAAAAATTGTTTATAGATTATCAAGAGAGGTTGGAATAGAAGAAAACAAAGAAGAAGAAAGCATAGAATAATGCTTTGGGAAAAGGAGGAGACCCTTTTGAGCCTTCTTCTCCATCTTATTCTTCTTCTTCTAAAATCTCCAGTACTGTTTCTTCAAATCCAAAGAAACAACCTGATAAGGCTAATTCTAATTTACCTTTTTTGAAACTTGATATTAAGTTTGATGTTCCTACATATAATGCTGAACTTAACACAGAAAATATGTATGATTGGATCATGAAGATTGAAGGGTATTGCAAGATTCAAAAGCTTGCATATGATAAAGAAAATATCCCATTGGCTATTTTCCAACTTGAAGGCATCACACTCATCTGGTGGGAGAGTAACACACAAGAAGACCTCCTTACAAAAGGTAAACTTATTTCTTCCTAGTATGAATTTACTATTGCGTTAAAAAGGAAATTTTATCTATCAGGATACATACAACAAGTCATGATGGATTGGAAAAACTTGAGGCAAGGTAAAGGTCAGAATGTACAAGAATGCACTCATGAATTCAGAAAGAGAGCTTTGATTTGATTTTGGGTATACCTATTTACACTCAAGAAACTCTTATCAAGTTTATTGAAGGATTACATAGTTATTCACATCATACAATACTTATGTTTAATCCTACTAACCTTGCTGAGGCATGTGTACAAGATACACACAATGAATCCAAAGGGAAGAGTTTTCATGATTTTTCTTCTGTTGAATTCAATCAATCAAAAGAAGGCAAGAAAAAATGGAAAGATAAGCATACAACTACAATGAGGAAAGGTGATGAGAGGCCTACCTACTCACATTGTCAAAATCAAGGGCATGAAGTGGCAAAGTTTTGGGTACTACATCTAGAATTGAAACCGAAGTGGTTTAAGGTTCGGAAAGAGAAGCAAAAGACCACGGTTATCATTGAGAACCTTGGATCGAATTTTGAGGACGAAAAAAATATAACAATCGTAGGTGTGAAAGGTAAACCTATTGTTGCCAGTGATTCTAACACTGGTTCTTCATGTGCTTCTACTTCGAAATATCATGTCAGTTCTAAGGAGAGAAAAAGGAATGCATTGTTTCATATAAGGGTAATTACAAAACAAATTAAGATCAACACAATCATAGATAGTGAATCTTAGGATAATCTCATTTCAGGAGAAGTATTTAAGCAGTTGGGATTAACAACAAAACCACACAAGAAACCTTATACATTAGGATGGGTATGCAAAGATAAAATATTACAAGTAAAAAATCAATGTGATCTAAATTTTGCAATAACATCCAAGTTTGTAGATGAATTTGAATTTGATGTGGTTCCACTATATATCTGTGGAATTGTGTTGGGTATCCTATATTTATATGATCGAAAGGGCATATTATATAGAGAACATAATCAATATCATTTGTTTAAATAAGGAATTGAGTATATAGTACATTCACATTCATTTAAAAATGACAGATCATTGGGCACTACACAACAACTAAAAAGGGTTTTTAATGCAAGTCAAAATTTGGCACTTATGTCTATGAAATGTAAGGAAGAAAAGAATCCGAAGCATGAAAAGGAAGTGTGATTTCATTACAATGCACCTATTATGGTTGATAGTGTTCCTATGGTAAAACATAAGCATGATATGGGTACAATATCTTTCATACATACAATTTTGATATTTAGTTTTCTACTGTTCAACAATATATGGTTGGCTCCGACAATATTGAATGAAGATTTGGTTGAAAAGGGGATTAATGTAGTTAACAATGTCAATGCAGTGTTGATTGTTATTATGATAAATAAAATGTACATGTTCCAAGAAGGATGAGCAAATGATACATGACAAGTGAGAAGAACATGTCCTCACTTGAATTCTGAATGATTCAGGTTTTTGGTGGTCCAAAAGCTTCTCCAGTGGGGAGTTTTGAACCAGGAGGATCTCTGAGATCAATCAAAACAAAATCCTTCAAAATGTGGACAGAATCTTAGAGCTATGTAGAGCTTGAAGATATATTTTTTAAAACGTTTGTTTCGTGCAAAACGGACTCCGAATGTGGAAATTATTTAGTTCTGAACAATCGGTAAAACATGCAAAATTTGGAAAAAAAAGGGTGCCATGTGGCACCACTGTAAGGGTGACATGTGGCATGTACAAAGATCATGTGGCACCACCACAGAGTTCCACATGGAAGGTACATATGGTAGGTACATTCATTATGTGAATGAGGTGGCAGCTTCACAATAGGACATGTGGACATGTTTTTTATGACATGACATATTCATTGTACAGTGGTCAGTGACATGGACCAACTGGAAGATGTCATGTGGCAGTCCATATTTCCACAGTTCGACTTTTGTTTACCAAAAAATATTGGGGTCATGGAGGATCAAACCCCCGACCTCCCTAACTGCCAACATACCCACTCCACCTGCCTAATCGTCTCCCCTGCCTCATATTCCTTAACCCTTATGTATTGAACTCCTATTTAAGTTTGAATGTGTTTCTATTCGGAAAAAAGGTCACTAATACCCCAAATATATGTAATATTATTCAAACCATATATTATGCCACCATGGAACTATATAAACCGCCACCATAATACATATCCCAACCAACGAACCATATTATATGCCAATATATTGAAACCACATTCCAACAAAATCCACCATGAAACTATATAAACCACCACCATAATACATATCCCAACCAACTAAAAATATTATATCCCAATATATTGAAACCACATGCCAACAAAATTGTATTATCTGGATAGGTCCGGGTTTAAATCTGTGAGCTCCTCCCCCATTGTCAAGCGCCCTAACCATTGCACCACAAACTCCACTTATTTAGGGATTCGAATAAAAATTGTTTTAAAATTGTTTTTGGGTGGATTTAACCCCCAAAAAGGGTGCGCTCCACATTTGACCCAATTTTTAAACCAAATTCAATTATTATATATTGTTTTTGACCCAATATATATTATATTTTGGAAATTGTTTATTATTTTTAAACAAAAATGGATATTTGTGGACATTTTCCCATATTTTCTCCATTTTTAAATGGATTTTTATCCCATTAACTTTGGGATAAAATATTTGTAAATACCTATGCATTTGGAGGTGGGTTATGGATTTTTTGGCTATATAAACAATGTAATTTACCATGGGAAGGCATTGGAAGATGCATTGAAGTTTTTGTGATATGATGCCAAAGTTCCTTTGAAGGATTTGAAAGCTTTGTTCATTTTGTAAGAGCATTTTTAGCCACTCTTGAGAGATTGTGGAGAGTGAGAGGAATTAATTGTTGAAGCCTAAGTCTCTTTGTAGCAGTTGTGAAGAAGGAATGTGTATTTGTTCAAACATTTTATTTTGAAGACTAATAAGATCGATCCTCATTGGAGCTGGACCCGGAGACGTATCCTAGGAGGGGTGAACTCCATTATCATCTCTTGTCTAAGAATTTCATGGTTTGTATCTCTTTAATGTGTTTTATGTTATTCAAGTATGCTCTTTAATTTTGTCATTAAAATCCTTTTAATGATTTCAAGCATTCAAATATCCACATGCAAATTAATGGTTATAAAGATCCTCTAATTTTCGGATCAAGTTTGGTATTAGAGCAGCTTAACCATTGCATTGTGAGTTTGTGAATGTTAACAAGATCAAGGATTTAGCGAGGTGAAGGAAAACTTGATACTTTCAATCCATAGATTGTACATCCACATCACATAAATAAAATGGTATATGAAGCATACCGAGAAGAAGATGAGAAGGCCTTCCACAAAGCTTTCTCTCAGATGACAAATAGAGTCGAAAAATTGTTTGCAGAATATCAAGAGAGGTTGGAAAAGAAGAAAAACAAAGAAGGAGAAAATAAAGAATAATGATTTGGGAAAATGAGGAGACCCTTCTGAGCCTTCTTCTCCATCTTCTTCTTCTTCTTATGAAAGCTCCAGTACTGTTTCTTCAAATCCAAAGAAATAACCTGAGAAGGCTAAGTCTAATATACCTTATTTGAAACTTGATATTAAGTTTGATTTTCCTACATACAATGGTGAACTTAACACATAAAATATAAATGATTGGATCAAGAAGATTGAGGTGTATTGCAAGATTCATAATCTTACAGATGATAAGCAAAGATCCAACTAGATATTTTTCGTCTTGGAGGCAGCGCACTCATCTAGTGGGAGAGTAAGACACGGGAAGACCTCCTTACAAAAGGTAAAATTATTTCTTCCTGGTATGAATTTACTGTTGCATTAAAAAAGAAATTTTATCCATCAGGCTACATACAACAATGTATAATGGATTGGAAAAACTTAAGGAAAGGTAAAGGTCATAATGTACAAGAATACACTCAGGAATTCAGAAAGAGAACTTTGATTTTGGGTATACCTATTTACACTCAAGAAACTCTTCTAAAGTTTATTGGAGGATTACATAGTTATTTGAGTCATACAATACTTATGTTTAATCCTACTATCCTTGATGAGGTATGTGTACAAGCTACGCACATTGAATCCAAAGGGAATAGAGTTCATGATTTTTCTTCAGCTGAATCCCGCTAGTCAAAAGAAGGCAAGGAAAAAGGGAAAGGTAAGCATACAACTACAATTGGGAAAGGTGATGAGAGGCCTACCTGATCACATTGGAAAAAGCAAGGGAAAGAAAAGGAAAAGTGTTGGGTACTACATCCAGAATTCAAACCAAAGTGGTTTAAGGATTGGAAAGAGAAGTAAAATTCCACGGTTATCATTGAGGACCTTGGATCAGATTGTGAGGATGAAACAAAGATAACAAACGTAGGTGTTAAAGGTAAAGCTATTGTTGGAAACAATTCTAACATCGGTTCTTCATGTGATTCTACTTCTAAAGATCATGTCATTTATAAGGATAGTAAAAGGAATGCATTGTTTCATATAAGGGTAATTCTTAAACAAGATAATATCGACACACTCATAGATAGTGGATCCCAAGTTAATCTCATTTCAGAAGAAGTAGTCAAGAAGTTGGGATTAACAACAAAACCCCACAAGAAACCTTAGGCTAGGTATGCAAAGATAAAATATTACAAGTAACAAATCAATGTGATCTAAAGTTTTCAATAACATTCAACTTTGTAGATGAATTTGAATTTGATGTGGTTCCACTAGATATCTATGGAATTGTGTTGGGTATCCCGTATTTATATGATCGAAAGGAAATATTCTATAGAGAACATAATCAATATCATTTGTTTAAAGAAGTATTTGAGTGTAGAGTACATTCACGCTCTTTTAAAAATGATATATCATTGGGCACTACACAACAACAAAAAAGGGTTGTTAATGCATGTCAGAATTTGGAACTTATGTTTATGTAATGTAAGGAAGAAATAATCCTAAGCATGAAAAGGAAGTGTCATTTCATTACAATGAACCTATTATGGTTTATAGTGTTCCTATGGTAAAACATAAGCATGATATGGGTACAATCTCTTCATATGTTCAATTTTGATATTCAGCTTTCTACTATTCAACGGTAGATGCTTGGTTTCGATAATATTGAATGAAGATTTGGTTGAAAAATGGATTAATGTACTTAACAATGTTAGCGCATTGTTTATTGTTATTATGATGAGTCAAATGTACTGGTTCTAAGAAGGTTGGACAAATGGTATGGGACGGGTGATAAGCACATGTCCTCACTTGAATTCTGAATGATTCAGGATTTTGGTGGTCCAAAAGCTTCTCCAGTGAGGAGGTTTGATCCAGGAGGATCTCCGAGATCAATCAAAATTAAAGTATTCAAAATGCAAACAAAAAATTACAGTTGTGTAGAGATCAACAAGACCTTTTCGGCAATGTTCATTTCGTGTAAAATGGACTCTAGATGTAGAAGTTATTCAGTTCTGAACATTCGACAAAACATGTAAAATTTTGCAAAAAAAGGGGTTCCACGTGGCACCATTATAAGGATGACACATGGATTGTACATCTATTACGTGGAAAAACCATAGAGAGCCATGTGGCAGGTATAGATGGTAGGTACAGTCATCATGTGAATGATGTGGTAGCTTCATAGTAGGAGACATTGACAGATTTTTAATGACATGGCATATTCATTGTACAATGGGAAGTGACATGGACAAACTAGAAGTTTCCATGTGGCAGTACAAATGGCCATAGTTCAGTTTTTGTTTACCAAAAAATATTGGGGTCGAGAAGGATCGAACCCATGACCTCCCTAACCGCCAACATACCCAATATATCTGCCTGATCGTCTCCCCCGCCTTGTGTTCCTTAACCATTATGTATTGAACTCCTCTTTAAGTTTGAATGTGTTTTTATCTGTAAAAACGAGACGACTGAGGGATAAGCCCTTGGCCCCCAAATCTATTTAATATTGTTCAAACCATATATTATGCCACCATGGAATATAAAATACCACCATAATACATATCCCAACAGACCATATTATATGCCACAATATTGAAATCACATGTCAACAAAATATTATTATGGGGAGAGATCTGTGGGTTAAAACTCGTGACCTCCTCCCCCATTTTCAAGGACCCTAACCAATACACCACAAACTCCACTTGTTTAGGTATTCGAATAAAAACAGTTTCAAATTGGGTGGATTTAACCCCCAAAAAGGGTGCGCTCCACATTTGACACAATTTTTCAACCAAATTCAAATATTATATATGTTTTTTGACCCTATATATATTATATTTTGTAAATTATTTATTTTTTAAACAAAATTGGATATTTGTGTAGATTTTCCCATATTTTATCCATTTTTAAATGGATTGTTATCCCATTAACTTTGGGATCAAATATTTGTAAATCCCTATGTATTTGGAGGTGGGTTATGGATTTTTGGGCTATATAAACAATGTGATTTTCCATGGGAAGGCATGGGAAGATGAATTGAAGTTTTGATGATATGATGCTAAAGTGCCTTTGAAGTCTTTGTAATATTTGCTCATTTTGTAAGAGTATTTTTAGCCACTCTTGGGAGATTGTGGAGAGTGAAAGGAATTCATTGTTGAAGCCTAAGTCTATTTTTAGCAGTTGTGAAGAATGCATTTGTATATGTTCAAGCATTTTATTTTGAAAACTAAAAAGATCATTCATCATTGGAGCTGGGCCCAAAGACGCACACCAGGACGGGTGAACCTTGTTATCATATGATGTCTACAAATTTAATGGTTTTCATCTCTTTTATGTTTTTTATGTGCTTCAATTATGCTCTATAATTTTTTCGTTTAAATCCTTTTAATGAGTTTAAGCATTCAAATTTCCACATGCAAATTAATGGTTATAAATATCCTCTCATTTTCAAATCACACACTCCACCCAACTGTAGGTAGTTCTTCTCATTAATCTCTTATCATAAATCCACTCCCAAGTTGAGACTCACACATTCATTAAATACACGTCAAACTATGCAATTCATTAACTCAACTTCATTATAACAGCACAACAATGATGACCATCACTTCCCTTTATGCCTAGAATTCCACTCAATTTACTTCATGCACTATTTAACATTTCATTGGAATTGTCAGAGGCAAAACAAGGAAAGAATTCAACCAATCCAAAAAGGTTTTCAGGATCAGTTTTGGGAAATCAAGTTCCTCACCATCCCAACTACCACTATATAACAGTAACCATGGATGCTTTGTTCTAGTTCTGGACAAGCTTTACCCAACCAATGAATGCAAGATTTACAGATAATTAATCTTTATATTTCTCTTCTTCTATACTTTGTGTCACTTCTCCATTAGATCCATCCAATGCCATATCCAAAACTAGTTTGTGCTCCTTTGATCTATCCCAACACGCATCACTAAGAACAAAAACTCTAAAAATGTTGATCGTTCTACCTCTCCCCGTTCTCGTATTCTTCGTGCATCATGTTAGCTCTCTAATCCATCTTGTAATCCCTCTTTTAATCCTTCATTATTGTCTTAATTCACTAATTCACCTTTTAACCCCATTTTAATCCATCATTAACTCCAAACTCAAATTTGTAGGAAATAAAAAAGGGATTAAGGTTTATCAAAAGATGAAAAGGGGGTTTTCTTTTGGTCTGCAGTGTTAGATAAGGTTATAATATTAATCTCCCTCTCATTGTATTGGGTGAATACATGAGTCCTTGATCATTTAGTGTTCTTCCTCAGCCATGACCAATTTATATTTATATCAAAGCTTTAAAACATTCAATGAGTTATTCCATCTAGGCACTCATAAACATATTACTTAATAGGGTTCTAGTATAGGGGTGTTACAACCAACATGAAACAACTCGAGCCAATCCATCAAGGAGTCTATAAATCAACCCAGTCCATCGAGGAGTCAACATGCAACAACTCAACCCAATCCACCAGGGAATCTACATGTAACAACTCAGCTCAGTCCATCAAGGAGTCAACAACTCAACCAGTCCATGGGGGATTCAACATGCAACAAATCAACCTAGTCCATTGGGATTCTACATGTAACAACTCAAATCTATCCATTGAGGAGTCAACAACTCAACCCAATCCATCAGGGAGTCAAAATGAAACAACTCAACCTAGTCCACCGGGGAGTCTACATGTAACAACTCAACTTAGTACATTGAGGATTCAACAAGGGACTAATTTCCCCACTCCGTCATAGAGTGTCTAGGAGAAGGAACTGCTCCATTCTAAGTCATATTGGGGACTAATCTCCCCACTTTGTCATTGAGTGTCCAATAAAATTGCCCCATTTTGAGTCATCTCGGGGACTAATCTCCCCACTCCATCACAAAGTGTTTGAGAGAATTCATTGCCCCATTATGTCTCATTTACCCCTAGCCAATTCACATGGACTATACTGGTAAATGTGAAATGCATCAACCTATAGAAGGATAGTGTGAGAAATTGAGGACTAATATTCCCACCCCATTACACGTTGTCTAAAAGAAAAGAAGGCATTTCCCTTACTCTGATTTATTCACCTCTAGCCAAGTATCATGGCTAATACTGAGAGAATACTCGATGCATCAACACTACTCATCATGCAAGGGCCAATATCTCCACCCCGTAATAGGGTTTATGGGAGAAGATACTTCCATGCCACCAGACCATTTACCCCTAGCCACATCACATGGCTAATATTGGGGAATTTCCTCCTAGTGTTACAAACATCCATATTCAAGATCATTTTTTCTCCCTCTGTCCTAAAGTTCCTTTCTCCCTAAACACCTAACCATCGTGCTTCCTCTGCATCTAAGTATCATGCTTCCTCTACATCTGAGCATCATTCTCCCTCTGCATCTGAGCATCATACTCTCCCTCTGCATTTTCTTAGATTCTATTCCATACTCTCCCTATGGATCTGCTCATAGGTTAGTCCCTTTGGATCTACTCATAGGTACCATTTTGGATGCCAACTTAAACACCATCTTTCACAAAGAAAATAAGCACAATTCCTTACTGCAATGCAAATATTTTTCCTAGTGACAACTAGTAACATTAAGGATCCTCTCAGTAGTTTGTATGGTGGGATCCAGCAAATTTGAATGAAAAACAACATCACTCAACTTATTCATATTTGTCACCATCAATGTAGTCAAGGAATCACAGTCCATAATGCTATATCTGCTAAGGATCTCAACTATGCTCTTCCCCTAACCGAGGAATATCTCATCAACTCTCTACCAGGCCTCTAACATCAAGAAATACAACATGAAAATATCCTCATCTCAAACTCAACCGACAACTCCTTCTACACCTACCAATAATTCTCTCTGTCTTGGTGAGAAACAGATCACCAGTATACAACATCATGGTCAAGGAATCGTCACCAAAAACCTGTGCTATCTGAACATGCTAAATTTTGAGCCACTTCTCTAACTCATATAATGTGTTAACCACTTCTATAATCTTCCATGACTCAATCTAGAAGCCAATAGCTGCTCAAGATCATCGAAAGAGTGAATATCTATAGTAGAGAGACCAAAATTCATTGGAGCCTCTTGCTCCCCACCGTTAATATCCATATTAGAACTTCTCGACATAAGGTTCATGTGTCCACATATGATAGAATGTACTAGATCCACGTATATCTATTGTTACCATTAAATAGTCATCACTTGTACTTCAAGCATCAAATCCATTTTGGTTTCTCCCTTTGTCATGGAAGTCATCCTATTATGTGATTTGAGCTGAGAGTCGTGCTTTTGGAAGATTCCAACCGCTTTTGAGCATCATGCTCCCTCTCTATCAATAAATATTAATGGGATATGGAAACTGGATGACTACGCATCCATCACTTTCCTATAGAACAAATCCCATTATCCATTTCTTGTAGCCCATCACATATGGTCTTTCCCACAAGTAAAATTTAGTCAAATAGTCAGCAACATTGCATACTAATGAATCAAGTCAATCCAATGACATTGTTCACACAATTATGTAAGCATGTTAGACAATTCTTCAACACAACACCCATCCATATCCCAAACACACACATGGTGACTATTAGGATTCCTTCCATCTCCACCAGAACACACTATCGAGAGTGTGCACTACTCTCAACATGTTAGCGAAGAGTTTTCATCCTATATCAACTCCATCAAGGGATCATGGGAAGTTGTGCAACATTATAGGCTACTTACTCAATCATATACATAACATGCACTACATGAACCTACTGCTCATATATATCATTCATATATAAATACTGTTGGGTCCCAAAATGCCCCTTTTTAACCACATCCAATATACCCTGTTTTTCATGTCTTACTCCATTATGTGCACCAAACAAATGTTCTTTCCTCACTTGAGCCCTGAATATTCATAAGTATGATTAATTATTGTTTCATCTTATTAATGCTTATGATTGCTATAATCAAGACTTTGCTTCTTGAATTATGCTAACACATTCTGATTTTACAAAGATAGTGCAAGTTGTGAGAGAAAATAGGTGTAGCAGTCTGAGTGGTCCAAAGAGGAGATGAGCATTCACTAATAGCTGTGACCTACCAGTTCCATTTCGACACGCGGATCCAACCAAGGCTCACCACGCAGATTGCAATAGGAATGGCTGCAACAGACTTAGCTGCAACAGCGCGCCTCTACTTAAAGTTAGTTGCAATTTTCAGGGCATCTCTTAAATTGGTTATTTTATTCATTTACTTGCTCAAGCAACAGAATTACCTATATTCCCTGCTTCTATTTAATTCCACCCACAACTGTAACAACGCATGTAATAGGGAAGCCTGAAGATCATAGATCTTCATGGCTGCCTGATATTAGTGGGTGAGGATTACAATTATTGATGTATAAGTATTGGGAAACATTCATAGCAAGGGGTTGGATAATATCATATTTTACTGTGTGAGCTATAACAGAGACTATACTTGCATTCCACCATTTTAATACAAGGAGCAAGATTCTTCATATCTCTGTGTTTTAACTTGTGTTAGTTACAACATCTCTGTTCTAAAGCTAGGCCCGACTTCCCATAGAGATTGTCAAGCTAATTATATATTTTGTTTAATTGGTTGTGTGGTGTGGAAGTTACATTAGATGCATTTGTTTCAGTAGCTGCAAGAGTAATGTTCAATCATTGTGTTTCCTTGAATATTCAGTACTGCATTTCCTTTAAGCTGCAACAGTGTGGTGTGCCAGTCGACTGTGTAGGTTAATTTACTTTATGCATATGTGTGATAGCTGTAACAGTCAAGCTCTTCCTCATTTCCTTTCAATTACTTGTCTTTCTTAGGTTTGCTAATTTAGGTAGACTATAGATTATAGTTGTTTGATTCAATTCCTGTTATTTCTTATTCCTAGATTAAGGTTGGATTAAACTAGTCAAAATGAATTTGCATATAGTCTAGTAAATTAGGATTTAACTTTCTCCAAAAGTAAGTCTAGATATTTATTTCATGAATCATTCATTATTGGATTGAAGTTGTAGGAAAGTGATTGCAATTCTGAATTCTTAGATAGGTAGCATAGATCAGTTTAATTATGGGAGGATTTTGACTAAATAGATAAGTAGGACAGTTTATTCAGATCATCAACTACTTAGTGTTTAAGCATAGACACTGTGAATTATCTTTGAAATAAAAATACTTCCTTGGGTTGACAATTTATATTGAGCATTCTGCATGATGGTTTTAATTAACTAGCATATAGAGTGACCAAAATTCTGGTGCCGTTGTCGAGGAAGGTAGTTATTAGACACCACAATAGTTGCATCTATTCATTTTTCTTCAGTATTTAGGTTTGCATGTTTTGGGTTGCATGAATACGAGGAGAGTATAACGTGACATTCCTAGAACCCCCAGAACTCCCCAAAATACTAACATTGCAGGTGGTCGAGGTCGTGGCAGCAATCCAACATTGGGAAGAAGAACATTCATTGATGATCTGGTTTCTAGAAACGGTTCCTCTACTGGAGCTTGCCATCAGGGATCCTCTGTCAGAAGAATCCCAATTACCTCCAAGGTGGAAGCATCAGTTTCCATAGTGGATAACAAAGGTGGAACTGCGACACCCTCAGGTGTCCTTGAGGAGGAAGATAGAGTCAATGCTGTAGGAGTATGTGATTGAGAGGTGATTTATCACATTAATGGGAAGGAGGTGACAAAGGAGGAGTGGACAAAGTTTCATCAGAAGCAGGGCGATCAGAGGAAGCAAAGACAGGAGAGAGCAGAGGAAAATATGAATAACAGAAGTGAACCGAAAGATCATGAAGAAGTGATGGGGGAAAATCATCACAATGATGGTGATCCTCCACATGAGGGGACAATTTCTACACTCTAGTTCCCCATTTGATAGCCAGCTAGACAAGCCCCCATGAAAAACATATCACCATCAGTATTACCTCATTTTCATGGAAAGGCTGCAGAGGATCTGGATGAATTCCTCTTCGAGTTTGACATCCTTTGTCCTAGCTACAACTACACTTCTAGTGAGCAAAAGTTAAAACTTTTCCCTGCTACTTTGAAGGATAACGCACTACTTTGGTTCATGAAGCTAGGTGGTGAAACTGTCACCACGTGGGATCAAATGAAGCAGGTGTTCCTTGAAAAATACCAGGAGTACTGCAACACTAAAGATAAAAGAGAAGAGTTGTTCAAGATGGTACAGAAGGACGAAGAAATTTTGGAATATTTTGTCGAGAGGCTTCTGTACAATGTGCATAGGGATAGACAGGCTACTATGGGGCTATATGTGCTCAAGATAATCCTACTTCATGGGATTAGGGAATACTTCCTATGTATGTTGAATCTACTCGAAAAGGGGGGTATCTTGAAAGAATCCTTTGAAAAGATTGTTGAATTATGCAGAAGGTATTCCAGAGGATCCTCCAGGACCAACAAATGAGACAAATTGGAACAAGATGTCTTCAACAGAACACAGAAGTCATCCAATGGAGGAACCACCCGAGTAGAAATAGGAAACCTTCTCAATAATTTCAAAACATAGATGATGAGCTCCATCTCCCCAGAAATAGATGTCCTAAGGGCGAAGCAGAAGCAAGCAGAAGCAAGCAGTAGAAGATCTAACACTCGGTGTATTCTTCCCTAGATATAGGAAGAAGCATCCCCTGAAGGAGTGTCCACTTGACAAGGTGGAAGCGTGCCAGATTTGTGAACTAAACCATGATACAAAGGAGTGCCCCTCACCACCTCAAGTGAAGGAAATTCTGCAGGCGTCAACTCCAGATGTGGAACCAGCCTACTTCATTGCCCAAAAAAATCCTTGGCAAGCTCAAAACCAAGGTATGAATCCAGACTCATTTCCATTTTTGAATAATAAGAATAACTAGAATAATATGCATCACATGAATACACAATTCCCTTCACCTTATTCCAACCATCAATGGCATCCTTCTCAACCTCCTATGCAGAATTTCAACTCATTGACCCCTTGGACACAACCACCAAACCAACAAACTTCTTGGTCTCCTGGGTGGAGTAACTCCCATCCAAGAAACCAGTTTCCCCATAACCAACCTCCTCAATAGTTTCCACATCAACAGTTTCCTCAGCAACAATTCCCTCCTCAACAATACCCTCATCCATACTAGCAATATCAGTAGTCGCAGCTGCAACTCCAGAACAATGTCGCACCTAACATGCCTATACAACCACAACTCCCTGCTCAACCTAACCCCAACCCAAAAAATAAAGAAGTCCACCAGTTTGAGACTGCCAACATGCCCACTTACTCCATTACTCCAGTTCCTTATAACAACATACACTTACGATCAGGGAGAGTAGTGGAGCCTTTAGTCATTGAGGATGTTCCATCCTCTGTGTCTGAAGAAATGATGAACCAGCAGTACTCACCCCACACAACAATCCCTATTATTGAGGATGTTGAAATTCCTGCCGAGACACCGGCTGAAACACATAGAGAAACAACTATTGATACGTAGCCTACACAACTAATTAGAGAACTGCCATACCCTGAAAGACTGACACTACAGAAAGTAGTGGAATAGCCCTAGCTTAACCTCTTGGGAGAGTTGAAAAATATATATGTCAAAATTCCATTGTTGCAGGCCCTCCATGATGTTCCTATTTATGCAAAAATAGTCTAGGACCTGTGTGTAAGAAAACCAGGTAGAAAACCCAAGGATCCTCCCACTGTCCATGTCATAGGGAAACTATCTGAACTGATAATGGGAAAAACTCTCCTGGCCAAATATGATGACCCTAGGAACCCTATTGTCACAGTATAGATTGGGAACACATAGATACTAAATGTGCTGGTAGATCTAGGTGCAGCTATTAATGTTATGACCATAGAAGTTGTACGAAAACTTGGGCTCACCAATCTTCGACCAACCCCTACCATTTTAGAACTAGCTGACGGGACCACTATCAAACCTGAGGGAATCTTATATGACCTTGTCATCTCAGTTGAATCATGGGAATACCCTATTGATTTCTTGGTTTTACAATCCAAGTCACAACTAAGAGAACACCCATTGATCCTGGGAATACGCTAGTTAGCCACAGCAGATGCTTGCATCAGCTATCGGTCAAGGTATATGACCATCGCAGATGGGACCGAAACAAAAAACCTTACCTTGTATCCTCCAACTTGACCTAGTCTAGAAGCTAAAAATCCATTATGGATGGAGCTAGAGGAAGAGGAGGGCATTCAACCATTGTTAACAATAGGGAATGCCTTAACCTTCAAGGATGAAACAGAGGACGATGCAATTAATAGTTTCATCAGTGAGACCACTTCTGTCAACAAACAAATTTATCAAATCCTGAACAGTACCCTAGGTGAAGAAGAGCAAGAAAATATCACAAAGGAGAAATTAGTCAGTGACACCCACATAATTCCAGTGCTGAAAATTTTGAAAAGTGTTCCAGTTGAGATAGAGCTGGGGAAAACACTAAATATCGATCCCAATATCACTCTTGATGAACAGGAACACTTGATCACTCTATTGAGAAAGCATAAGGGGGGATTTTCCTAGGAGTACATGGATATGAAGGGTATCCCTTCTAATATGTGCACCCACCACATTTATATCAAGAGTGAATCCCGGCCTGTGTGCCAGCCACAACGAAGGATGAGCCCCAATGTTAGGGACATAGTGAAAGAGGAAATTCAAAAACTCCTAGAAGCAGGGTTTATATACCCGATCTCAGACAGCAAGTGGGTCTCTCCACTCATGATAGTACCCAAAAAGAATGGGAAATGGAGAGTCTGTGTAGATTACAGAGAGTTAAACAAGGAAACACAAAAATAACACTTTCCTTTGCCTTTCATTGATCAGGTACTTGAAACCCTATATGGGAAGAAGTTATTCTCCTTTATGGATGGTTTTAGTGGGTAAAATCAAATCTAGATTGCTCTTGAGGACCAAGACAAGACCACTTTCACCTATCCCTGGGGTACCTTTGCATATAGGGTACTCCCCTTTAGTTTGTGCAATGCACCAACCACCATTCAAAGAGCTGTGATTGGCATATTTTTAGACATGGTCAATGATAGTATGGATATTTTCATGGATGACTTTACCCCATATGGCAGTAACTTTGAGGAGGCACTGAAAAACTTAGAGAAGGTTTTCACGCATTGTGAGCAAACCAAGCTATCTTTGAGCATTGAAAAGTGTCATATGATGATGAGCGAGGATGTAGTGTTGGGGAACTTTATCTCTGCTGATGGTATCTAGGTAGATCCATCCAAAATTAGGGTAATTGAAAATATACCCACTCCTGGAACACAGAAACAGGTACGTATCTTTTTAGGACATGCTGATTGTTATAGAAGATTCATAAAAAAAAAATTCAAAAATAGCTTCTCCTTTATTTACCTTATTGATGAAGGAAGTACAGTTCATTTGGAATGATGCATGCCATACAACGTTCACTAAACTTAAGAAGAGGTTGTCTACAGCTCCTATCTTAAGGTGGGCCAATTGGGCTCTACCTTTTCACATTTCTTCAGATGCCTCTGACACTGCCATTGGAACAGTGTTGGGATAGCAAGATGGTCAAGCACCATATGCAATTTACTACATTAGTAAAAGCTTGGTCCCTGCTATACTCAATTACACGGTTACAGAGAAAGAATTTTTAGCCATTGTCTACTCCATTAACAAATTTAGGCACTACATCACTGGATATCCCACATTTGTAAACACTGACCACTCATCCATCAAGTATTTAATGAACAAACCTATTACAAATGCTAGGATAACTAGATGGTTGTTACTGTTACAAGAATTCAATATTACCATTATTAAAAGACCTGGGAAAGAAAATGTTGTTCCTAATTTTTTATCTCGTTTTACTAACAGTGATGACAGCTTACCAGTTGAAGATCCATTCCTAGATGAATATTTATTTACAGTTTCAGCTCATTCCCCTTGGTATGCAGATGTTGCTAACTACTTGGCTGCAAGCAAGATTTCGGCACATTTTTCAAAGAGAGGGAAAAGGAAAATTATTTAACAAAGTGCCAGGTATTGATGGATAGATGGTCATGTTTTCTACACAGGTCTTGATCTTGAGATCAAAAGATGTGTAAGTGAGGATGAATTCTTCCATATCTTGAAGGCCTGTCATGATGATCCATGTGAGGGACACTTTGCAGATAAAAGGACAGGTCATAAGGTGTTAATAATGGGCTATTATTGGCCAACAATTTTCAAGGATGCAAAGAAGTATGTTCAGGCTTGTGACAGTTGTCAGAGAATGGGACAACCTAATAGATTGGATGAAATTCCTCTTCAACCACACTTGGTGGTTGAACCCTTTGACAGATAAGCCTTATATTTTATTGGGCCTATCAACCCTTCCTCGAAGCAAAAAGGTTACATTTTAGTTTGCTCCGACTACATGACAAAATGGGTGGAGGTGGAGGCTCTGGTGAAATCCAATGACCAAGCTATAATAGATTTCCTGTACAGGGAAATAATCACTCGTTTTGGAGTACCCAAAGAAATAATCACAAATAGAGGAACACAATTTGTCACACAAATTTGAAGCTTTGCTACAGAAGTACCATATTCAGCATAAGATAACTTCACCTTACCATCCCCAGGACAATGGCCAGGGGGAAAGTACCAATAAATTTATTGAAAATATCCTTACTAAAATAGTCAGAATCCATCACAGAGACTAGGCTGACAGGATTCCAGAATCATTGTGGGCATATCGCACTAGTTGGCGCAATACTACAGGTTTCTCCCCCTATGACTTGGTGTATGGTAAGAGTGTTGTCTTCCCTAGCGAATTCAAAATCAAGACTTTGAGGATGGCCATGGATGTAAACTTGGATGTAATAGAAGCCTAGAGGATTAGACTGAATCAATTAAATGAACTCGATAAAAAACATATAGTTGTAGTGGATCAAACAACATTGATTTAGCAGCAGCGATCCAAATGGAACGATTGGTTCATCAAGAAGAAATTCTTCTGTGAAGGAGACTAGGCATTATTATACGAGTCAAGATTCAAAAGGGACTTCAAAGGTAATCTGTGCAGAAGATGGTTGGGTCCATATCAAATAGACAAAGTATTTGATAATGGTACAATTAGCTTGGTCACCATCGACGAAAACTGCACACCGTTATTTTCTAATGGTCACAAGCTGCGACTGTACCACAAGCCAATCTCAAGGGACGCATTTATTTCACAGGTTGCAGCTGATCCGGGATACTAGCTAGCGCAAGGAAAGGAATCTTTCTCTTCCCTTTCAATATTTAGAAAGTCACTATGATTTCCACACAAAATAAAATTTTGTACATAAATAAATTGATGTTTTCTTGTTTTCATTTTTTTTTGTTTTGTTTTCCTTTACGCTTGATCGATTTTCTTTTGAAGAATCTGTGTAGGAATTTACTTAAGGATAAATGGTCATGACTGGGCCTGACGATCATGAGCCCCTATTCTAATTTCCTACTTTGGAAAAAATTTCCTTGAAGAAGAAAAAAAATTGAATGATGAATAGTCCTGCGTAGCTGCGAACCCGTAAAAATTTGCCTATTTTTCTCGTTCCGCGCAGCTATGACTCCGTAAAAATTTGCCTATTTTCCCCTTCTACGTAGCTACAACTCCATAAAATTTGTCTATTTTCCCGTTCCGCGTAGCTGTAACTCCGTAAATTTTTCCTATTTTCCCGTTCTGCGCAGCTGCAACTCTGTAAAATATGCCATTTTCCCTATTTCTCGTGGCTGCGACTCCGCCAATTTTAGCATACTTTTCCTATTTCCCGCAGCTGTGACTCCATCAATTTTAGCATACTTTTCCTATTTCTCACGACTACGACTCCGCCAATTTTAGCATACTTTTCCTATTTCTCGTGGTTGCGACTCCGCCAATTTTAGCATATTTTTCCTATTTCTCGCGGCTGCAACTCCGCCAATTTTAGCAGATTTTCCCTATTTCTTGCGGTTGTGACTCCACCAAATTCCAGCAGGTTTCCTATCTTTCACAACTGTGAATCCTCCAGATTTATCCACATAAGGGTTGCGACTCCTCCATATTTGTCCAGAATTTCTACCGCCTATGATTTTGTTGATTTCGACTCACCTCACAACTTCAATTATGTTTCCATCAATGTTGAAAAGACAGTTTTAGGTTCACCGGAAGGAACATCATCACAACACATGTGCAATCATGTTTAAATTTGTTGGCAGCATTTGTCACACTGTATTATTTTGAGAAGTCATGATTCATTGCATAATTATTAAGGTAGGGTTCCGATTATTTACATGATTAAGCATTAAGTAGATTTAACAAAATAAATCATGCTTTCCTTTTTATACCTGTCATTATACCCATGCTTCGTTAATTGTCAATCCGCATGGTCTAATGGGTACTCGAGCTTATCTTACGGCCATCACCTTTTTCCTAATTTGGGGCCAAATATTACCAATGATTCCCTGCTTACTACTGTCTTAACTTTCCTAATTTTCCCAACCCCAACATCAGCTGTTCATGCATGACCCTGTGCTATAACCTCCATTACTGGGCATGTAAATTGTTGAGTTGATACCAGCATTCAAAAAGAGAGGAAACATGGGTATCCCAGCCCAACATGAACCTACAAAAATGTAGGAATTGTGAAGAAATGCTGAGGTTTTTTCCATCTTCGAAGCTGCTGGCTGGACTGAGTTTTTCCAACGTCTAAGTGGTTTTCATCGAGAAACAGCTCTGCAGTTTTCTCTGAATCTCACAGAAACCCATTCATAAGTCAAGGGTTTACACATAGAATTTACTAAGAATACCGTATCAGAGGTTACTGGCCTTCTTCAAATTGGAAGGGCCTAGTTTGGAAGAAGAACTCGCAATGCTGCTGCAATGGGGGAGTTTCTGCTAGCTGGTGAATAGGTGCGCTAAGTGAAGAGGGAGATAGAATTACAATCACTACCTCACCCCTGGAATGAATTGGCGGTCTTCTTGAAGAAGTACATTACGTGTGAAGGTAGGTATCAAACTGTGTATTTCTCTGAGTTCCCTCTACTGTCTCATTTACACCACGGGGCTTTAATCAATATTCCCTTTTATCTATTTAAAGACCTACATCACATGACTAGATTTGTAAGGTCATCCTGACATGCGTATTCTTCCCTCACCCATCACGGCCTAATCAAACTACTTATCTTAAGGGCCTTAGCTTAGAGAAACCAAACCTAGGAACAGTTTATTGGTCAACCTCAAATAAACCAGGGACCTATACTTTTACATGGCATTCCAATAGAGGAGGAAGTTGAAGCACTTGCACTTTTGTGGGGTGTTCAAATACAGGAAGAAGAGGAGGCACCAGCATAGTTGGGGGGAATGGAAGAAGAGCAGGAGGACCAGAGTCCCTCCAATTCATCCGGGGGGGAACATGAGGTAGAATCAAATAACCAAGAAGAAGAATCAGGTCAGGATGTAGCAGCAACAAACCCTACAGAGGGGATAGATAATTTGGGAGCTCTGGTAGCAGAAGCAGAAGCTAGAGAAGCAATGGATGTTGCGACAGTTGAAGTTGAAGCTGTAGAAATTCTCTC
>LPNX010365876.1:652518-690611 GCA_001517045.1 Pseudotsuga menziesii | reverse complement strand
TTTGGAAGGTTTGATGGTGCCCATCATCACCAGCTTGTCTTGTTCTTGTGTGAGAGATTCCATGAAATCTGCAAGGCTAGGCATCTTCCAGGTTCGAGCTGAGAGTTTTGTGGCATAGAAGGTCAAAACAAATACTGAGTAGTCAGCTCCTAGCTTCGAGAGGATGGCCAATACGAGATGATCATCTTTCTTTTCGATACCACACTGCTTCAGCTGCAAAACTAGTGCTTTGAACTTGGAGAAATATAGCTGCAGGGATTCAAAGCTGTTGGGACTCAGAGAAATCAGCTCATTTTTTATTTGATGTCCCCTCATCTCATCTATCTTTCCAAAAATCTCAGACATCTTCTCCCATACTTGATCCGGTGAAGTTAATCCATCGAGATGGAAAAGGAGGTCTCGGGAAATACTGAGACATAGGAGGCCATAAGCCTCATCTCTCCGATTGTGCCATTTGATATTCTCTGCAGCTACATTGGGCTCTGCTTCTGTTTCCATAGCCACCCTGTAGAGGCCTTTCTCTCTCAACAATATCTCCATCTCTGCTTTCCATTCAAAATAGTTGAAGGGAGTCAAGATAGTTTTCTGTGAATCCATAGCTTTAGAAAAACTGTCTCGGCTATCAGTAGAAGGCTCCCAATCTTGATGTCGAACCTGCAAAACAATTTTTGAAGGAGAGTAATAACCTACAATGGCTCTGATACCATGTAGAAATTCTGTCTAGCAATAGATTAATTTCACTCACAACAAATTACAATTGATCATGCAAAATTGTCAACAATGGAGACTGAATATGGAGCTGTAACACAAAATTATATTAACTCGGTGTACAATAGCCAACACTGTAATAACATAGGTTGCTGAATATATAGAATACATCAATAGGTCAAATGCATAAGGAGTCATCCAAAACTAGCATAAAGCAGGCTTACCCAAAATAGGCAAATCCCCCATAGGTGTAAAAAGTTGATCCCAAATTTGTCATGAGGCTCACGAATTGGCAAGGGCACATGGGAAAGCTAATGAGTGGTGAAATGGTAGCTCATACATGCTTTTGCATGGAGGAAAGAGTGGAGGATGAAAGGGGAATAAAACAGGTTCACCTCACCTAGTCTTGCTTTCCTTATGTGCTTTAAAAACTGAAAAAGCAGTCAACAAAGCAGAAAAAGCAGAAGGGCGCCTAGGAGGCCAGGAATAAAGTATATTTGATTGCTAAGGCTTTCCCAAGCGCTACATGATTCAAAGATGGCAATTTTGACCTCTGTGGATAGGCAATTAGCAACTTGAACATGGTGGGACTCATGAACTAGGAAAATAAGACAAAAATAAATGAATTAATGTCTAAGTGGGTAATACTATGGGTTTGATTATTCTAACAGAAGCTATAGGAGCTATGATGAAAGAAGGAGATGTATAGGTTCTCACTATTGAATCCTCTTCGGAATGGATGGGAACTCTTATTGAGGAGGAAACAGAGATGGAAGAGACCAGAGAAGATGTTGAAATAGGAGACATTCTGTATACATCAGCTACAAAATTGGAAGCCCCTCTACCACAAAGGAAGAGAACAAGATTGAAAGAGGAGGTACAAGCATCATGACCAGTAAGAAGAAGGAGAACTAGATCTGGTGAAGCAGAAGCAGCATGGGAAAAATGGGAAAACATTGAAGCAAACATTGAATTTCTCATCTTGAGACCTAGGACAAATGATGCCCCACAAGAACCTATTGCAGAGGAACCTCAAACTGAGGGACTTTTG
The DNA here is from genome assembly GCA_001517045.1 of Pseudotsuga menziesii. Classification (NCBI taxonomy): domain Eukaryota; kingdom Viridiplantae; phylum Streptophyta; class Pinopsida; order Pinales; family Pinaceae; genus Pseudotsuga; species Pseudotsuga menziesii. The sequence continues at coordinate 688,852 of LPNX010365876.1, read as the reverse complement.
CTTGAAAATGGTATGTTGAAGGAAGAGGTGCAAGTGTTCCGAAAGAAAGTGAAAATATGGAAGGAAACATGCAAGAAATAAGTGGAAAGGAGATTGCACACACTGGTAGAAGTTGCAGATTAGGTCGAAGGATCACTTCCACTTGAGGAAGGTGAAGAATTGGAAAAAGTAGTTTTCCTTACATGTGGAGAAATTTTTAATAAATCAGGATACAAAGTCACGGTGTATGCATTTGTAGCACAAAAACCCACACAATAATTTGGAGAAGAGAAAGGAACATTTGTGGTGGAATTGAGGGGTGAAGAAGAACCAAAAGTGGAAATGATCCCCGATGTAGAGGTAAGGGAATATGATCAATTACAATCTCAGCCACAGGGTGTTGTTACACAAGAACCAACAACCCTGGAAATTTTTGTTGAAGATGCTACTCAATTGGAAGTGAGTGAGATAGAGATCAAGGCAATACTTGACCTGAACTTAGGAGTTTTTACTATGACCCCAGAACAATCTCAGGACACAGAACTAGTGGAGGTAGAACTTCAGCAATAGAAAAATGTTCAATTTGATCAGTATGTTGTCACATAAGAACCAACATCCTCAGGAAACCTTTATGAGACTCCCATTTAGCTAGGGACAATTGACCTTGAGGTGGATATAATCCCCGATTTAGAACTAGGAGAAGACGAACAGATACAGTGCCAGCCATCAGGGGACACTGAAGCATTTGGGGACCAGTCTCATCTATCTGGGGACACTAAAATACTCAAGGATGAGTCTCATATTTCATGGGATATGGAAGTAACTCAAGAGAAACCCAAGTAGCCATAGGAACTAGGAGAGCAGGAAGTTGTTACACAAGAACCAACATCCTCAGAATTGATTGTAGAAGTACACTTGCAGGCAGAAGTTGTTGGACCACTGGTAGAATAGGAAGTTGTTTCACTTCTAATTCAGAACAATCAGGATGAAACATTGGTTAATAAGGTATGGATGCAATATTCCCAAGAATTTCTCAATTTAGATTCTGATGAGGAGAAGGACGCAAGAGAGGAAAGGATTCAAGGCCTAATAGAAGAACTCTCACTGCTGAAAATAGAAGTAAAGAAATAGAAAAGTAAGGTGGATAGATATCAGAAAGGAATGATCCCCCTTGTTCAGCATAGGAATACTACCAATGAATTGAGGGAAATATGGGCAAAAGAGATAATATTCCAGAAGTTTCATTGGGAAGAAGTATAGAAAGAATTGAACGAGTTGAAGAAATTCAAGTCCATGAAAAAGGAGAAAGACTAACTGTACATTCTCTCCCGTGAATTGATGAACTCTAGAGCTCCATCTCCCTCTTATCCTATTTTTTTATATGAATAGTTCACTTGGTTTAAGTTGAAGGAATTAAAAGAAGGGAGAACTTACGAAGTGGCATATTCTGACCAGTTTTTGGAAAATTTTATGAAAAGTAGCTTCACCAAACAGAATCTTATGTGTGAGATTTATTTACATGAAATGGCTTTCCCCTTGGACCGATATTCAAATCCTGCTCCTCACCTAGGTGATCTCTGAGGGATTTTGCTTCTTTTGTCAGCAACCATGTGAAATGGGAGGATTCATTTCAGACAATTTTTCAGAATGAGGCTAACTCTAATGTCTAGATTCTAAGTGAACTTCAATCCCCTCGCCTTCTTCATACTCATCAAAAACAGAGGCTTAAATATCCCATCCAGACTCAGCAGCTGGTTGAACTTAAAGAGCAAGTCATGTCCACTTGTGTTAGCCATATTTACAGGCAGCAACGTTTGGATTTGGAAGGTAGTAAGCATAGGTGGTAAGCTTCCCCTTCATCAATAAAGAAAAGAGACCCTTATTTCTTTAAGAATTTTAAACAGGCTCTTCCTAGGGTTGAGGGGTACGTCGACTGTATAAGGAAATGTGGGGTTAACTAGTTGGGACTTAAATTCAAATTCCCACTTATTTGGTGGCCATAAAAACCGTATAGGGAAGATTTTTCATTGAAAAAAGTAGAGGAAAGGCAGTGTTGGAAATATTGGGTTGCCCATAATGGATATCTATATGGGAGGGAATCGCCTGAATCCTCCTACAACTTTTCATCTCTCCATCAGTGAGGTACAATTCCAGACTCTAATTCATACTAGTGGAGGTTGTTGCACGAGGACATGCAACAGAGCAGTTGGGGGGAGATTTTGGGTCCCAAAATGCCCCTTTTTAACCACATCCATTATACTCTGTTTGTCTTGTCTTACTCCATTCTGCACACCAAACAAATGTTCTTTCCTCACTTGAGCCCTGAATCTTCATAGGTATGATTAATTATTGTTTCATCTTATTAATGCTTATGATTGTTGTTAGCACTCAAAATATACCCAAGGTTGTGAAAGGTAATCTCAAGGTAACATCAAAAACCACTTTTATAAAGAAACTGGCTTTTCTTTCCAAAGAGGGATCTCTCAGATATAAATTTAACAGGGCCAGATATTAGAGTCAATAATTTAAGTTATGCGGATGGTTGGAACAACACATATAACCATTGGGCAATGGAGTCAAAACAAATAAAGATAATGCAAATATTCATACAAAGAATTCCAACAAAGGCAAGATAATCATTCAGTTACAGTCATTTATTGATTTGTAGGTGATAAGAGAGAAACATGAATAGTCCATCAATATAGAGCATCACAGGATGAATTTCATATCAACTTTAGAGGAAATATTTGTGAATATCTGAAACAATAGCCAGAGCATAACATGTATGAATTCTAAAACTATTAAACACTACGTTCAGATATGAAAGAAAAAAAATGGAAGGTAAACACTTAGAAAACAATCACAAGGAAAGAAGGCACAGACTGTAACATAAGCGACACATGAATCTTTGAAGATCAAATTGCATTCAGCTTTGTAATTTCATTCAAAAATCATAAGTTCTTAATAACATCGGTCCAAGCTTATGGGTTCCAACCCCCAATACATCAAATAAATTCAAATATATACAAAAATAGTTTATTCCCAAGAAGATCAATAACCAATTAATATGTTAATCATATGTTTTTGTAACCATATCCCTAATTACTAGGAATAATAATTACATGCTTTGATTCAAATAATAGATTGCTTGATTATAGCAAACTTAGTAACTACAAGGTATCCCGAACAAACAGCTTCACGAACTACAACACCTGTCTTCATGAATGAAGTATGTACTTGGTCTTTCCAAATTTCTCCATGACCTTCCATTGTTCCATGTTTAGAGTTTCATATTATGTCATCTCTCTAATTGACACCTCCAAATCCACATAAGATTCGTAAGACACGGCAGACAATATTTTCTTAATAATTAAAAACTTATCCAATGTCTCAAAGTCCTCTATCAATTTTTCCACAATGACCTTTCCTCTTAACCCTTTGACTAAATCCTCAAATTTGTAATGATCCATGTGATTCTGCACCAATAAGCTGTGGTATTTCTCCTATGAAAACAAATGTCCTTCATCATCCCAAAAAGAAGGGAGACCATCATCAAATAGATCTTTAAAAGCAATCCTGAAATCCTTTATCTAAGAAGACATTCTATTCACCTTATCCTGCACCACTTTCATGAGTTGATGTTTATTTATAAACTTCTTTGCCCACAACACAATTGCTACTCTGTCTTTAATCCCAATGTCCTGCAAATTCTGATGTGTTAAAGAATTTAAGAAATTCAAAGCATTGTGAGCAATATTCAAATGATTATTTTCCATAGTTTCATTGGCCAACTTCAATATTTGAGTAGCTAAATTGACTAGTGCACTTTCATCTTCAATAAAATTTAAATAATGCCTAAACTTGGTGATTTCCACAGACAAAGTATCCCAAATCAAATGTTTGGCTCCCTGTAAAGGAGCTTTTCCTGTACTTTTTCCTTTAATTCATTGAACTTTTCCTGTGATTGGCTTTTATCATTCCTTGCTTTATTCTTCTCCTCAATGCTCTTAGCCAATTCTGATTTGATTTTTTCATTTTCCTCTTTTAATTCTTTAATCTCCACTTCTTTCAAACTTACTTGTGACATAGGAACTAATAAAGCGTATGCAGAAAATTCATTTAATGGTCTTTCAATATTAACAAGGGGTAAAACAATGTCAACAAAGGGTTGAATCATCAATTCTTCCATAACTTCCTTTTCATAATTTTGATCCTTTTTCAGATTTACAATCTGATCCATCAAGTCGGTTCTTTCTACTTCCCACTTGTTTTTCTCTTCCTGCAGCTTCAATGATTTTCCTTTATAGTCCATCATCTCTTGATAAATTTTCTCTTTTTCCTCCTGAAGTGTAAATAATTCTAAAGACTGAACATGTTCAGCATTAGGGACTTTAAGCTTCTTCTTCAATACTTGAATGGTATTTTCCTTCTCCTCTAGAAGCTTTTTGGTCGCCTGCATATTACCCAGTTCATTCCATAAGCTTACAACATCTCCCTGCAACTTTTTAATTTGAATCAAATTTGCTTTATTTTCAACCCTTTCATGCTTCAATTGAACCTCCATCTTATCTACAAGGGACTGTAATTTATTAATTTTCATAATAGCATGTAAAAAATCAGAGTAAATAACATCTCCAGTCTGTTTATGGAGTTGTATCTTATCAAGAACACTGATTTTGTCCAACTTCACCTCCATTTCAGACACTTTGTTGTCACTAACCACGACGAATTTCAGGGTATTCCTCTCTGCGTCTCAAGTAGAAATCAATGAAGTCTTTTGATTGATTAAATTTATAACTCGAGGAAGAAGATTCTTAGTTTCCTCTAATGATTGCATTTGTTTGCCAGCATAACTTGATATTAACTCTGTCCTAGATTTGTAGTGGGAACTGGATTATGCGTTACTTTCTTCTCCAAAGGAATATTGATGCATCTGTACAGACTTTTTTTGGAACAAGACTATCTTCTTTAAATATTTTGAAACTATTTATTATAAAATAGTTTGATCATCTTGAGGGCATGTTTTGATCTTTTTATGAAAAATATTTTCATCTACATCCATGCCATCAGTTTCAGAAAGACTCCTCTTAATCAAAATGCTGGAATTAACAGGCATTGAGCCACTACAGTCAATTTGTTCCTCCTATCTTCATCAGCTTCTGAATTTTCTTCAAAATTAGCCCAATTTGCTATTTTATCTAAGCCTTCAACAGTCTGATGATCAAATGGTTTATTTTTGTTCACCTGCTTCCTCTGAGAAATAATGTGATGTGGATCATAATTTACTTTTTGCTCCTTCTGAAAATCCATAACTTCTAACAATTTCTCTATGACTAACAAGGCGCTTTTATTTTTAAAAATGAACGGACCAACTTTGAGAGGAAATTTAACATTGGAAGATTTTTTAAATGCCCCAAAATTTCTGCATATAACCTTTGTCTCATAAATTCTAATGCGAAAATTCTTGGAGTCAAAAAAGTGGGTAACATGTATGGTTCTCCAGTGAACCCATACACTCTAAGAACAGTAAATTATTTTAACAAGAACCAATCTCCTTTCCTGTCTTCCAAGGAATATTGTGACATAAGTCTCATGTATTCCAACACCCTTGGCAAGACATCATCAAACAGTAATTTGTAAATCTTGGCCATGATTGTATTTACGAACTTAAACATGTTAATCTGTTTCAGGAGGTCCAGAGAGAATATGGTGGACAAGAACTGCAACTCTGACACATTAGAACACAAAAGCATGTTCAGTAAATATGACTGATATCTAAAGAACCTGACTTCAGGGAATTCGACCAAGTGGGTATGGATAACTTCAGCTAGATACTCATCAATATTAAAACAATGGTTTGAATGGGATTCAAGGTCAATTGAACCTATACTTAGCAAGAAACCTAAGATGACTTCATTGATATGAGTATCATCATCCAAACCCAAAATTTGACTGACCAGTGACATGACCAACTGTACTTCCTCCTTGAAAATATTAACATTGTATGGTAGAAATAGACCTTCTAATGACTGGCCATCTTTCAGAATACTGAATAAAAACTGGCATCTATCTTCAGTTCTACAATTTTTATACATTTCAATTAAAACTTGTTCATTTAAAGACTCGCAACTATCAGGGAAATTATCAGGCAGACTCAACATCCCACGAACAGTTTTCGCGTCAACTTTACAAAGGATTTTTGACATGGTATGGCTCATAATAACTCTTTCAGAGGAGGATTAACTATTTGTGCACCATTCTACAAATTTGGGAAAAGGTAGGGTTTGTTCAATAGCAAAATAATATAAGAAAGAACTGTAGACATTCAGAATATCATTCCCTTGCGAATTATACTGCCACAAATGCTCCTTTGAAATTGATATACTACCAACTCATAGAATAGAGTCACATACATTCCTCTCCCTATCAACAACAACCTCCTCTCTCTCATCCAAAACTCTGCACAATATTCCTGAACCCTGCTCCTTCTCCATAATAAACAATGACGACAAGTCTTCAATCAAAGTCTCAATGTTTCGAGGCTTACCTGGTAAGTGTGGATACATAGAAGTTGACTTTCAGAAAAATATGGCACACTGTCCCTTCTTCTTCTCACTCGTGGCATGCAAAATAAATGAATTTACCTAGGTCAACTCACTTTTTATACAACGGATTATTCTGGGGTCCTTACCAAGTTTTTTTTCCTTTACCGCTTTCCTCAGCGGAACTCACCAAAAGTCACCACGTGGAAAGCGGTTCAAATTCCGCTACCACTCATACTTTTTAATTATCTCATATCTTTGCACTTCGGAATGGATTATGACCATTGATAATATTTCATCTTTTTCTTGAACCGTTGGATCAAAATCGGCATTTCTCATTTTTTTGAACGTGCATCTTCACACCGTGGACTGCCTCATAATCGTAGATTTTATTTACTTTATTTTTTAGCTGTTGATCTTTCTATCTCATTAGCCACTTCTGCCTCTCCGTCAAAACTTCTCCTTTGCGCAACTTTCCCCAGCGGATGAATTTGCAACCGTAGATTTTCACACCTTTGAATTTTGCAATGAATTAACCAAAATGCTCATTTTAATAAGGGACTCAATACTACCATCCTTTACCAATGTTTATGTATCCATTGATCATTTCTCTACCACATTTCTTCCTCAATTGTTCAACATAAGGGGTGTTAACAACTGGCTCCAACTGGGGATGATATCCTCCCTATGAGGTATCAAAGAACTCGTAGACCAGGTGCCTGTCTCTAAATTTTGTGTCCAAATATCCAAACTTTTTTACTTTTTTCTAATATATATTTTCTAAATAAAGAAAATGGCTATCCTCCTAAATCTTAGGGCCTTCACTCCGAGCTTCAAAAATATTCGGTTCACCATATGTATTGCTTTCAAGAAAATAAATATTTACAAACTATGATACAAATTTACCCTTCACCTTAGGACAGGTAATGCTTCTAAAATCTTCCATTAACAGGGTTACTCTCCAACGAAACCCCATTTGGATATTCCAAAATAAATGCATTTTCCCCTCTGTGACCTGCAATAACATAAGGACCTACCCACATGTGTTCAAATTTTCCATGCTTATCTTCCTTAGGAGCATCCCATTTTAACACCAGGTCATCAATTTGGAATTGTTCTTCTTTCACCTTTCTATCAAAATTATTTTTCATTTTTTCTTGGTGTACCTGCACTTTATCATAAGCTTTATTCCTTTGCTCCTCTAATTCGATGATTTGGTTTATCCTTCTCTGCATGTGGTTTGGCTCATCCTATTATTCCTAAAAATATTTCATAACTGGAACTCCCAATGATGATGGAAAAATGACTTCAGTTCCATATACGAATTGAAAAGGAGACATTCCAATCGCCCTTTTAGTGCTAATTCTATCAGCCCAAAAAGCATACTTAATCTTGGTGTGCCAAGACCTCTTGTTATCTTCTAAAAACTTCTTAATAATTCTTACCAGACTCTTATTAGAAGACTCAGCCAATCTGTTTCCCTATGGGTAGTAAGCAGTTGAATGATTTAAATTGATATGATACTTGTGACAAAAATTAATCATCTTTTTGGATTTAAAAGCTGTTGCATTATCAGTCACTATTCTTCTAGGACACCCAAACCTAGCCAATATATTTTCTTCAAGAAAATCCATAATTACTGTCTCAGTAGCTCTCCTTATAGGTATTGCTTTAATCCACTTCGTGAAATTTTTTGTGGCTATCAGAATCCATTTATGTTGAACTGAAGAATTTGGGTTTATTTCTCTAATGAAATCCAAACCCCACTGCTGAAAAGGAGCTTCTACTGTTATTGGATTAAGATGGAGTAGAATTACCTTTCTCTTACCATCAAAAATCTAGCATTGATGACATGTGCTAGTTTCTTTGTACACATCCAAAAACAATGATGGCCAATAAAAACCTACTCTCAAAATTTTGTTTGTTGTCACCTTCCAAGAATGATGTCCTCCACAATCTCCTTTATGAAATTCTTTCACTATGTGCTGGGATTCATTTTCTAAAAGGAAATTAAGTAACACACCTCCAGGATCCTTCCAATAAAGATACTGATTTAAAATACAAAATTTAACAGCTTTCAACTTCACAGACTTTGCTCTTGTTTTACTTAATCCTGCAAGAGCTTGTAAATTTTGAAGAACATAAACAATATCAGAATACCATGGAGATGTGTTGAAACCGATCATTACCTCCACCCCTGTGTCCAACTGATGAGATTGACTAGATAAGAAATTAAGCTGTAAATATTCACAGGTTGAATCTGTCAACATTTTTTCCAGTCCCTGCTCTTTAATCAACTTGGTAGGTCTAATTTCTATATCATACTCCAATAATGTTGCTATCCATTTCACTCTTCTTCCTTCTGGGTCATGCTGTGTGAGAATCCCTTTTACTGCACTGGTTGGAACATGAGCAATTATATGTGAATGAAGAATATACACCCTGAAATCTTTCAAGGATTTAACCAAAGCGTATGCTTGCTTTTCCATAATATCATATTTTAATTCTCCATCTCTCAACATCTTACTGAAAAAGGCTATAGGTTGCTCCAAGTTCTCATTATTCTTCTGTAACAAAACTGCAGCAATAGTATGTTCTGAAGCATATGAAAATATTAATAAATATTTAGTGAAGTCTGGAATCACCAACACAGGAGCTTCTGAAATGACTTGTTTTATTTCTTTAAAAGATTTCTTAGCCTCTGCTTTCCATTTTATTTCATGGCCCCTTTTCAGCATATTTGTGATATTCATTAATATTTCAACAAAACTAGGAATGAACCTTCTCAAAAAATTTACATGTCCCAGGAATGATTGTATTTATTTTTTGCTTCTTGGTTCTCCTACCTTCAAAATTGCACTGACTCTTTCAAGATCAATCTTTATTCCATCCTTTGAAATTATATGGCCCAACAACTTTCCCTCTTCTAATGCGAAATTTTATTTTTTTGGATTCAATGATATACCAAATTTTCTGCATTTTATAAAAACTTTTTCCAAATGGTGAATATGCTCTCTATCAGATCTTGAATATACTGTGATGTCATCCATATAAATTACCACAAATTTGCCTATTTCTCCTGCAAAAGAAATATCCATGGCACGCTGGAAGGTAGCCCCTGCATTTATCAAACCAAAAGGCATCTTTTCATACATAAAAGTGCCCCATGGTGTGGTGAAAGCAGTCTTTTCTTGATCTTCAGGTAACACCTTAATTTGATTCTACCTTGAAAAACCATTCATCATTGAAATTATTTCTGCTTCAACCACTTTCTGCAAAATATGATCCATCTTTGGAAAAGGATAATTATCTTTCATTGAGACTTTATTCAAATTCCTGAAATCTATGCAAAACCTTATTTCTCCATTTTTCTTTCTGACAGGAACCAAATTAGCAACCCACCTTGAGAATCTTAAAGTCACAATAATTTTGGCATCAAACAATTTTTTGATTTCCTTCTCAATAACTGGTAACAGCTTCAGATTTATTCTTCTGAGTTTCTGTCTGAAAGGTTTTTCTCCAGGTTTGATTGGAATAGTATGTTGTATTATTGAAGTATCATATTCCTTGAGGTCTTCATAACTCCAGGAAAACACATCTGTATATTTTTTCATCAAGTTCACATATTCTTGTTTTTCTTTCGTAGGAAAGTTTTTAGACAGCTTCATAATATTTGGATTCTCTTTAGTACCAATATTTCTATCTTCAATAGCATTATCAGCAGGTTTCACTTTTGAATCTTTAGCAACATCATTTTGATAAAAAAGTTTCTCTAAGGGGATCAAACCTCTTGGTATAAAATTACTTTTTAATTGAATGATATCCTTTCCTCCTAAAGTTCCCTTCAATTTTTAAGTATTAATCTTCTCTTCTTCGCTTTCTTCATCATCTTGAAAATTTTCACAATTATCATTTTCACCATCAATATGAGTGTTCATAAACTCCCCAGACAATTCCAAAAATATTTTTATCTGCGTATCATCCTCAAATACCTGCCAATATTTAGAATTATCAGGTATGGATGGTCTATTTACAATATCCACTTGATATTCCTTTTGGCCAGCACTTGGATTTTTAAATTTACCAGCAGTAACTTCCAAAGAATCAGCTACCGTATTCTCATATCTAGGAACCACCTTAATTGTATGTTCTGTAAAATAGTTACCAAACATATCCCATACTTCATTTCTATAATCCCTCATCCGGGGATGTCTGGTTTGATAACTGTCATTCACCTAGTTTATTATAAGTTCTGAATCTCCCAAAAATCTTATCCTTTGTGCTCCCAGATATTTCAATGCATGCAACCCAAGTAACAAAGATTCATATTCAGCCACATTATTCATTCATTCAAATGTTAATTTATATGATAAAGCTTTAAAATCCCTGATAGGAGAAATTATATATACACCAGCATCACCACGGACCTTTGCCACAGACCCATCAAAATACATAGTCCACAATCCATCTCTTTTTTGTTTCTTTTCCAAAACATTTTGTTCCTTTACTCCCTCTTCATTCTTTCCAGATTTAATTTGCAATGTATATTCCAAATCGCATGGAACAGTATCATTAAAGAAAATTGAAGAGCCCAAATCAGTATCGATAGCATATATATGATGAATATCAGGTCTATCCTGACTGCTTACTACATAAGGAGTTCTTTTCTCATTGTACAACCTCCTACTTCCATCTTCGACAAAAATAGTAGTGTATGACATGTCCATTTGTAAACTACCTTTTAACTTTGAAGTCCAAGATCTTGATAACAATATTCCAAATTTTGGTGGAATGTCTACCAATACAACATCCATTACTATTGTTTTAGTTGGAAATTTATTCAAAGTCACTACCATATCTTTAATTAGACCAAGACACTTCACCCTCTTAGAATCAAAGGAATACAAATCTTTATATGGTTGCGTAAATTCTAGTTCCAAACTTTCAACTAATCCTTTAGGCATTAAATTATGTGATGTGATGCACCTGAATCTAACATGGCATTATGTATAACCATATCATGCACATTCAAACTCAAATAAAATGGAGGAACCTCTTCATCATCTATACTTTCAACCTTTGGCCCAAATGAAATAGTAGGATTATCATCGGTCAACTCTAAAATGTTTGATTGAAACTCTCCTTGACCTTTAACCATCTTTGTTATTGTATCCATGTACTCATTATTCCTCAACAACTCAGTAAGAGGAACAAATATTTTCAGGTTGGAAAGTTCATACTACAAATTGAAATAGAAGTAACTTTCTCTACATCTACTGGTGCCATTTGTTTTGTTCCTTTTGTTTTTTCTGTTTTATTTTCAACTTCTTTATTCACAATAGGATCTTTTTGTATTTCCTTTCCTTTTTTTGTATTTAATGAACTGGTAGAAGGCTGGTTTGAATTTGGCCTCCCTTTATTTACAACAACTTCTTTATTTCTCAACCTGATCTTTCTTTGTACATCATCCATAGCATGTAAATAACCCCTCTGATATTGCTCTGATTCCTTTTCAAAATCTTCATTTCCACCTTGCTATGCAAACATGTGATGTTCTTCTTCAGTAAGGTATATCTCTGAATCTAATTCCCCAAAAAGATGAATTTCATTCTTAGTGGCATCTTCTTCATTTGCAACATAATTCTTAGGGAAAGGTGGTTGAATCTGTTGTTCTTCTTGATTCCTTGGCTTTCTCATATCTCTTTTCCTGTTTTGTGGAGGCATAAGAGGATTTGGCCTTCTAAAATTCGTATTTATGATTTGACGATGAGATTGTTCTCTATTAAATGATCTATTGTCCATAGTCAATCTATCCATTAACTTCTCCATTGTTTTCAACATCATTTCAAATTTGATATCAGTAGCAGAAGAAGAAGTAGAAGGCATATTTTCTTCTCTTATTTTCCTCCTGTCAATGTCTCTTTGTTTCATCTTTCCACTCACCATCATATTTTCTTCCACTTCTAAAGCATCTGTGAACATGGCAGCAAGACTCACTAACTTTCTCTCCCTTAATGAAAATGCAAAGTCATTATCAAAGGCCTCAGCATAATGAAGTTTAGCAGCAGCTACATAAGGTTTTATATCTTCTGGAATGGAATTATAAGCTCTCATAAATCTGCTTGAAAATTCATGAACAGATTCAAAACCCCCTTTCTTAAGACTATTATATTGGGACAAAAGCTGCAAAGGGCTTTGTTTATCATCCCACCTTTATAGAAATGCATTTTGGAAAGCTTGAAAGGTTAGGATAGATGCAACTGGCAAATCTTTAAACCATTTCTTCGCTTCCCCTGATAAGCTTTGAGCAAACAACCGCATTTTAACATCTGCATGATCAACTTCCTCCAAGTCAACAAAATCTTCAAATTTTGCCACATGCTACTTTGTTGTTATACTTCCTTCTCCATCAAATAAAGAAATTCTCTGGGAATAATTTTGGGGAAATCATGCAATACAGTAGGTAAACGTAAAGGAGCAAATATGGCTGCCATTGGTCTAGGTGGATTTGGAGGGACTGAGTAATTTTAAATGATTTGAACAATAGGTCATCCTTCAACCTTCGCAGACTGTTGAATATCTCTCCAAAGGGAATCAAGTAAATAATATTCTAATCTACGAGGGTTGAATTCAACATTTTTAAGATCAGATTCAGATTTAGATTTCAACAAGCCCTTTTCAACATTAATTTCCCATTCTTGATCAAGGATACTATGAAAATATTGAGAAGATGATGCACCAAATAGAGAAATATCTATGTTTTCTTTGTCTTTTTTCTTAAATAATTTTTCTGGATCCTCCAAACTTCGTAAAACTTTAGTATCAGAATTACCTCGTGTATGTATTTTCGAAGCCAGGATGTCTTTTCTTGATCTTTATAAACTTTGTCTTTCCTCCCAGGACTGATTTGCACCTTCGTTCCCCGGCAATGGCACCAATTTGTTAGCACTCAAAATATACCCAAGGTTGTGAAAGGTAATCTCAAGGTAACAACAAAAACCACTTTTAGAAAGAAACTAGATTTTCTTTCCAGAGAGGGATCTCTCAGATATAAGTCTCATGTCTTCCAACACCCTTGGAAAGACATCATGAAACAGTAATTTGTAAATATCGACCATGATTGTATTTACGAACTCAAACATGTTAATCTGTTTTGGGAGGTCCGAAGCGAATATGGTGGACAAGAACTACAACTCCGACATATTAGAACACAAAAGCATGTTCAGTAAATATGACTGATATCTAAAGAACATGACTTTAGGAAATTGGACCAACTAGGTATGGATAACTTCGGATAGATACTCATCAAGATTAAAACAACGAGTTGAATGGGATTCAGGGTCAATTTAACCTATACTTAGCAAGAAACCTAAGATGACTTCATTGATATGAGTATCATCATCCAAACCCAAAATTTGACTGACCAGTGACATGACCAACTGTACTTCCTCCTTGAAAATATTAACATTGTATGGTAGAAATAGACCTTCTAACGGCTGACGATCTTTCATAATACTGGATAAAAACTGGCATCTGTCTTCAGCTCTACAATTTTTATACATTTCAATTAAAACTTGTTCATTTAAAGACTCATAGCTATCAGGGAAATTATCAGGCAGACTCAATATCCCGTGAACAGTTTTCACGTCAACTTTACAAAGGATTTTTGATGTGGTATGGCTCAAAATAACTATTTCAGAGGAGGAGTAACTATTCATGAACTATTCGACAAATTCAAGAAAAGGTAGGGTTTGTTCAATAGAAAAATAATATAAGAAAGAACTGCAGACATTCAGAATATCATTCCCTTGTGAATTATACTACCACAAATGCTCCTTTGAAACGGATACACTACCAACTAACAGAATAGGGTCACATACATTCCTCTCCCTATCAACAACAACTTCCTCTCTCTCATCCAAAACTCTACACAATATTCCTGAACCCTACTCCTTCTCCATAATAAACAATGGCGACAAGTCTTCAATCAAAGTCTCAGTGTTTTGAGGCTTACCTAGTAATTGTGGATACGTAGAAGTTGACTTTCAAAAAAAGATGGTGCACTGTCCCTTCTTCTTCTCACCCGCGGCGTGAAAACGAAATGAATTTACCTAGGTCAACTCACTTTTCATACAACGGATTATTCTGGGGCCCTTACCAAGTTGTTTTTCCTTTACCGCTTTCCTCAGCGAAACTCACCAAAATTCACCACGTGGAAAGCGATTTAAATTATGCTACCACTCATCCTTTTTAATTATCTCACAGTTAATTTCCTTTATGCATGTGTGTGATAGTTGTAACAGTCAATCTCTTCCTCAGTTACTTTCAATTATTTGTCTTTCTCAGGTTTTCTAATTCAGGTAGACTATAGATTAGAGTTGTTTGATTCAATTCATGTTCTTTCTTATTCCTATATTAAGGTTGGATTAAACTAGTCACAATGAATTTGCATATAGTCTGGTAAATTAGGATTTAACTTTTCTGCAAAAGTAAGTCTAGATATTTATTTCATGAATCATTCATTGTTGGATTGAAGTTGTAGGAAAGTGATTGCAATTCTGAATCCTTAGATAGGTAGTTTAGATCAATTTAATTATGGGAGGAGTTTGACTAAATAGATAAGTAGGACAGTTTATTTAGTTAATCAACTACTTAGTGTTTAAGCACAGACAGTGTGAATTATCTTTGAAATAAAAAGACCTCCCTGGGTTGACAACTTATATTGAGCATTCTGCATGATGGTTTTAATTAACTAGCATATAGAGTGACCAACAAATACATAAAGGAAAAAACTACATCACAAATCTACATATAATTTTTATGAGCAATATCACATAAATTTAAAGAATAACTCAATTACTTATCTTTTATGTTTTTTTTTTGTGTAGGAACCCTCTCGATCTTTTCCTCCTTGCAGGGATCACATGAGTTCTCAAATCTTCATTTTCATTATGCAATGTAATACAACACCAATGTCAATCACATCATCTCAAGATAATGCCATCATTGGTGCACACATAGAGTGAACTAGAAGAAGTACTCCTTACAATGATCTTCTGTAATTTCCTTAATATCATCATTCTTTGACCTTTTCTGTGGAGTCTCTTTATCAACATCAATATTTAAGGCATGGTTCTTTCTCTTCTTCAACTAAAGACACTGTCTGGCATAGTGACAATGCTTCTGGCATATAAAGTGCTCAATATGTGAAATATTTGTCTTCTTCTGTTATGGAATTGGATCTGATCTTCCACCTTTATCTCTTCTGCTTTGATTCTTCCTTCCCTTACCTTTTCCTCTTCTAGCATGTGTTGTAAGGGCTTGGATTTCTTCATGTTGAGGGCCATCGACATTTCCTCCAGTTGTAAGCCTAGTTTCTTCTTGAGTACAATATGCTCATAATAGATCAAACTTGGGAAATTTGGATCACCCACTAATGTTTTGAATGAAAGGTTCCCAAGAATAGGGAAGACCATTTAGGGTCATCATGAAAAGATCTATGTCTTTAACCATTTCCCCAATGGTTCTCAACTAATCTCTTAGTTCATAAATCTTCATGAGGTCGGATGCAACTAGATCTTCTCTTGTCATCTTGATATTCGACATTTGTTGTCTTCACGCAAGTGATCGGTTGATGTTGTTATTCTCAAATAGATTATTTAAGGCATCAAACATATTCTTGGCCATATTCTTTTGAGATATATGAGGTATCAAGTGATCTTTTACAGAATATATTAGAATCATCCTTGCCTTAGCATCATTCTTCTTCCATTGAAAAATATGCTTCTGGTTCTGGTTCTGGTTCCAGTACTCCCTCTTCCACAAATTTTAGAAGATCATTTTCTTCTAAGATAATGCGTACTCTAGAATTCAACGAATTGAATTTAGAATCACTAGACTTATACATATAGGAATTCCCTCCTAGGGTGAGTTGGAGAATGCTACGTTCAAACCCAATCAATGGACATAAAAGATTAAAGTAGGAATCCCTAGTTCTTGACCCCAACAAAATTAGGTCAAATTTTGAAATTTCGCCAAATTGGAATTTATCTCCATAGAAAGGTGTGCCCTCCTAAGGAGAGTTTGACAAGTGCTCTTTTCAAGTTAAAATATGGAGAGAAGGGTCCAAACTTGGATTCTCTAGTTTCTGGTAATGGCATCTATTCAACATTGCTTTGACACCATGTTATATTTTAATATATAACACTATATGTTAAATTATTTACAACAGAAACAAAATAGGATCACTGAAAGATAACCACTCATAGAAACAAAGAGACACAAATGTTTATCCTAGGAAATCACAAGGGAGAAAACCCAAAAAAATTCTTCTAAGTCAGAGATATTAGTTCAATATAGGAGATACATCCAGATACAAGAGTAATCACATAGAAAAGATCTAGACAAACCATAGAGCCAAAGAAGAAATCCTCCAAAAGATAGAAACCCACGAAATTAGACTTCTTCTCTCTCTTGCGCACTTCCTTCTTGATGAGGAGCGAACTTGATTAATGGATCAAATGAGTGAGAGGTCACTCTTATCTATACTTGACTTGAGGTTGAACTTTCACACTGTGGGGTCGATTTGCTACTCTTCCCTAGGTCAATTTATCTTTTTGTGTACAATAATATTGTTTATTATTATCTTCTTTTGGGATGACTTGTCTAAGGATATCTCATGCAAATACAATCACCAACATAAGGATATAAGAAGAAGGCAAGGATATTTATGGACAAGATCAGAAAAATGCATCTAAAGGTAGTGGAACAACTTGAGAGAAGCCAATAATGGTACAAGGATAAGTATAACCAACACTGTGAAGACCATAAGTTTTGTGTTGGACACACACACACACATATCACCCTGATTTTATGAAAAGGAGGTTACAATGAGAATTTTACAATGTTTTATAATTTTTTGAAAGATTCATCGTAAATTTTTCACGATTTTATAAATTTGTGAAAGATTTTCCCATTTTTTACAAGTTTTTATAATTACGTAAAAGATTCACAAAAATATTATATATACATGTTACATTATAGATCAAATAGCCTTCACATTTTCCCATGTATCATGGGGATTCACCCATTTATTATACATATAAATTTAGGGGGGTTCTTAAAAAATTACCTGATGGTGTCTTTGTTGTCCATGAAGGCTCCTTCATACCCTATTGGTCCCGGGTTGCCTTTGTTGTATCCATCAAAGTTAATTTTTTTGAATCCTTCCTATAGGGGGACCAGGTCAAGGGACTATGTGTATTGGGTTTCCTGCAGGATTTTCTTAGTTGATTCATGTTTTGTGAGAGGTTCCACGCTTGAAGTATCCTTATGTAATGTCCCTAGCTATTCCAGTCATCAAGCATCCATTGATCTGCCAGAACCATCTCATAGATGTCCTTCTGTACTTTTTCTCCATAATTGATCTGCAAGGAGACTCTGGTGCTAGAATATTCTCTTGTTTATTTTTTCCAAGTTTCCCATAACAAGAAACCCAGTAGTATTTTTCATATTCTATTGATGTTGTTGCTATCCAAGATATTCTTGCACAAGTTGGTTAGGGTGTCCCTGATGCTTTCCCTATTTCTTTACAATTTCCTGGGTTTAATTGATCCTTTATCCCATAAGTGTTGACTAAACACACACTCATTTAAAATATGTTCGGAACTCTCTTCGGTTGATCGACACAAGTAACATATAGAAGGTCCCTCAAAGCCTTTTTTGATAATTTGATCCCATGTCAAGGCTTTTTTCTAATCCACTAACAAAAGAAAGGTTGATACTTTTGGCCATAGGTATTGGGTCCATATTTTTTCCCATATCTCTTCTTTCTATTCCAATTGTGGTTTGCTCAGAATGCATAGTCCTCTTTCATATTGAAGGTTCCTTTACTCATGTGTCCCCATATGAGAATGTCCTCTCCTTCCTAAAATGGAACCTTCATGGAGTGCAGCTCTTACCATAAGAGATCCCATTGTGCATTGGGGAGAGCTTCTGGCCAGTGAGGCAGTTTGTACCATGTCCTCCAAAGGGTGTCCTAGTCTTTAGTGTTCCAAAAATGTAATACCAAATATTTGTTGGAAGTGATAGTAGCCTGACAGAGGGGGTGGCAATAGTCCAAAGAGCTAAATTTGAGTATTTGCTTCCACAAATCATCCCATAAAAGGGTTGTTTGACCATTGTGAACCTCCCAAAAAGCATGCTCTTGGAGTAGGCTTCTTTTATTCCATGTTGCATTCCAGATCTGTGATCCTTAACTGTTTCCATGGAGGTGGATGATATTTTTTTTATCAATATCCCCTTCATACTTTCCTTTCCAAATATTTGCCATAAATTTGTTGGAGAGGTAATCCATATCCACCATAATTTAGCTACCATCACTCTATTTTCCATCTATGGATCCCTCATTCCTAGGCCCCTTAGGAGCATTGGTTGGCATAGTTTGTCCCAAGATACTAAGGCCCATTTTTTCCTCTTGTCTTTGGAATCGCCCCAAAGGAAATTCCTCTACAAGGATTTGATATCTGTGACAAACATTTTAGGAGCAGGAATGATTAAAAAAAGGTAAGAGATCATAATTCTAAGAATAGAGTTGAGGAGGGTTAGCCTGCTAGCCATGTTGAGGGTGCAAAAATCCCAGTTGAAGATTTCGAGCTCCATTTGTTGATTAGGTTTTTCCAAGCATTGTGGTTGACCATTGAGGAGATTAGTGGGGCCATTGGGTATGAGGAGGGAAGGGAGCCTATTCTAAAAGAAAAAAATCTTGCAATATTGGTTTTTAGACTGATGGACATGTTGAAAAAGAAGATTTCTAAATTTTCCTTATTCAAGGTTCGACCTGAGGCTTCTAAGAATGTCGACAATAAGGACTTGAGGTGTCTTACTTATCTAATAGTTTTTGCTACAAGGAGTAGGGTGTCATAAATGAATTGAAGGTGCGAGAATTTGGTGTCATCATTGGTCGGCCTCAATCCTACCAGATGGTTGTCATTGATGGTCATAGTTAAACATTTTTCTAGTCCCTCAACCATGATATTAAACAAAGAAGGGGAGAGATGATCTCCTTGGAAAACCCCTTAGGAGGAGGAAAAGGTAGGGGAATGGGAGCCATTAACTGAAATAGATAATAAGGATGAAGGAGTGATATCCATGAAATAATGCACCCTATTGTGAGAGAAACCAAAGGCTAGAAGGAGGTGTTCCATGTAGGTCCAGGACAATTTATCAAAGGATTTGGAGAGGTCTAGCTTCAACAACATGTCATATTTTTTTTGAGACTTTTACAGTTTGAATCGTCTCATGGGATGTTAGGATGCCATCCATAATTAGGCGACCTTACACATAACTCGACTATTCTTCCGAGATCAAGAGGGAAACGATATCCTTAAGTCTATTTGCAATCATTTTGGTCAAAATCTTGTAAATAACATTACAAAGGGAGATAAGCATGAATTTACTTGGTTGTGTAGGATTTTCCTCCTTAGGAATGTGGGTGATGAAGGCCGCGCTAAGAGTTAGAATAAAATCCAGGAATTATCTTGATTCTTCCACTGCCTCCCAGACTTCTTGTTTCACAATTTTCCAACAATGTTTGTAGAAGTTTGTTATAAAGTCATCTGATCCTAGGGCCTTTCCCATTGGCATATACATGACTGCTTTAGTGACTTCTCCCATGGCTATGGGTTGCAACAGACTGACATTATGTTCTATAGAAACCAATGACATTATATTTTGAAGTATAGAGTTCATATCTCTTTCCCTAGCCTTGTTTTCCTCCTTGAGGAGCTTGATGTTGAAGGTAACCAATTCTTATGCTATCTCATCCTACTTGGTTACTTTCGCCCCCATCTTTGAATGGAGAAGATATATTATGTTGTGATATTTATGTTGCACCATAGAGTCATGAATTTTTTTTGTGTTGTTCTCCCCCTCCTTTAGCCATCTAATTCTTTATTTTTACCACCACATGATTTATTCCTGATAAAGTATTTGGTTTATTTCTTGCTGAAGTTGTTTTTATTTTTGTAGAAGGTATTCAGTGTAGCCACCTGATATTGTTTCTTGTTGGACTGATTCCATTTCTTTCTCTAGCTTTCTCCTTTCTTCAAATATATTCTTGAAGGCCTCCTTACTCCAATCCTTCATCTTTCCCTTGATCCATTTTATTTTCTGAAGTATCTTATACATTTTTGAGCCCCTCTACTCTGTGCCTTCTCCCACCACTATGTGAGAGTCTCCATGAAGTCAGGATTTTCTAACCAAAATTTCTCAAACCTGAAAGGATGATTACAAGCAGTAATATATTCATCAACTTCTAAGCTGATAGGGCAATGATCAAATCCTTCCCTTGGAAGACTAGATGAGTCAATGGTGGATTTAGAACGCAATAAATTGGTTGATGAGATGAATCTATCCAGTCTTGAGGCTACTTGATGCACCCCTCCCCTACTATTTTTCCAAGTGTGTATTCCATTATTAGGTCTTATGTCCACAAGATCCAGGGCAATGATTAATGGACCGAAAACTCGGCTCGTTGCATCAAGTCGATTAATACCTCCCTTTATCTCTAGAGGTGATAGAACCATATTAAAACCCCCCCCTAGATTCCATGCTTCCTCATGAAAAAGAGTTTTGAGATGTGAGAGGGAGGCTAGAAAAATTCCTTTGTTGACTAGTAAAGAGGGCCCTTAAATGTTGGTTAAAGTACCTACAAAATCAGGGATGGAGATAAATACAGAGGCAGAAAGGGAAAAGGGAGTGGAAAAATAATTAGACAAGTGAATAAGACTAGGATCCCAAATAACAACCAAAACCCGTGCTTCTCTCACAACGTCAATGACCATCACTTTTCATCCTTTCCAACATAAGTTAGAAAAGGCTTGTAGGGTATCAATGGAGCATTTCGTTTCTTGAAGAAAAACAATAGTAGGATTTTCCTTGTGGATTTTTTATCTTAGAGTCCTTATTTTACTCTTTCCTCTTAGAATAATGATGCTCCACAATATTATTTTCATTAAAAAAACTAATTCAGAGGAGGAAGGGATCGGATCCAGTACGAAAGAAATATATAACTACCTACTGCTATGAGATGTTCTCCTAGTTTTTCTAACATTTTCTAATTTTTTTTTAATGCTTCTCTTCATTTCCTTCTTGTCACCCATCAGGATATGTGGCCTTAGAGATACTTGGATTCTCAATTGGCCATCATGTACATCCTTTTTTTCTTGGTGGATGGAGTAGGTGGATACCGCTTCCTGAATATTTTTTGTAATGAGTGTGATGTGTTGTGAGGGTATGGTCATCAAGTCTCCCCTCTTGTAGGATTGGACAATATTTTAGAGCTTATGGTCCATAATGTTTGTTTTCATTTCCTACGCATTAGATGGTAGTGATTTCATGTCTCCCATATTTCTATCTTCTAAAAGTTCTATCTTCCTTCTCTTAGCCATATTTGTTTATGTTTCCCCTTGCTTAGGGTTTTCTTCAACTGGCTCCATCACTTGGTGTTCTTGTTGTTCCATGTCCCGGTCTTCAAGGGGGGGAAATTGATTGAAGGTATTGATATATTGGTTTCAGTTATTGGTTGTAGCTTTCAACGCATTTTCGATCTTCTCCTTAGTGTGACAAATCAATCTATGGAGGGTTGTGCTGACTAGATGGGATGGTTGAGGATTGGAGTCGTCAGAAAATATTTGAAGAGGTGACCGTATTCATGGCAATGTCAACATATAAAGGGGAGGTGTTCCTAGCCTAGGGTTTGAACCTATTCTTCATATTGGAATCTCAAGCATATTGCTTCTAGAAGAGGCTTGGAGGCATTCATATTAACACATATTTGGGTGAAGGAGGTGTATCTGGCCCATTTTTTTGTTTCAAAGACTTTGATGTACTTTCCCAACAGGTTACCAATGCCCATTAATATTTCTTCTTCCTATTATTCCTATGACAGAGAATATAGTATGACCTAGACTGGAACCTCAAAGAAATCTTATCGCTCTGGGATGAGATTTTGCTTCCAATGCCTCATAAAAAAGTCCTGCATTATTGAAGAAGTACAAACTTTTGTTGATTATGCATTCTCTATCCTCTAGGTTGGAGAATATTGTTGTGAAATATCCCTTTGGGTTTCCATTTGTGTAAGATACAACCCTGACGATATTGTTTGTTTTCCCAAAATCCCATGAATTTTCATATTAATGTGTGATACCTCATGTGTTTCCAGCAATATTCCCCTATCCTATGGGAAGTGACTTCCAGTTTAGGTATATTTTCTATTTTCGGATTCCATCTGCTTCTTTTGATATTCTCGAGGTTCTGTTGAGTTTCAAGTTCCTCTTCGTTGCCTTATTGCACCTTCTTTTCTTCATTCAGTTGTTCCTTGCTTGCATTTCCTTTTACATGGATTTTGCTAAGGAGGAACCATTCGACTAGCCCATAGAAGAGGAGGGTTCCAAAATTGCTTTGTGGAAGGAGGGAGCCCCACTCCCTCCAGGAGGCTTCACCATGAAATCGAGATAGATGATGGGGTAAACTAAACAGTAAATCATCTAGGGTTTTCACCCTCTATCGCTTGAAGCCATGGTTAGATGCAAATTTACCATTTAACAAGCTATGTCAATTCAATAAGTAATGGAAAATCACAAACTTACTTACATATTTTTCAACAAATGCATAAAGAGATTAGCCAATACAAAAGAAAATTTCAATTGCCTAAGCTCATTAAAGTTGTATCACCAAGATTTCTTAAAATCAATGATGAGTTACACCATAAGGTAAACTTGATCATTTGATTCTAATGTTGTTGGGGGTGCCTCTAGAGTTTTGGAGTCAAACCCCTAGTTTTTTTAAAATAATTATAGTACAAACATGTTATTGGAAAACTAGCACAAATGTTGGGATGTAAAATAAGGGATAATAAAATTATTGCTTTAAGAGAATGTCCTTGTGAAAAATATAGTAAAACAAATATAAGAGTAACCTCATTGTTATTAAACATCAATAAACTAAATATTTAAAAATATGCATGAAATGCCCTACATGCTAATTGAATTTCATCTCGTTGAACTTAAAAGCGGCTACAATGACCTAAATTTATAGGAGACAAAAAACAACTAACATGATCTGAACCCAATTCTTGGTTGCATTGAGGATCTTATAAAATGTTCAAATTGGATATTCAAATAAATATGATAATTTTAGTTACATGATGTGAATTGATCTTCAAAATATAATACCAAATCAACTTCTTCATTGCATCATTAGATATCTTCTGATGGTGTGGGTTCAAACCAAATGGTCAAGATTCTAGAACTTTCAACAAATTAGTGCATATATACGTTTATAACTCTCATATGGTGAATAAAGAGCCGTTAAAGTATTTTTCAAAACTGTTGTGTCAACAACTACAAACAAGTGATTAAAAATTCTAGCAAAATTAAACTCGAACCATATTATGCGTTTCAATTAATGTCTCAAGATTTTTAGCATTAATTCCAATGATTCTAAAGGTCTCTCCAGCTGATAAATATGATATACTTGGAAATACTAGAAAAATGCATGCCAGGACAATTTCAACTGATAAAATAGACGTGCTTTGCCAATCACAAATAATTCTAGGCAATTAAAATCAATGTATAAAAAATATGAAAAATGAAAATAAAGTTCTGGCTACTATCTCAATGGGTAAATTGCTAGTAGTACAAACATGGAACATATCAACTCCCCCTCATAAATCTTCTTTCCAAGACTAACTAGCTCTATTTGATAAAAAGAAATCCATTTCTAATTGATATGGCACTGCTAATTTTCATATAGAAAGCTACAAAGTTTAATTTATTTTTCTCTTATGAAATGCATACACCTCTTTCATATATACCATGCTCACAATTTTTTGCATTTCAAGTATGTGAATGCATTTAATGACACTTTTGATAATAGAGAATAAGCAAAATCTGAAGTTGTAGAAAGTAGTTACCAATGACTAAAAGATCAAATTAAAATAGGTTGGTCTAAAAGTTGGTCAAAATTTGATTCTATTAGCTAATGTCTTTTCTCATCGTTAGGGAATTAATATTACAATATTTTCATAGGATAATAGTCTTGGTATCAAATTTCATTTTGATCTTCTATATTAATCTTTTTCAATTACAATTATGTGGGCAACATGCCATGGTACAACCCGGAGTAGCATCTATAACTCTACAAACAATGCCACTAAATACTTTTGTATAAATTGTTGCAAAAAATTATAATTCTTCACCCCACTCTAGAGGTAAAGGTCCAGGCCATTGCCGATCCCCTTGGCCTTTCCAAATGATATTATTGCATATTCAACCAAGTCTCTATGTTATTGTTGCTATGCTAGATTTTTCAATATTTTCTTACTTGTTTATTTATGGTTTGAAATTTAAGCTCTTCAAGAATCTCTAGTTCACATCATTCCAAAGATATATTTCTACAGGGTTCCTACTGATTTTGTCTATCCCCACTTGTCATCATATAAGGCCTCTAGTTGATGTTGTGACCATTCTCTTTTCACAATGCTTATATTTCCATGTTTGATATAGTTTCCAAAGTCAGTGTTGGATAAGCATGGCAGAGAGGAAGATAGAATAGAGAAGAGAGGAGAGCGAACATGAAGAGGGAACAATGAGATTCTCTATAGTTGGTTGTATACTATGTAATGAGATACTCTGTAATTTGTGGTTTCCCTCAATAAATCAAATTTCCTCTACTTAAATCTCTACTTAAATCTCTTTTCATATGCTGCATTCATGTAATTGTCTATAAATTGTCTTTGTGTGGAAAATGGTTTCAAGAACCACCCAAAGAGTCATATATCTTGTTCCTATGTGATGTGGTTTGTCTTTCATATTTAAGATCTAATGGTGTGGTTCATTATATATACCAACACAATTAAAAGAAAAACTTGTAAAAAGCACATCACATAGTCGAGATATTTAAGTGCCCTACTCGCTATCTCTTTAGTTGTTACGATGGGTTGTGTAGATATGATCGTTGTCATTTGAATACCAATATATTGTGATTTGTCAATTCCGATTTTACCATTTTAATCCCAAAATACAATGTTCTAATCGGTCCCATTACCCATCTGATAGAAAAGACGTTGAATTTGCCTCAAGGCTCAGCCAAAGACCTTTGTATGTAGATTGCATCCTTGTTGGCAGTGATTGTTTTGTATGAAAGATATCTCATCGAATAGCGGTTGAGATAAATACGAATAATGAGAGTACCATGGTTTCAATTAAAATCCACAAATAAGGATTGTCATGGTATATGGTTGTGACTCATGATAAATACGAGAGTACGTGGTATATATATCTAGGATTTTGCAAATTTCGAGCCAAAGGTATCGGATATCTGTTATTTGATAGAAAATTTAAAGATGCAAAGGTGCCAAATAAAAACTCCATCCATAAGTGAACGCAACCGGTTTATTAATGAACTATTGATTTTGTTCCTTAATCAAATTGAATCGACCTTATCTTTACCAGTTTGAATATTATCAGTATGTTTCCAATGTGTTTGGAACCAAAGAACTTGGTGTTGAACTAGATGGAAAACACAACAAACGAAGTTTCCTCCATAGATTGATTAGATTGAATCACCTTGTACCAAGCAAAATGACATATTGAAATAGAGCCCGAGTGGCAAAACTTGTATGAAAGCTAGAATTTTTCTTTCACCTGCATCAATCTTGCATTGACAAGGTTAACACACAAAACCCCATTGATCCTTGACTAGTTCATAGATCCATGTGCTGATGGTGATAGGGATTTTTCATGCCTTTTAGGCCTTCCATGAACCTAAACTTCCAATTCAAAACTCTAGCTCTCAATCCTTAATGATAGATCATTTTTCCTGTAACTCGATCAAGTGCTACCAGAAAACTATATTTCTTACAAGGAAATACAAACATCATGGATTAAATGGGATGTGACCTAGATTTTACAACCATGGTTCGGGCACGTTGTCCACCTCTTATTCCAACTAGATGTCATTGATCAAGATAAAATTAATCTTCAAAACAATTCGTTCTCTTTGGGGACTCAATGAACTTAGAAAGAATCCCATAGAGACACATTCAAGATACATTCATCCTTTAGTAATTAAAACATAGATATTTTGATTCTCCTGAGGTTTTGATCGCTTACTCTTTCTCGAGGGTATACATACAACTCATCTGTTACAAATTCAATAATTTACTGAGAAACAAAGTCCATGGTTATCGATCCCTAAATCTAAAAATCCCTAAATATAACCGTTTTTCAAGTTGCAGATCCGAGAATCGACTAAGATACAAGGTCCATCGTTATAGATCCATGAATCTAAAAAGCCCTAAATCTAACCATTTACTTCTATGGGCTTTTTTTGTGGAAAAATTGAAACTCCTCAACTATATTTAAGAAATCTCTAAATCTAATTCAATTTTCTTCTCCAAGTCAAACTGTAGTGGGTAAATTGAAAATCCTCGAAATGTTTTCTATATCTTTTTTTAATTTATTTTTTATTTGTATTTTTTTTAAATTTAATTTATATGTATTATATGTTTTATTTAGTGTTTTTTCCTATAATATGTTTTTATAGTATTCATAAAAATATATACAAGGTCTTTGAATCGACCTGTAGTGTTAAAATTTATGAAATTGCAAAATTTCATTGTCGAAATGGCAATTTTTTATTTTCGTTGGACCACCTCTCTAATGCGATTTCAATGATTAAAACTAACAATTTAAATCATCCATAAAAAAAATATGTCAGAATTAAAAAAAATGCGAGAAACATAGGGATGATTAATACGTTCAATGCATATTAGCTTTTTCCATGACCAATTAGTCGTCCTATCACTCATCAAGCCTTTGAGAATATATTCCTAGTCATTATTATTTATTCACCTTCTTAATTAGCTGCAATGCCAATTAGATCTATGCTTCAAATATGTTCATAAGCCATCAAATTATATCATATCTAGAGGCATAATTGTTTAACTAGAATAGAGAAAGGAGTTTCTATTAAAATATGTGTTGCGTCCGAAATGTCTAGCCAATTGAACAAAATTTATAAAATAGAGGTCATTCCGACAACCAAAAATTTGAATTCTTGATCTCTCTACCTGTTTGTTTAACTCTATTTTTCATATTGTTTCTCCTGTCTACTTAATTGCTATCTATTCTAATAAAAGAGTTTCCTAAAAATTTGATTTTACAATACATAAATCAAAGAAAAACATGACAGTTTTTAAAACCTGGGTTTCCATGATCCCTATTAGGGATGATGACTGAATTGCACTATCATCCCTCTATTGTTGGTCAGTGCATCATTGATCCACTCTTTCCTCATGTTTGTCTCTAGGTTGGTCCTCCTGCCTTGATCCCAAAAAAACTTCAGTAATCGCATTTTCCCTACAGATTTGAGGAGCCAACTCTTTTCTTGATTATTTAATTTCATGGTGCATACCGTGGGAGTGCTTCTCCTGCTCATTAATTTTTCCTTTCAGAATTTTGTTCTCAAAGTCCATTAGCTTGTTTTTAGTATTTTGCTTCTCTACCTAATTAGTGAGGTGGTTTTGTTGTTGTCATAGAGATTGAAGCTCCCCTTCAGTCCTTATTTCCTAATATTTTTTCCGTATTTCCAATTGACTAGAAAAATAGCCTATGGAATGATAAACTTCGTCAATTTTTCGTTCACCCCTAGACCGGACAATGCTATAGGGGTCTCTTGGTTCGACCTTGTCTTTCCTGATCTCCATGGTAATTCGCAAAGATTCCCACCTGTTTTCAATTATTGGACTATTTTTTTCCACCTTCTTGAAATGACCTCAACTCCTTTAAATTCCTTCCCATATCCTTGCTTACAACCACTCTGATGGTTAAGATTTCATTTGTCCGGCATTTTCCCAATTCACATGTTGCATATTATTGAATTATTGGTTATCTAGTCTTGTCTTTTTACTCTCGAAGGAATTGTACGTAGGGGAGCGGTAAAATCCATGTGTCGAATTAGGTAGTTGCACCGGACTCATAACATCACCTTGACACCGCCTCTATCTTCCATGATGGCTTATTAAATGTTTAATTAGACATTAGGGAATATGGGTAGGATAAGATCCCCCCTCATTAAGAATCTTCCAGGTGGGAAGTTGACATGCTAAGTTTGCATAACAATTGAACTTTTGATTTATAATTATTTTGACATGAAATAAGCTAATCTCCTCAAATTAATTTATGTTTTGGTTTATTCTTTCAACAAGTTTTCCTATGATAACATTTTTTGGGATGGATTACTTAATAAGGCCTTGGAAGAAGAGGTTTGAGTCTCCAATTGTCGTTAGCTTAGTAATCCCTTTTGTCTTATCCAGATCCAGACCCTTCCAAAGAGCTAGAGCCTTTGCTTGGTTATTTGCGGATACTCCAAAACTCCAATAATAAGTAGTTTCCTAATGTTCTCCGAGATCTAGAATAACCCCCTCCCTGCACCTACCACCCTATATTTCCTTTTGAATACTCATTGAAGAAAAGGGTGAACCATTGTATTTCCTTTATCCAATTGTGAAGATCTTATATCGGGATTCGCATAGCCCATTTCTGAGCAGATTTTATCCTTAAATGCACCGAAGGGAGGAATGGGGAGGATAAATATGGGAGTGGCGGATAATATGGGAGAAATCCAATCCTTTTTCTCATTATCTAGATCAGTTATTTCCTACTTTGAATGTCCTTTTTTCTTAATTTATTGGACAAGAAGTCCCCAATATTGGTTATCTACTTTATTTTTTGTTACCTTCTCATTTCTTAATATACCTGAGTTTCTTGCTAGCCATACTTTCCAAAAGATGAATAAAGGGATGGCATTGCATACCCATTTTAAAAAGAGGTTTTTTATTGAATATTTTTGGGGTAATTCTTATGCCAAGGAATAATGGTCTCCTTCCAGCTGGTAGGCATAATGGCATTCGAGAGGAGGGTTGATAAACTACTTCTCCAAACTTCCTTTGATAATTTGTAATCCAAGAATCGGTGGTAGGATTTTTCTTTTGCTTCTTTGAACATATATCATTGATATGGCCCTTGAAATCCTCTCTTTTCTAGAATGTCCAATGTTAGGATTTGTCTATGAGATAAAACAAAACTGAAATCCTTGATCTTGGGTATGGATTTGCTCAATCAGATTGTTTGTTATATATATATATATGGATTTGCTCAATCAAATTGTTTGTTATATATATATAACATAAATAACAATATTGATAAATGATTATTAAATAATAAAGGACACATTCATTCATGGATGGCCACCATATAATGCCTTTATTATTTCTATATGTACGACACTATCATCAATTTGTAATCACCATCTCTTATTTCATATATATTCTTTGATTCATACTTGTTCTTTATGGACTATTTAGCCTATTTACATTGGGTATTTTTATAGTAAACAAGTTTTATTTGTTTCAATGGTATCAGAGCCCCTTGTTGGGCTTGATTCCATCCTTTGGCCACAAACCCTTCTCGGAGCTTCTCCGAAACTTGAACTTTGGCCATTAGTTTTAGACTTTGTATAAACTTGTATTTTGGCCATAATTTTTGGGTTTCCCAAAAATATAGGACCTTGTCCAAATGCAGGCCTTTGGCCAAAGAAGATTCACTCAAGTTAATCTAAAAAATAAAAAAGGAGAAAATAATAGAATTCATAAAACCACACATGGTTTTATGAAATCGCACGTGGTTTTACTTAGTAAGGTATTCTTTGATGACAAAGCATCATGAAGGGAAAGGCAATATATATGTATATATATAATAAATAAACATAAATATCAATACTGATAAATGATTATTAAATATTAAAGGACACATTCATTCGTGAATGGTCACCATATAGTGCCTTTAGGATTTCTATATGTACGACACTATCGTCAATTTGTAATCATCATCTCTTATTTAATATATATAATTTTATTCATACTTTCTCTTTATGGACTATTTAGCCTATTTACATTGGGTATTTCTGTAGTAAACAAATTTTATTTGTTTCATTGCTTTCCAAAGAACATATTTTGGGAGCTTTTGGATCTGATTTATCTACATATTATAGCCATCTGTCACTAAATAATCACCTCCTTTTGGTCCCCATGCACGTTTGTCAGCTGTTGTACTTTTTATTGGTGCTTTACCTCTTATATGGAATATCAAAATGTTCCATAAATTTGCTAGATGCTATGGAAGTGCATCTACCTTCCATCCCATCCAAAGACCATGTTCATCTCATTGAGAGATATCATAAAGGGTTGGTATTCTAGCTCTATCCATCCATTTCCTTAAAGGGGCAAGAACCTCGAGGGAGATTATGGGGTTATCTCTAATTATCCAATATTCCCATATCTTTATTTTTGAACCTATGGGAGATACGATAAATGATCTTGAATCATGGAGAGAGAATATTTGCATAGATTCCATATGGGGGAACTGTATTTATTTTTTATTTCTTTATCAAGGCTCCTCAGTCTATTTGGGATGAGATAGTTTTTTGTCATTACTTTTTCCCCCAAGAAATTTTCCCTTATATTAGTCTCCAGAGGATCTTTTCACCCAAGGCTTTGTTCATCAATTTGGGATCTCTTATAGCTAGTCCATGCTTCTCAAGAGGATCCAAGACATTCCCCATTTTATCAAATAGAAATTTTTGGAATTATTCTTTGTCCCTTGCCATAATAATTTTTTGTAGAGGGAATATATTTGATGATGCACCCTAGAAGGAGTTAGAAGAACATAACATTGACATAGGGGTAGATAAAGGAGGACAAAATCTGAGAGAACAATGTGCCTTGCAAGGTTCGACCATTTTTCTCCCCATTGTTCAATCTTATTTTTTATCTTCTCTATGAATGTTTTACAATCTGCAGACTTTAGTTGGCTCTGAAAGATTGGAATTCCCAAATAATTGAACGAGGCCCAACTAGTTGTCCATTTGAATTTGATATTTGAAGCTATAAGACACATGATCCTTGCTATCACATTCCAACCATAGATACAACATTTCCCTTTGTTGACAACTCCTTCTGATACATCATGATATAAATCTAGGATGTTTTTGAAGCGACATGTGATAATGAGGAAGGACACACGTAACAAAAGGGTGGAATCCGCAAATTGTGAATGGTTTAGTTCCTTTGATCCTCTTACTATCATAATTCCAAGAAGAGATTCATATCTTCTTTCGACTTCTAGTTTCCTACTCAATTAATCAACCAAGATCCCATATAAGAGAAGGGATAGCCAACACCCTTATTGAAGGTCTCGACTATTTTATAAAAATCCAACTGGTCTCTCATATATTAGTGGGGCTATCAAAGGCCATCATATACAAGAAATTATCCATTGAACAAAATGATCATGGGATCCAAATTTTTCTAGGAAAACTATAAGAAAGGAATGGCATACCCAATCAAACACATTGGCCATGACCAATTTTATTACCATTCCACTTTATTTCTTAATTTTACTTGAGTGAATTGCTTCTTGGAGAAGGAGAATATTGTCGACCATTTATCGCTTTTGAGTAAATTCCCCTTGATTTTTTGGATGATTCTTGGGAGTAGAAGATTGAGCATGTTGGCGATGATTTTGGACAAAATCTTGTAAGAGAAGTTGCATAAAGAAATGGGTCTAAATATAGAGAAATAAGATGAATTTGATTCCTTCGGAATGAGGGCCAGGAAAGAGGAGTTGGTAAACCCCCATACCACCCATTTTACTCTAGTCCATTCAACTATTCTACAAATATAAAACTTAATAAAATCCCATAAGTGTCCAAATAAGGAAATGGAGAAATCCTCCGAACTTGGAGATTTTTCAGGTTCCAAACCCCAAATTGCCTCCCAAACCTCAGATTTTTTTATATGAGCTACTAGCTCAACATTTTCTTCAAGAGTGGCCAAGGTTGGGATTTCATTTAATAGAAGGTCCATTGGAAGTTCTTCTTCATCCTCATCTTTAGAAATGAGTTATTTGAAATGGTATACTGCTTCCCTTTTTATATCTTCTATTTTTGTTAGTCTATCTCCATTAGAAATATTTATCTCCTTCAGATTATTTTTATGGTGTCTATCCTTTGCTTGATTATGGAAGAAATTAGTATTTTTGTCTCCAAATTTTAACCACAAGCTCCTCGAATGTTCTTCTTCATTCTTGAAGAGTTTCTGAATTTTTTTATTTACCTCTTTCTCATTTCACATGAGATATGATTCTATATTTTCTATTTCCTTTTTATGATGAAGGTCTTTAAGACTGGACTAAGTTATTTTCCTTTCTTCCTCCAACTCCTTGTAGTTTGTTTTGGACCAATTTTTTAAATAATCTTTCACTTTATTTAACTTTGTTTCTAGTATGAATCCAAGAGAACTAACTACTCGCTAAAACTAGGTCTACCTTATTTATTTCATACTTATTGAGATTATAGCTAGCCTGGGATCAAACCTAAAGGGAAGAGGGCCATAGTTTTTTCTTTCTTCCATAACTATTTTGATAGGATCATGATCAAAGATAGTGGAAGGTATAATGTTAGAATATATATCTACATTTTATTCAAGAAATTTGTTTCTTAATATAAATATATCTAACCTAGAAACAATATGGTTTTTCCCCTGACCCTTGTTGGTCCAACTGTACTTTCCTTTCTTACCACATATGAAATATCCCAATATGAAATGATGTCCTCTAGTTCTTCCCTGAAAGGGTCATGGACTATGTTCTCTCCTCTTTTCATAGATTGGGAAAGAACCATATTTAGATCCTTGTTATGATACAATGTTGACTGTTTATTTCATTCTTAAGATCCTTAATAGAGTTCTAGCATGCTTATTTTTCCTTATACAACAAGGGAGAATAAATGTTTATAATATTGTATATCTTACCAGTAGTTATTCATACCAAACGTGTTAATATCCAATGTTGATTGCATATGACTTTTCCCATGGAAAAATCTTGATTGTTCCAATAAGTTGTGATCCATCCTGACACTCCTCTAGAGTTCACTAATGGAACTTGACTAATGGGCTAGATCTGTCTTCCCTTTTTCTCCATTTATTCATCTTATATTTTTGTCTCTTGGATTAAAAGCACATTAGGTATTTTGTATTTTATTAGATCTCTTGTTGCTTCCATTTTCTATTTATTGCCGAGCCCCCTACTGTTCTAGGAGACAACTATAATTATTTAACTTGAGAAGGTTTTGTTCCTCCGCCTTTTTGGTTCCCTTGACTTCATGTGTTCCTTCCAATTGGATTTTTCCTAGAGGAAAGCATTGTTTGCTCCAAAGTAGTTTTCACTCAGATGAAGAAATATTGGAATGATGGTTCTAAGACACCATGGGATGATATGCATAATCATTCCTACTTCTTTCCTCATAACACATCCATTTCCAAGGTGGTTTATCAATATGCCATCAAAACCAAGTATTTTATTCCTCCTGGCCATGTCAATTTGTTCAAAATCCTATTCCTAACCTCAATACTTTTGAAGAAGGAAACATGGCGACATTTCACCTACCATGAAGGGGGATATTTTTGTCACTTCTGACATCATAGAAAACGTATCACTTGGAGCTTCTTATCCCGAACAAGAGGTAGTCACTTACAAATCATTATTACAAGAGTTTAGGGATATTTTTGCCTAGCCATATGCTTAAATTATATGGTTCAAACCCACCATTTTTTAACATCATATCATCAAATGGAATAATGCTTCACCAATACAATAACAAAAAACAACTAGTTCACCCCTCCAAATCACCTGCTATCAAAGTAGAAGTCAAGAAACTACATTAGGCATGATTCAGTTACTCTATCACTTACATGTGTTGGGTATCCAAGCATGTCCTTGTTAATAATAAATAATGAACAATTCATCTATGCATTGATTTCATATATCTAATTCAAACTTGTCTTAAAGAAAAATTTCCAACCATCTTTACTAACCAAGCAATCGATGCTTATGGTGGACATGAAGTCCTATATTTTTATATGGATGGATATTTCATATATTCCAACAAGAGCTAATCACTCGACCGCATCAATGGGAAGTGTCATACTTAATAAAACTTGCTTCTCATAGGCTCTAATGAACTTGAGTATGAAAAACGACCTCATCTTGTAAGGCATTTAAGTGGTTCTCACACCACTCAATATCCATCTAAACACTATATCCTACAAAATCAACCAAACAAAAGCTAAAAGCTAATCTAGTACCTTGAAGTTAACTCACTTAAATTTAAAAAAGTAATAAAAACTACAAGCTTGTTACTTTTCACAAAATAGTGATGTGGTCGTGTAACGTACAAGACTTACAACCTACACAACATACTTGTGTGAGTACATAACCCAAAAACTTGCACAGCCCTGCGAGTGGTCTAACCTAATAATGGTCGGTCAAAAAGTGCAATAATTGTGCCAATGGATGCACCACCATGCGATAATTATCAACAACTATCGTACAAATTAATAATGCATCTCAAAACACTCGACGTCGACACGAATCACTACCTTGTCCATTGGATGGTTGCACAAACTTTTCGTGTGGGATATTCAAAACCTTGCCACACCATAATGTGATTGTTTGAATGAACAAATTTTTCATTTGGACATGCAGGGATATCATCCCATATCACATGTGGTGTGTGATTTTCGAGGGAAATGTGACATAGTACTATATGGGAAAACCCTTGATACCCACTTAAAGGGATGCCACACAATTCAAAGAGTCCATGATTCCACTAATCTACCAAGTAGAAGAGATGGGACTAATCTTTAACTAGTCAAGTATCTTATCTACCACCATGAATGATGTTATCTTCAAGTAAAAGGATTCCACTCAAAATATTTCTTCAACATTATACATGTCATGTTTCTTAGTGGATATCATATGTGCATAAAATAACTTCATGGGACTAGGATGGTAATGGAAACCAGAAAATAAACTAATCCATGTACATTGCCAAATCCTATGGGAGCATAAGTATATAAATTAATACACAAAAAGTTTTCACAATTTCATTACTTCTCTCTATTATTTAATTTTGTATAAACCATCCCTTTGTATGAATTAATAAGTTATTCAAGTATTAAGAAAATTGGGTGACTGGTATGTGATGGAAGAGTGTACCTATCTTAGATTATAGATAGCATCCAAATCCCCTCATATTTTGCACAAATTCATTCATAACAAACATGGGGTTCATGATATTGTGTATTAAACTTTCTTACATGGACTTGCAACATCACTAATAATATATAAGAAATATATTGGCATACATTGGCACTAGCCATAGGATCTAACAATGTATCCACCGCGAAGGAAACTACAACAAAACTAGAGGCACTGGCACCTTATCATTTTGGTGAAGAAAGGTTTAGAAAACAAGATTACCTGGGCATAGAAACAAGCAACTGTTTGACATTCAAATAAGGCTTTGTCGTATTAGAATGATACGTGGTAAGAGGATAAGGTATACATAAGAGGAATATCAATTGGAGAAGTGGTGATAAAGATAAACAAGGTACATAAAGACATAAAACATAGAGATGAGGAAAGATAAAAGAAGACTACTCACAAGACTATAGAACAAGCAATTGAGAAAGAATGTATTGGAAAGGAAGAAGAAGATGCAACAACCAATGGTAAGGAAGGAAATATTAATAGGAAATTAACATAGGATGAAAAAGTGTAAGTAGAGGCAAGGGCCAGACAATATGCTGAAAGAAAAAGAGAAAAAGAGTTGAGAAATGTTACACCATAGAT
>LPNX010365876.1:499149-637779 GCA_001517045.1 Pseudotsuga menziesii | reverse complement strand
ATATATATCATTCTATATGATTCTTGTTATGAATACCGACTTAAGTCGTAGAGCCAATTAATGTGAATCAACTGCGCCGCGCGAGTTGCGCCAGCTGCGAGGTGGAAAGGAAAGTTAGGTCACATACGATGACATATGTTTGTGCTCGGTCAAGCAGAACTCACTCCTCGATCCAGCCATCCTACTGCCTTCATTAAGCTCCTTGGTTGTGAGCCAAGGAACTATAATCCCTCAACAATTGTGGAAACATGGTTCCAGTGGTTACCCATCTATGATATATCTCGAGTGAGACTGCGCCTGCTTCGTAGGTGTTGCCAATGGGGCTTTCTCTATCGGGCCGGTATCTCGGGTAGTTGTTGGATCGGCGGGCTGTGCAGAACCTGGGTCGTGCTAGTGGGGAATAGTGGCCAACAAATGGTTCCATTGTCGGGACCCTTATTGATTAAATTGGGAAAGATGTTGTGGCACCCAATGAAGGAGGAGATAGAAGACTAGTTGGATGCTAAAACGTTGATTTCACGCAAGAAGAGGCAGACGAAAGATGGGCGAGCGCAAGGAAATGGATAGGGAGACTGTTGTAGTGATTGAGTAGCACAGTTTTTGGAGCGGATATGTTGTGTAAGAGCTAGGAGTAATATGGAAGGTAGTAAGAAGAGATGTTCCCGGGAAGTTCTGAGGATGAGTTAGGCACTATATTCTTGAGAAGCGGAAGGAGGTTTCGGTCAGGAAAGAGGAGAAAGGTAAAAGGAGGTAGGAGGGCCTATATATTTCCCAGGGAGGGTGAATATGGATGTGATTCATACCTAGATGAAGGATCCTAGGATGAAGAGGAGGAGTATAGCCCGGTTTCTGAAAGAGAAGAATCGAGAGGGTCAACAGAATCACCAAGAATAGGACGTGGCTATGGTATTCTAGAGAGATCCCCTAGAGTGAGACCTAGAAGTTCCTCGCCTAAACCACTTGTGAACACTAGCAGTCCTAGTGTCAAGACAGGTGCGCAAGGAATCCCATCAGTGATCCCAGTAAATTCAGTAAATTCAGGGAATCTAGTGAACAATCCCAACGCCAACCTAATGGCGGGGACATATGTTAGACTACCCACCTTTAATGGGAATGGAATAGAAGACCCAGAACAACATTGGTTCCTTTGTGAAGCTATCTGGATGGTACGCTTAGTACATAATGCCGATATAAATAAGTCACAAATGATCACGACCTTAAGGGGTCGTGCCCTGGATTGGTTCATGAAATTTTGTGCTGCACCAGCGAGAACCCCCCAGAAGACTCTTGAGGAGATTCAAAGAGCAATGATCTCAAAGTTCTGAAATCCCCAATCGGAGTCCCAATATATTACCAAGATCAAGGAGATTAAGCATGCTCCAGCAGAAATGGTATGGGACTTTGACCAACGGTTCAAAACGTTGATGGCCAAGGTCAGTTTCCAGATGTCAGACATGCAACATAAAGAGTGGTTTATTTTTGCGCTAATGCGACATATAAGAGGACCACTCATGTAGCAAAAGATCGCAATGCATACGGAAGCATTGGAGTTAGCAATGAAACTAGAGGCTTCGCCCATTGGGGACGGTGCCACAGGAATGATACAGATTCAATCTCAATTAGCTAATCTAACTATTCAACTCCAAGATATGAAAAGGGGAAAAGAGGCACACGAAGACCTATGGTGTACACGATGTCGGACTGATGGACATACCAAAGATGAATGCCTGGCATATATGAACTACGTCTTGTCCGGTGTGCCAAACCCATTGAATAGCCAAGGATTACCCTGGTGCAATATCTACCAAACAAGAGGACATCGGAACGCAAATTTCCTATTCAAGCACAAGACGGTATGTACACCAACTAGTCTCTATTGTAAATTTTGTAAATCTATAGGCCATGATGAAAAGGATTGTAGGGCCTACCAACTCATGCGGGAGAAAATGGTAGATGCATATTTGATGAAGACTGAGGAGCAAGTAAATATTGAACAGACCCCACCTCAGTTCCAGGCTACTCACTAGTTTCAGGCTGCACCTCAATTCCCATCTCTGCAGTAGTTTCAGATGGCACCACAGTTTTAGAATATGGCCTCGTATAATACCTGTTACACCCACCTCAAATGGGGGATGGAAATTATAGGGGACGAGGAGGAGGAGGATTTGGCTGAGGGAGAGGGCCAATTGTATGTTACAATTGTGGAGTACTGGGGCATTATGCTAGGGACTACCCAGAACCTGCGAGGACTTTCTTGTATTGTAGGCAGGATCACAATGTGGAGCAATGCCCACAGCTCATCACTCGATGGCAAGCCTAGACACTTGGAGCAACCAACCCAGTACCAAACCCTACACCAAATCCTGCACCGAATGCTCCCAACTCAAACGCTAATATCAACATACAGATGATAGTCACTGAACCACGAGAACCAAATGTGGTAGTGGTCACGAGGTGAGGTGCTACGACAGGTGTGGACCAAGCTATGCAAACCGAACCTGCGACATACGTGCAACACTAGGTGCGACCTGCCTCAAAGAAGAAAGCACCAATTGGCTTTCAATAACAAAAGCGCATATTCATGGATGTGTGCCTAGGGTTCGTCGATGCAGAGCAGCCATATA
Organism: Pseudotsuga menziesii; assembly: GCA_001517045.1. Taxonomy (NCBI): domain Eukaryota; kingdom Viridiplantae; phylum Streptophyta; class Pinopsida; order Pinales; family Pinaceae; genus Pseudotsuga; species Pseudotsuga menziesii. Next base: position 635,155 of record LPNX010365876.1, on the reverse strand, counting down.
CCTCAAGCCAAGTGAAAGATATGCCTAAGATATTCCAGAAGATATTTGAACAACGAATTGCGGACAAGAACGCAGATAAGGTTGGTAAACTTAAACCTTTCTTGTCAAGTTGTTTAGCGCTAATCAAGGATAAGGAAGCACTTGCAGAACTGGAAGCACTCATTGAAACACTTCTAGAGGGAGACCCTCCGCCAAAGAAGGTTAATAGTATCAAGACCAAGCTTAAGACAAGACGTGAACTTAGGATTACCGCACAAATTTGTGATTATGATATGGACTATATCATCCTCGACCTGGGATTTGATGTCAACATTCTAACATGCTAGATGTGGGAAATAATGGGAAATCCACCCTTAGAGTGGTCCCCCATTCAATTAAGGCTTGCAAATCAAGCAAAGGTCCTCCCTGTTGGTAGGTTGAGTCAAGTTCAAGTAGATATCGAAGGATTACGCACTTTTGCGGACTTCGAAGTCATCGATATAATAGACGATACTACCCCATATCCTGTACTGCTTGGGATTGATTCGGAAATGGAAAACCAAACAATTATAAATTTCAAAAGAAGGATCCTATCATTTGAATATGATGATATGCAGGTCGTTGTGCCCCTTGACCCGCTAGAAGGACCAAGGTACGTTGAACCAGTGTTCAACGAAGGGCATGGTGACCACCTTAACACTATCTACAATATAACCGCCCTTCAAGAAGACTATATTAATGCTACTACAGATGGTAACCTAAGTTGGAAATGTGAGATTTCATGTACATCAGACTCAAGAGAGGCACTGGAGAAGTGGCAGAAGCGATTACATGAAGTCTCTTCGAGAAAATGATCCAGGATAACTAAGTCTGTCAGACGAGTAGGAAATCAATCACAACCACTGGCCACATATGAAGGACTGCCTAACTTGGCAACGTTCTTGACTGAATCTGAAGAACTGGTAATAGAGCTGCAACGACTTTCTGCACTAGACTTTGCATTGAAAGCTATGCCCGTGTAATGGTGGGGCACGCATAATAACACCATAACTGAATGGCTACAATGCAGAAGGCTGCTAGAAGTAAGGTTTGGGGAGGAAATTACAATTGTAAACCAAAGATATACGGGGGTATTAGACCCTGTTGAACACTTAGAACAATGTTCCACAACATTCTTGAGCTACCCTCGCTAAGAATGGGTTCACCATTTCATCCATACTCTTGATACGGCACCACGAGGCTAGTATGCATCTATGGAGTTGCTCCAGGAAACAAGGGAATGGGAAGAAGTTGCACAGAAATTTACTTACACATTCTAGTTCACGGACGAGCAACCTACAGTTGATATTGCGCTGAAAACTATTAAGGAGAAAATATTCGCTGAGATCCCACTGGAGATTATGTATTCTCAACCTTGTGTTGCGCATTCCAACCAATGTTGTGAGACAGTCCAACATTGGATGACATGCTATAATCTCTCTAGAGACCCAAACAATGATCCGACCAATATCAATATTCCAGAATTGAAAGGATCACGCGAGGTAGAAGGGAGCGACATTTCTAGTGAGCAGTTTGTTAAGCCACTAAAGATTAAAAAGGTTAACATTGGATTGGAGGACAATCCAAAATTTTCCAACATTGGAGACTACTGGGATGAAGAAACAGTATCCAAAGTCACCGATCTACTACATGAATTTCAGGACCTATTCTCGACAAAATTCAGGGAATTGAAGGGCATAGTAGGGGATTTGGGTGAAATGAAAATTCCACTCAAACCCAACACAATACCAGTGAAACAATGGCCATACAGATTAAACCCACATTATAAGGAGAAAGTAAAAGCAGAACTGGATCACATGTTGGAGGCAGGAATTATTGAACCAGTTGAAGAGTTGGAATAGATAAGCCCCATAGTCATACAGGACAAGAAGGCGACAGGTCAAGTCAGAATCTTTGTCAATATGAGGAAACTAAATGATTCATGCTTGAAAGATCCATTCCCTACACTATTCACGGATGAGGTTTTGGAAAGCGTTGGCGGACAAGAAATGTACTCATTCACAGAGGGGTTCTCAGGATACCATCAGGTCTCACTCGCGCAAGAAGATCGTCACAAGACAACCTTTGTAACTGAATTGGGATGATACCAATACATGGTAATGCCCTTTGGCCTTAAAAACGACTCTGCTATTTTTTCTAGAATAGTAGTCTCTTCTTTCAAAGGTTTCATTCATAAGTTTCTTGAAGTATAATTTTATGAATGGACGGTCTTTGGTCTACTAAGAGACCATATTGAAAATTTGCGCATGATGCTGGAAATGTGTCGCCAGTATCAAATTATGCTAAACTTGAGAAAATGTATATTGTGTGCACCATTCGGTGTACTACTGGGCCATGTAGTATGCCGCAATGGGATCCTGGTCGACCCCACGAAGGTAGCAATTATCCTGGACTTGCCTCCTCCTACATCAGTCATGCAACTCAGGTCCACATTGGGACATACTGGGTATTATCAAAAAGTCATAAGAGGGTATGCAGAGACAACTTCCCCAATGGAGAAGCTACTAAAAAAAGATGCCAAGTTCGAGTGGAATGAAAACTGCCAGGAGAGCCTGGATAAGCTGAAGGGTAAAATGGCTACTGCACCAATATTAATATTTTTGGATTGGAAAAAGGAATTCCATGTACATGTTGATGCATCATCGATTGTGCTTGGTATAGTTTTAACCCAACCAGGAGATGGCGCAATTGACCACCCGATCGCATTTGCAAGTAGGAAACTATCAACGGTAGAGAAAAATTATACCACAACTGAAAGAGAAGGGCTTGCAATGGTCAATGCACTATAAAAATCTCAGACATTATCTATTGGGTGGACGCTTCAAAATGTTCACTGACCATTCTGCGCTAAAGTACCTGGTCAATAAGCCAGTGTTGGTGGGAGGGGAATTTGCTGGTGGCTCCTCCTATTTCAAGAATTTGACTTTGAAGTCATTGTGAAGCCAGGATGACTAAATGTTGGGCCTGACCACTTATCACGAATTGAAAGTGGAGACGAACCCACCAACCTAGAGGACAATTTACCGGATGCGCAGCTATTTGCTATATATGTTGTTGATAAAGAATTCGATGCTATTATACACTTACTAAAAATAGGGTATGCACCTAAAGAATATTCGACATGGAAAAAGAAACAGCTAGTTGTCAAGGCCTCAGACTACATGCTAATCGCAGGACAACTCTATAAGTTGGGATCGGATGAAATACTGCGAAGATGCGTCTTTGATCATGAAAGACAATGGGTAATGGCTGAAGTGCATGCGGGTGTGTCGAGAGGACACTATGCCAGGAAAGCAATAGTGCGCAATATTTTGCAAGCCAGACTCTGGTGGCCAATGGTACATATGGATAAAGGAAATACTATCACAATTGTAATAAGTGTCAAAGAACGGGGAAACCATCGCGACATGATGAAATGACACTTGCACCACAAATTACACTACAGGCCTTTGATAAATGGGAAGTGGATTTTGTTGGCCCTATCAGTCCACTGGGAAAATGGACTGGTGCGTATTATATCATCACTGCTACAGATTACTTGACAAGATGGGTAGAGGCAGCACCTGTAAAAGATTGTACTACTACAACTGCGGCCCACTTCCTATTTGAGAATGTTGTCACAAGATTTGTTTGTCCCAATATCCTAATCAGCGACCAAGGTATGCATTTTGTAAATAAGCTAACTATTGAACTGACTGCAGAATTCCAAATCCAACACAAGAAGAAAACACCCTACCATCCTCAAGCAAATGTAACTGTTGAGGCATTCAACAAGGTACTCGAGAATGCGTTGACCAAAGTATGCAATGTGCGCGGAGATAACTAGGACCAGAAAGTCTCAGTGGTATTATGGGCCTATAGAACAACATGCAAATGACTAACTAGATACAACCCTTTCCGTTTAGTCTATGGACAAGAAGCAGTTGTGCCCATGGAATACATTGTCCCAAGCCTACGAATTGCTGCGATAACAGAGATGACAGATACTGGTGTTGTAGAAGAAAGGTTGGCACAGCTGGTTCAAATGGAAGAAGAATGTTTTATTACAGGCTTCCATCAAAATGTGGAAATGCAGCGACAGAAATCCTGGCATGACCACCACATCACAACAAAGCAGTTCAAGGTTGGTGGACTTGTTCTGATGTATGATAGTAAGTTTCTCAAGCATCCAGGTAAACTCAAAATGCATTGGCTAGGTCCATATGTAGTTGCACACATTACTGAAGCAGGTGCAGTAAAACTACATAAGCTGGATGGAACACCGGTGGCGGGCATGATCAATGGAAGTCAATTAAAACCCTATCGCGATGACTGCGACACGGTCCCATAAGGCCGTGATGCGCAAAAAAAAATGGAAAAGGCAGCTGGCTGAAAGTGACAGACATCTAGCAGGAACTGACAGCTGGTAAGGGCATGGGAAATTCAAAAAAGATCCGGCACCACTAAACGTTTAGTAGCATCAAAGTGGTAATTCTGAGGAGAAGGGCGGCGGGATTTCTGGTCCCATCTGGTAGAGTGCCCTTAAATACCCTGAAAAATGCATAATGGATCTTAAGCATGCAAAGGATGAGCTCATGTGCTCCGCCAGAGGGTCCTTCACTCTGTCGAGTCAGCTTAAAGACTCGTCACCTATAAACAGTCCTTACCCTTTGTCGTATAAATTTTTCATTACTTTGATGAGCGAGCGAACCAAAGAGCCGAACCCGCTGCACAGACCGAGCCATCCTTCAGAGCCGAAGACCTTACTCATTAAAATATTTCAGCAATAGTGAGCACTCCAGTAAGGAAATATTGAACCGGTTTGGCTGCCCAAGAAGATGAAGAAGATGCAAGCAAAGCTAAAAGTAGTACCAAGACCGAGGACCATGAAAAAACCACTACAGAGTCTACGACATCCATCACAAGTAGGGAGTCAGCTCATGCATCTAATTGCATCCCGACCACTAGTGCAACTAGTGGAATCCCAAGTTTTTGTCGTCATGCAATCCTTTAATGCTGACCCCCCAAGTTCTTCTGGCCCTGTAGAAAAAATACCCAAAGCTCATAGAGTCGACCCAGTTCTGCCTTCATCACCTGAAGTAGAGCTCACTGAAGAAGAGAAGAACTTAATGTCGCCCTATGTATCGCCCAGGAGGCCCGGTGCCATAGCAGTAATGGTGAACATTCCGAAACTATTAGAAGAACCCACTATTCCAGAGGGCGTCACAACACCCCAGGATTCCATCATAACCAAGCTTCAGGTATTAAAGTTTGAATACTACGACACTTGGAAGCTAGACATATCCAAAGATCAATTCATGGCTGTAAAATCCAGTCAAACGCCGAATGCAGATGTTGTCTCTGCACTGGAGTATGTGAACGAATTGGAGCAATCCGGTATATTAAACCTGATCCTTATGCCCCATTTTGGTCGCTTTGGGCCAATAAGAATGTATGTCAAGCAACTGCTCGTGTGCTTCCATGGTGGCTACCTTTGGCTGAACAAACCATATGAGGTGACGGTGGACCTAATTTCAGCCATTATAGGTCTGTCGTGGCATGGACTCGACCTAGCCCAATACTTACATAATGAGGGGGAAACGATAGAAAAAAACAATATGAAGGCTAAGTACCAGCTCCTCCACGGCAGAAAGGGTTTTCTCATCAACTCCATTGAGAATAGTGCTATACAAGCGGTAGCAAATATCTTGTGTAGTAAGGTCCTGCGCAAGATGAGGCCGATTGAGTGCACGACTACAATAGTAGAACTTGCAGAAAAATGTGCATAGGGTGTACACATTAACTGGTCCTAGTTCCTCTTGAACAAACTGATGGACGATGCAGTAGAAGCACAGGAACAACCCACAGCTAAGTTTCACTTATCTTGGCTCTTAATTTTAATTTCCTTTGCAATATGGGCTCCGCCACTGGACTATCAGCCTATGGATATCCCCATAGAGTTCCTCAGCAGGCCTTACCAAAACCTCTGGGACCATAAGGACAACAAGCGCAAGACTAATGCTAGAATTACATTTTTCCTACAGGGAGAAAGGCTCCAACAAATTGTGCGCACACAGTACCGGATGAATCCTGTAACGGTTGCAAAGTATATGTTCATTCAATTCCATGCAGCGCAGCACAACATCATCTTGCAACCGCATGGGGACCCTAAGAAACAAGCGCTTTCTAAATTCTTCATCCTTAAGGATGCGGATATCGACCAAGAAATCAAATATTTTCCTAAGGAATGGCTTACCCATCATGACAAGGTACCTCCAATACAACAAGTGCCACAGGAGAATCCACCAGAGAACCCAAACCAATATGGCGCCAATTCTAGTATGCAGGAGCACCAGGATGGATCCCAAGAAGACGAAGCGGAAGATGAGCGAGACCTACCCAATGTCGACCTCGACGACCCCACTGCGAATGAGGAATTGATCGTCGAGCGAGCAAGAAGAAATAAGGGCAAGTAGCCCATGCAAGAGGAGGAAGATGAAGACACATTGAGCTTCCTACATAGCAAGAAGCAGAAGGTTAACTGACCTCATGTCAGGGACATAGCAGACAAGGACCTGACCCTTCTGTGCGATGTCGTTGCCAAATTAACCGAGAAAACTTTGGGAAAGCTCGTGACCAGGAAAACCAATTGGACAGCAACCATCACAACAAAGTTTAACCACTTCACATAGATTGTCACCGAAGTGCGAAACACCATGCAGGATGAAACATATGGTGTCACCCAAGCAGACGCCTTAGAGGTACCAATAATGCTCCTGCCCCTAACAATAGAAATACTTGCAGAGCCATTGTCTAAGAAAGGCAAAGAAAGCGAGGCAAGTCTACATAACTTGGAAATATTAATTTTAAAATTTTCAAAGTTAACCTTGCCACAGATATACTCTATTCAGCAGGTCACTACCACAAAAATTAGAATTCGAGAAAATTCAGCTGCATCTCAAGCAGCTAAGGAAACCAAGAAAGCAAGGGATTGAAAGCAAGTTATCAATCACCATTGGGTAGACCTGGAAGCCCAAGCACAGAGGCAGGCTTTGCTAGAACAAGCAATAAAGGAGGCAGCGGAACAACTCTTAGACGAGGAAGCATAGACTGAGGTTGAACCGGTGCATCAATTGAGACATCTATCCAAGCTAGCTGCAGACCTCTAGAAGCAGATCCAGGAGATGAAAACCAACCCATAGCCCGGCACACCCCTTGAAGTGCTGCAACAAAGGCAGCAATTGGCAACTCAAGTTGTTTCCCGGCTAAGGAAAGCTGAGAGCATCTGTGCAGAAGCAATGGAAGCAATTGCAGCAACATGGGAATAGCTCATCGATTATGAGAATGCATAACAAATTTTGGAGCAAGCACGACAAGTAGATTTACAAATATTGGCACTAAAGGCCAAGACTAAGAAGTTTCCAATGAAGGAGAAAATCGCCAGGGGCACTGAGCTTAAGGAGCTCCTCGATAAGGACAGAACCTTGCGCGACCAGGAAAGCATGCGCAATAGGGAAACGATTGAGAAACAGGCCGAAGCCTAAAGGATAAAAAAGTTAATTCATCTGGTTCAGCAGCGAATCCATGAGTTCACTCATGCACTGGCTAGTACCTCATTAGAACACCTAAGCAGCAGCAGAGTGTAGGAACTTGAGAAGCAGGAAAATGAAGCTTGCCGGGAGAAAGAATGGCTTACTCCTATTCTGGCCTACTTCCAACAAAACGTCGGCAATGCAGAACAGCTTGCGGAGAAATATATAACTGTAGTAGTGAGCGCAGAAGAACTAAGAGAAGAAGCAAGAGAAGAAGAGAAAAACGCAAATAAAGACATGCCAGAAGATGAAGCAGAGCATAAAGAGAACCATCAAGAAGACCCATACCAGACACAAGACAAACCTGTGCGCATAGACTTATCAGAACAAGATGAAGAGGAAGATGTATAATCCCAAGTCAAAAAATAAATAAAAGCATGCAAGGAACAAGATGCGCAAGCTAGAAAACAGAAGAAACTATGCACACACAAAAAAAAGAGTTTTGGAAAAGATGCACCATAGGTGGAAACCGTTAGATATCCCTTGCTTAGTGGCTCGAGGCGAGCCACAGGTGAGTGTTGGGAGCCTGTTGGCCTCAGAAAGGAGCATAGGAAAGAAACTTGTGCACGCAACTAAAGAAGATATGTCACGTGTGCGATGGAGGAAAGGGAAGATCGCGAAGGTACCAGAGGACCCACGCAGGAAGATCAGAGAGGTGCACGACGTAGGAAAGGCAAGCGCAAAAAGCGCGCAACTAATAAGCAACCGAAAAGCGACAGGGAGGTCGTGGGTGCGGAAGTCACCTTAAGTCGGCGGATTCCACATGAGTGGAAGCACGTTGTAAGTAAGGCCGTTAGTGCCTCATGTCGAGTCATGATCACCACAGTTGTAGCCTGGGGGGAGGCTGATGGTGATAGTTAACAGAATTCCTGTAAGCAATCGACCCGGTGTGGTCATGTAAAATAATATAAATAGGAGAGATTTAATAGTTAGAGGGTTGGTTTTTGTTAGCTGTAATTACAGAATAGGTTTGATAGATGATATTTGTATACAGTTGTAGAAAACAGATCTAAGAGGAGGGTAATCAAGAATCTGCAGGAAGCAATCTGGGTAGTGCAATGGGAGAGCTCTACTAGAGCGGTGCAGATGCTAAGGAATTCGATCCATGCTATGTGTGGATCTGTAGGTAGTAGCAATATATTAGGAGAAATAAGACAGAGAGCATGAGAACCATAAGTCTGAACTTAAAGACATATCTCAAGATCAGTCTGCATCCCGCAGACTGAAAGGTGCTATATCCTTTCTCATGCTAGATGAAGAGCACCTTGGTGGTTTTTCCCATATGGGTTTCCACGTTATCTCTTGTATTGAATGAATGGTTGATGTGGTGAATTTTTATGTGATTGATTACTAATTTCTTTCCGTATAATGTTGAATGTTGCTTGAGTCTCTATTAGTTTCTTACAATTGGTTAAGGAATGAATAGAATGCATTGTTGAATTGAATCTATATATATATAATTATGTATGATTCCTGTTATGAATCCTGAATTAAGTTGTAGAGTCGATTAATGTGAATCAGTTGTGCCGCACGAGTTGCACCAGCTGCGAGGTGGAAAGGAAAGTCAGGTCATGTGCGATGACATATGTTTGTGCTTGGTCGAGCAGAACTAACTCCTTTGTCCAGCCATCCTGCTGCCTTCTTTGAGCTCCTTGGTTGCAAGCCAAGGGACTATACTCCCTCGACAATCGTAGAAACATGGTTCTGGCAGTTACCCATCTATGAGATATCTCAGGTGAGACTGCACCTGCTTCACAGGTGTTGTCAATGGGGCTTGCTCTATCACACCGGTATCTCAAGTAGTTGTTGGATCGCCGAGCTACGCAGAACCTGGGTCGCGCTAGTGGGGAAAAGTAGGGAATCATCTTCGACATTCATTTCTCGGTAAATATGGTTGAAAGATAAAAAAAATAGTAAAATATTTCATCACACACATGGTATTGGCTAACTAGTGTTGAAGCTCCAGAGAATTCACATGTGCATCCCCCAGTTCCTAATTAATTATGAATTGGGAATCCCCTAGAACCTATAGGTGTTTGATACCCCATGTTTTGGCACAAAAAATTATACTCCACAAGCCCACCACTTCAGCTCTAGTATTAGTTCCAACTCCATCCTTTGTCCAGCCCTTGATAACCACGTCATTGCCAACCTTGATAACTATCCCAGCTCCACAAACACCTTTCATCGTTACCCCATCAAATAATCCAACCAAGTACTCCTGGAAAAGATATGGGAAGGAACGAATTGTTCTTTTTCTGCAACTTTTCAGTTTATTCCACTCCAAAAAAGATGATAGTATCTCCATATAGATAATATCAGTATTCTGCAGAAGGTTGTTGAAAATGGAGGCGTTTCTTTCCTTCCAAACCTCCCATATGATGAAAAATGGGAGATAACAAAGATGAAGCTTTATTTTATGCCATTTCATCAAATTGTCCTTAATTGGTTGGCCTTTTTCCCCTTGCGACCCAGGTTCAATCCCCTCTCTCTGATCAGCGCAACAAAGCCCAAGATATCGACCTGACGGAGTAGAGCCCAGTCAACAGCACCTATGACACAAATTTTGTCTCACCCGAGATAGATCAATTCTTATGGGTAACTTCCAGAACCATGTTTCCGCAGTTTGTGTGGGAGGGTGTTTAAGTTCTTGGACCTACGCCAAGGTTTCCAACGAAGACCGGGAAGGTGAGTTGGTGGTTTGCACTTTAGATATCAATAATAATTATTACTTGCCCTTAGTTATGCAACCTTACACAAATTCACCATGAACAGTCATCACAGATATATGCATTACTTGAAATACAACGTTCATACAGTTATCTCTTTAAAGCACAATAACCAATCAATCATTAACATAGTAAATATGCACTTGTCTAAGCTACTCAACATTCACACTTATACACGGCATGTAACGTGGAAACCCATCTAGGAAAAAACCACAAGGCGCTCTTCATTTGGAATTGGAATGAGAAAATAGATGCACCTTTGTCTGTACATAAAGCTACAGACTCTGTTAAGATCTTCTCTTCTATCTCTACAGAATTCTTCTCCCTCTCATACTCTTTGTTCTTCTCTATCTTTATCAGTCTACTCTACTCCTACTCAAAAATATGCAAACAGCCTCGATCGACTCAACCTTCTCTATCTATCTGTGCACTCAGCTGTAGATCTACTTACTCTGATACACTCAGCGATACAGAGTTTTCTACTCAAAACTTGTGTATCCTCTACTTATCTTAAAAAGCGTATAAACAAGACTTAGTTACTAGGATAATAGATTGACCGACTAACCCATGTACAACTTGGGTTTCTCCTCTTATAGCCTTATTATAGACTCGATATATTCCCATACATGCTTGTTACAGACTCAATTATGACTAGATACAGACTCTAACAGACTCAGTTGCAGTCGCTATCTCAGCCAACTTACTATCTTCAACATACAGGTTGTCTTTCCTATTCTAGCAAAATATGACCAAAGAGGCACTATCGGCTTGACTTACAAAAATTCCTTTATGTGTGTGGTTTTTACTGGCTCCATATGAGCTCATACCCAAGATTGCTAAGGGTTTTTACTTCTCCGCATCATGCCTTACTGTCACTTTCTGGTCGTTACCTTCTTGGCATGCTTGCTTTCATGAATATTCTTCCATGTCATCACATCTCCTACTCTATACTTTCGTCGTATCTTACAAAAATGGCACAGACTCCTTGTCTCGCACCTTCTCTTTTCCTTTCTCCTTTTATTCCTTCTTCTATCGCAACATCCTTCCCCTTTTCCCTTGATGTTGTTTCCTATGTCACAACTCCTTCTTCTTCTTCCTTGTTATACTCTTTTTCCCTTACTTAGACAGAATTCCATATGAATTATGCCCTTCTATCCTAGGCCCAACAGGCCCCCAACACTCACTTGTGTCTCGTCCCAATCCACGCAAGCTATTGCTCCATAAACTGACTTGCACAAATTCTAGTCTGAAAATACTCCACGATTTTCAACAACTTCTCTTTTTCTGCACACACTTCTTCCTCAACTTTATACGTGTGCTCCACTAGGTCAAAACTGATGTGTTCAAGCATATTTCTTTCAACTAAGGCTGCGACGTCCGCACCTTCTGGTGCACAAGCTGAATTATCCCTGTGACTCTTCCTTCTTCTACCTTTTATGTTCATTCTATGTTTGATAATATGTTATGTCTGTGTTTGCAACTGGCGGAAAGGTTTATGTTCTTTTTTGGTAATATTTTTAGCTTCTCAATAGCATCTATTTCTCTTGGTAATATTGTTAGCTCTGCAGGCCTCTAGAAGACAGTGTTTCTTATCAACAGTACCAAATCCTTGACAGACTTGTCATTCTTGTCTACTTCTGGATGTTTCCACCGCTTGGCGGGGTAGGACATAGTAGTAGAACTGAGGGGCCGAAGGACCTATCGGGAAACCAATATTCCTTGTTTGCATTTTCAACTACAACCCTCAACTCGGCCCACATCTGTCCATCCTCCCTTCATAATCAAGTTCAGCATTACTCATCAAGGATTCCACTACATTCTAGTGATCTTCAAAGCTCACTATTGTCACTCTGACCAGCAAGGGATCAAGATTTTTGTTTGGTACAATGCTGGTGAGAGTTGTGTTCGCATAGCTGGACTAGATCCTTCCTTCAAGGTAACCCAGCACAACACATATTTGGATGCGTCATCACCTTCCTTATCTTTGGAAATTTCCAGTAGTGATGGTGATAACGTATACCTTCATTCCTCCATTTCCTAGTCTGAGCATTCATTCAGACCAACCGGTCCTAGCAATGGATACTATGCACTGTGAAAATTAATTTTTATCAACCATGTCTGGGGTTTTTGGTGGGATGCCTTCCAGGCTAGGCATTGTTGCCACCAATTCTCCTGCCTTGTCTAGATCCCATAAGAAAACTCTGATTTTCCTGGCATCAGAAGGTTTCTCCAGTGTGATGAACATATTCACCCCGGTGGCTGGAGCTGCTTCTACATGAATACGCCAAAGTGGTGGAAATTCCAAGCAGAGGCCAACAAGAAATAAAACACATCAAACAACAGGTTTCATACGTAGAACATTCAGTATAGATTCCTAATCAGGACCCCTTGGGTCATTACCACCACAATAGTTAGTCATCCTCTTTCTTCACCAGTCTCCACTCACTCTGTATCTTAGCACAGCTCTGAATGTGGTATTACAGGGAACCGGGAAATTACTAAATCATCACCAGTGGTTACTTCCAATACTGAATCCGTTTATTCCTCACACACGCCACCATCGAGTAGCATGATGATAATCATCACGTGGGTTCTTGATTTGAATCCTTAGGCGGGGTTTCCAGCTACATCACCCCTTTTTGTTGTGACAGCATGATACTAATGGCGGAGGTGACCCTTAACATCACTTACGATTAGCTTCGAATTTTCTAATGGTCTGTGGGATGGATATTTGTCATTTCAACAATATTTTCGCATCATTATATGGACACGCCATTTTTTTAGTGCCATCCTTTTTTCACCAGGGCTTGTGTAAATCTCACAGTCATCCTTCTTCTCTTGATAGCTTGGTATCATCATCATTATTACACTTTTTTTTAATTATTTAAAATAAGGCTTCAACCGGCTCCCATTAATGAGCCCTCCAACTTCCATTCCATCAAGTTTTTCTAAATTCAATGCTCCTCCATCAGTGATTTATTTCACCACATAGGGACCTAACCAATGCGTCTTCAACTTACCGGGGTGCTTGAAAATTTTACTATCATACATAATAACAAGACCTCCCACTAAAAATTGCTTGTTCCTTATAGGTCTCTCGTGCCATGTCTTCAACCTTTGTTTTTGTACATTCTAATGGAAACCTGGAATAAAGCGTTCTTCTTCTAAATGGATTAACTGTAGTAATAATTCTTTAACAGCATCAACATCAGTCATTTCTGTAATGGCCGCTACTTGTAAACTTGGGACAATATATTCCGTAGGCATGACAACCTCTTGTCCATACAATAATATGAACGGTGTTTGGCCTGTTAGCTTCTTGCATGTTTTACGATATGTGCATAGGACCGCAGAAATTTTCTAGTCCCAGACATCCCTTCTTGTGTTGCAGACCTTAGTGAGCACATTTTCCAGAATCTTATTGAATGCTTCGACCGTTCCATACGTCTGCGGGTGATATGGAGTTGTTTTTCTATGTTGTATCTGAAATTCATCCATTAGTTATTCAATCAACTGATTAACAAAGTGCATACCTTGATCGCTAACCGGTATTTTAGGACATCCAAACCTAGTCACCACATTCTCAAATAGAAACTTTGTTGTCGTCACAGAAGTACAATCCTTAACAGGAGCAACCTCTGCCCATCAAGTTAGGTAATCTGTCGTAGTGATAATGTATCTAGCTCCTGTGCACTTCCTTGATGGACTAATAGGCCCCACAAAGTCGACATCCCATTTATCAAATTCCTGCTGTGTGATTTGTGGAACTAAAGGCATCTCATCCCTTCTTGATGGATTTCCCATGCCCTGACAGACATCACAGTTGCGACAATAATCTCTAGCATCAGCATGCATGGTAGGCCACCATAGCCCCACTTGTAGTATCTTGTGGACCATCGTCTTTCCTGCATAGTGTCCTCCTGCAACACCAGCATGTGCTTCACTTAATATAATAGTTCGCTTATGTTCAAAAACATAGTGTCTCAATATTTCATCTAGGCCCAATTTGTACAAGTGGTCGACAATCAACTAGAAATATGCAACCCGCGCTACTAAATGTTTTTTCAGTGCAATTGTAAACTCGGTTGGTGTGAACTCTGTAGATAGGAACTATATGATAGCCTAATACTAGTTATCAAAGGCGATTAGCGCAAATAATTGCACATCCGGGAGATTGTCTTCCAGACTAGTAGGTTCATCTCCACTTTCTATTCTAGATAGGTGGTCTGGTCTTAAGTTTAAGCGGCCTAGTTTGACAATAATCTCAAAATCAAATTCTTGGAAGAGAAGGAGCCACGGGTAGATCTCCCCCCCCAACACTGGGTTTTTCACCAAATATGTCAATGTAGAATGATCAGTGTACATTTTAAAATGCCCTCCCAACAAGTAGTGTCCGAACTTTTGCAATGCATATACCATCACAAGTCCTTATCTCTCTATTGTGGTGTAATTATTTTCTGCAGCTGATAGCTTCCAGCTAGCAAAATCAATGGGGTGATCAATATCTCCTTCTCCTAGTTGCATTAATACTACTCACAACGCCATGGAGGATGCATCTACATGAACATGGAATTCTTTTTTCCAATCTGGAAATATGAGTATAGGTGCAGTGGCCTTTTTGGTTTTTAACTTATCCAAACTTTCCTGGCATTCATCTGTCCATTGGAACTTAGTATCTTTTTTCAACAATTTTTCCATTGGGGCAGTCACTTATGCATATCCTTTGATGAAATTTTTGTAATATATTGTATGCCCTAGAATTGCTCTTAATTGTTTAACTGTGGTACGTGGTGGCAAGTCCAAAATGATTGCAATTTTAGCTAGATTAACCAAAATCCCATCATGATAGACCACATGACCTAACAAAGCCCCGAAAGGCACACAAAAAATACACTTCCTCAAATTGAGGGCAATCTGGTACTGACGACATCGCTCCAACATCATTCTAAGACTTTCTATGTGATCTTTTATAAGACCAAGTCCGATCATCAAAATAAAACTCAAGAAATTTGTGTATGTATTCTTTAAAAGAAGCAACTACAATTCTGAAGAAAATTGCAGGCACATTTTTTAGTCCAAAGGGAATTACCATATATTGGTAGCATCCCCATTCTGTTGCAAAGCTAGTCTTGCAGCGGTCTTATTTGGAAATGCGGACCTGATGGTATCTCGAGAATCCATCCGTAAATGAATACATCTCTTGTCCTCCAACATTTTCCAATACTTCATCTGTAAATGGAATTGGGAATGGGTCATGCAAGAAGGCGTCACTAAGTTTCCTAAGATCAACACAAATTATGACTTCCCCTGAAGTCTTCTTGTCTTGTACCACGATCGTTTTGATCCATTCTAATTCCTCAACTGGTTCTATGACTCTTGCTTCCAACATTCGATCAAGATCCACTTTAACTTTCTCCTTATAACATGGGTTCAGTCGGTATGGTCGTTGTCTGACTAGTTTTGCATCAGGTCTCAAGGGTATCCTCATTTTTCCAAGGTCTCCTAATATGCCTTTCATTTTAGACAACTTTGTAGGGAACAGATCCTAAAACTCATGTAATAAATCAGTTATTTTCCCCACAGTCTCTTCATCCCAATAGTCCCCAATATTGGAAAATTTCGGGTTTTCCTTAGACCCAATATTCGCTTTCTTAGTTTTAAGCGGTTTTAAAAACTTATCAGTAGTTATAGGAGCTCCTTATATTGTACATGTATCTTCTGACTCAGGTATATTTATCTCTAGTGGGTCATCGTCATCTGGTTCTCTAGTGATATTATAGCACTCCATCCATCTGTGTGCACACACGGGGCAATGGTGACAGTGTGCCTCTACAGTTGGTATTTCTTTATTATTGGTAGTGCAACATTGACTGTTGGATGTTCGCTTGTAAATTCAAATGTCTAGGTAAATTTTAAAGTTAAACTTTCCCACTCGCTAGTTCCTCATCGCAAATCCTCTGACATGTACCATCTTATGGGAACCATTTCCAAGGTGTGGATGAATCATTGAACCCATTATTGTTGTGGATATGCTTTCCAAGCCATGCTACAACACTCAATATGTTTTCCAGGATCTGACAATCCTGTGTATTTCTTATTAGAATAGCTAATTTCATCTCCAAAATTTATCTCCATCAGTCTTCTACATTGCAGCCAGTCTGATATAGATTCTTTATATGCACCCCACCATCTAGCGGGCGTAGCTTTCAGCACACAGTCCAGAGCGGACAGTTTCTATGATTTTGTGACCTTTTCTTCAAATTATTCCAAGAAGGATGCAAGTTTAGGAAATCCTTCATATGTAGGCAGCAGGCTTGCTTCGATTCCTACTCTTTGAACATATTTTGTGATCCTTATACATTTGTGCATTGATACTTCATGTAGCCTGTTTTGCCAGTTTTCTAGGGCTTTGCCTGATTCGGACATGCACGAGCTTACGCTGCGCCAAATAAAGTTTCCATCAACTGTGGGGTTAATATAATATTCTCTCAAAGACATGTTGTTATACCGCTGGTACAAATAGTTCTCTTGCCCTTCGCTATGTACAGGCTCAACATAACATTGCCCTTCAAGGGGATCAATGGGAGCGACCACTCTCATTACAAACTCCTCAAAAGAAAGGATCCTTTTCTTGAAGTTTATGATTGTCTGGTTATCAATAGCCCAGTTAATCCCTAGAAGCACAGGGTAGGGATTTGTTTCATCAAAAATGTCGATGACCTCGAAGTCAGCATATTTTCTCAAGCCTTCAACATCCACGGGCACTTGGGAAATTCTATCGATTGGTAGCACCTTCAACTGGTTTGCAAGATGTAGCTGAATAGGAGACCAGTCTAGTCGTGGCTTGTTCATGCTTTCCCATGCCTGTCTTGTCAATATATTGACATATGATCCCAAGTCAAATATGATATAGTCCATATCATAATCTCCTATATGCGTAGTCATTCACAATTCTCAGACCGTCTTCCATTTTCTTCCGACTTGATTGACTCTTATTTTAGGGCATAGATCTGGTTTGTTGTCTTCTATGAGCATTGTCAACTCTGTGACATCATATTTGTCATGGATTAGAGCTAAACAACTTTTGAAAAAATCCTTGAGCTTACTAACCCTTTTAGTGGGCGGTCTTCTGATTAGCTATTCAAATATTTCGAGCATATCTCTCACTTGTCTAGATGTCGAAAGTTGATTGGTATCAACAAATTCTTGTCGCACTTCCAAGAATACTTCCTTATCCTGTTGGAAATCTAGCGAAGCTTTCTTTTGGGTTGTAGGTCGCACCTGCGGATGTCCTTGCGGTGTATTTTGGTCTGCTCGTGTTGCATTACCTCCTCTTGTAACTACAGCAAGGTTGGTTTGTCTTGGTTCAGCAGAAATCATTTGAATATTTGGATTGGGGCTTGGATTATGATTCTGCATCGGGTTGTGGGTTAACGACAGTTCTATCCTTCCATTTCGCAATAAGTTGCGGAAACTTTTCTACAGTGTGATCAAATGCTTTACAATATGTAGAAGTTTTTGCAAGACTTTGACAATCTCGTGCAAAGTGTCATGGCTGCCCACAATTATAGCATACCAATTGGCCTCTTCCTCAACCANTGTTTTCCTCGACCTCGAAAGTTCCCACCCCCCCCCCTTTGAGGAGGGTATTGTTGTTGTTGAGGATACTGGTTTGGTTGGTATTGCGGTTGAGGATATTGTTGTTGAAACAACACAGACTGATACTGAGGCTACGCTTTTTCATCTTGCATTTGTTCCTCATTCTTCATTAGGTAGGTATCCATCATTTTTTCCTGGAGCAACTGGAAGGCTCTACAATCCTTTTCATCATGCCCTGCCGATATCCAAAACTTACAATACAGACTAGCAGGGGCACTTACAATATTTTGTAAGTACAAACATTCCTCATACTTGTGACCTCTATTCTAGAATACCTTGGGTGTTTAATGTGTTCATCACGCCTGCTACAACATAATTCATTAGTGTCAGGAAATTATCCTTATGGTTCCCATCTGCTCTACACCTGGTAAACCACAATTATTCCTGAACTTCTTTGCTTCTTTTGATGTCATGTAGTTGCACCGTAAGATTGGCCAGCTGCGACTAAATTTGCATCATACCCGAGCCAGTGCCTCCAACTTGCGAGGATTCTATCTTCATAGCTATCTCTACAACCTCTGTCTGCGACACCAGTTTCTATTGCATCAATGGTGTTCAGATGTGTGGAAACAAAGCGGTAATGAACCATTCCTTGTGTTGCACATCCGACATTTGAAAACTGACCTTGGCCATTAACGTCTTGAATCTCTGGTCAAAATCCCAAACAGACTATGTTGGTAGTTGCTTGATCTCCTTGATCTCAGTGATGCATTGTGATTCAGAATTTGGTTTCTTAAATTCATCAATCAATCCGAGTCGAATCTCATTGAGTGTCTTTGGGACCACTCCCACTGGTACTATGGAAAACTTCATATACTAGTCTAGTGCACGACCTCATAGAGTCGTAATCATCTGCTCTTTCTTGATGTTCTCATCCCAGATATGTCATGCAGTCCATATGGCGTCACACAGAAACCAATGTTGTTCTGAGTCTTCCATCCCATTCCCATTGAATATTGGGAGCTTAATGTTAGTTCCGACCATTGGGTTGATCGGTACTATATTAACTAGTGGTACAGTAGGAACAAAATGTGGACTAATCAAAATTCCTTATTCGCTATTTACAACGTTAGTACTACTCGTATTTACAGAAATACTTGGAGATGGTTCTCGTGTTCTTACCCCTGGTACCGTCGAGGATTTGAGTACACATTCTGGTTCTAGAGCTTCAGTCAACTCCTCAGATTCTTTGTTTGCCTCTCATATTGGCTAGTACTCTTCTTCCTTGTCACTCGAGCCTTCGTCTAGGTACGATGTAAACTCGTATCCTTCTTGTTGTTTCTCTGTGCAGCAACTGCCATGTCCGAACAAAGTTTTTCGCCTTTTTCCTGATCTGAATCTCCTTCCGCTTCTCAAAAATCTGGATTCTATTTCAATTTCACCTGCTTTTCAATCTATAATTCGTAGAATGCCCTTTTCACAAATGAGCATTTTGATCCACGTCTTCCAAGATGAAAGATATCTACTGCATGGTCCTTGAAAAAAAAATCTCTCAGCCTCACTATATGAGGTTATCATGTCAACATTCATACAACAGAGTGGGGAACTCGACAAAGAAAATTTCATGAATGCATGAATATATGTACCATTCTAACCACTCTGTCGACGTCCACTGAGATCCTTCACTTTCTTTCTGTGCAAACTCTAGCTCTTTTGGGTCCACCCATCTTTGGATATCCAGTTTCATGGGATGCTAGAACATATCCCTCGGCACACACTTTATGGTCCCGAAAATGGAACTATTTGTTGGCCTTTTTCCCCTTGCGACCCAAGTTCAGTCCCCTCTCTTTGGTCATTGCAGCAAATCCCAAGTTATCGAACCGACGGAGCAAAGCCCAATCGGCAGCACCTGCGACACAGATGTCATCTCACCGGAGATATCTCAGTTCTTATGGGTAACTGCTAGAACCATGTTTCCGCAGTTTGCATGGGAGGTTGTTCAAGTCCTTGTCCCTACGCCAAGGTTTCCAATGAAGACTAAGAAGGTGGGTTGGTGGTTTGTACTTTAGATATCAATACTAAGTATTGCTTTCCCTTAGTTATGCAACCTTACACAAATGCACTGTGGGCAGTCATCACAGATATATTCATTACTTGAAATATAGCATTCATACAGTTATCTCTTTAAAGCACAATAACCAATCAATCATTAACATTGTAAATAGGCACTTGTCTAAGCTACTCAACATTCACACATATACACAACATGTAACGTGGAAACCCATCCAGGAAAAAAACACAAGGTGCTCTTCATTTGGCATTGGCATGAGAAAATAGGCACAACTTTGTTTGTACATAAATCTATAGACTCTGTTAAGATCTTCTCTTCTGTCTCTATAGACTTCTTCTCCCTCTCATGCTCTATGTTCTTCTCTATCTTTATCACTCTACTATACTCCTACTCAACGATCCACACACAGCCTGGATCGACTCAACCTTCTCTATATGTCTGTGCACTCAACTGCAGATCTACTTACTATGATGCAGTCAACGATCCAGAGTTTTCTACTCAAAACTGTTGTATCCTCTACTTAGCTCAAAAAAGCGTCTAAACAAGACTTAGCTACTAGGCTAACAGAATGACCCGCTAACCCATGTACAACTTGGGTTTATCCTCTTATATCCTTATTACATACTCGATATATTCCCATACATGCTTGTTACAGACTCAATACTAACTTGAGACAGACTCTAAGAGACTCAACCACAGTCGCTATCTCAGTCGACTTACTATCTTCAGCCTACAAGCTGTCTTTCCTATTCTAGCAAAATATGACCAAAGAGGCGCTATTGGCCTGACTTACAAAAATGCCTTTACGTGTGTGGTTTCTGCCAGCTCCAACCGAGCTCATGCCCACGATCACTAAGGGTTGCTACTTCTCCGCATCTTTCCTTACTGTCACTTTCTAGTCATTACCTTCTCTGCATGCCTACTTTCATGAATATTCTACCATGGCATCACATCTCCTACTATGTACTTCTGTCGTAGCTTACAAAACTGGCACAACTTCCTCGTCCTGCGCCTTCTATTTTTCTTTCTCCTTTTCTTCCTTCTTCTGTCACAGCATCCTTCCCCTTTTCTCTTGATGTTGTTTCATATATTGCAGCTCCTTCTTCTTCTTCCTTGTACTCTTTTTCCCTTACTTAGGCAGAATTCCATATGAATTATGCCCTTCTATCCTAGGCCCAACAATGCTATAACAAAGTTAGTGTCCAAATATGTGAAAAATGTTCTACGTGGTTTTTTTTAATGGACTTATCCATTTATTTAGTGTAGGACTTATTAAAGGAATAAAGAATTTGTTAAACATTTTAAAATAATGAAATATTATATTTATATTTAACATTTTTAAATAATTATTTTTAAATTTTATAAGACTTAAAAACATGATTATTTTAAAATTTAAAAATAATTTTAATATTCATTTCAATTAAAATAAAAGAAACTTAAAAACATTTTTGAAATATATGGCTTTAAGTTAATTAGATTTTATTACCATTGGATTTTTAATTTGTCATAGATTATAGATTTTTTTATTATATATGAATTTTGAGGTTTAAACTAAATTGCTATAAAGAAATGGACTATTTCAATATCAATAGAAAGAAGGGTCAACCACTAGGTGGTGACGTCCTTGACACTTGGGATTGTTTTATGAAATCTTAACTTAAAATCAACCCATTAATACAATTTGACTTACACTTATTTTATGGTTAGATAAAGATTTGACCGACAAAAAAACCCTTCGCGTTGTGAGAGGAGTAAACAAGTGGAGGCCAGGAAGAAATGGGCATCTACTAACCATTTCCTTGTTTTGAAGATGAAATTGATCAGCATGGCTTTGCACATTAGTGCTAAGTTGATATATGTTATGCTTATTTGTAAACAAAATTATATTTATGACATCTCACAAGGGTAGACATGTAGAAGAGTTTTTATCTGTTAAACTATTGCAAAGCATGCAATCTTGACAAATGTGGATACAATGATTTATTATATTTATCATTTTTCCTTTTCGATAATATAACCCACACTTCATTCTTATAGCCAAAACTAATTAATGAAAACCAATATAATTTTTTAACATAAACATTAATTTTGTATTTATAAAGGATGAACAAATTCAAGAACAAAATTTACAAAAAAGCTGCAACACAACAGTCCAAAATTGCACTTCAAAAAGCTTTTGGAAGAGATAAAGATGGTACACATAGTTTTCTTCAGAGCCAACGATATAGTCATATAACTATTAGTTTCTATACTACTATAGACATGGATAAACTGAACAAGCAAAAGTAAGCAAAAACTAAACATAAACTAACAGCCTTATTGGAACTATGATCATTGTGGATGACCTGTGCCTCAACATTGTCGGCATGGTTTTCTTTTGAGATTTCAATATCATGCTCCTCTGAACACAAACTCAAGATATCCATCGCAAAATGAGTAGGTTGACGAACATAACCCTCCGACCCCATGCTTCCAATATAATATGTAGTGTGAGAGCGTGGAACCCCAAGAATATCTCCATGTTGTGCCATAGTAACCTTCATTTTAGCAATGTCATTGGTATTGATAGAAATATTACCCTCAACTTCATCAAGATGAATGTTAAGATTGGTGAAATTCAACGAGATTTGATGAACAAATTGAACAGAATCATCAATTTTGTTACCCATACTAGGAATTTGAGCCATGATTTCATGAACCGCTTTCATGAAGCTCTCCATATGAGAGTATATGCAACTCAATTGAGTTTTAATATCTCTTAGATCATCCCTAATAAATCTGATTTCCTCATACAACTCGTAAACCCTTGCCTCTAGTTCACTAGTGGAATTCATTCTCACAGTTTGTAGATGGAATGAAGATCATGTATCCCAAACACGCCAGGAAAAGGGCAAAGGGGAATTTGAACTAGCTTGAAAGACTGCTTCATGCCAAAAACTCTCCCACCCAAACTATAAAACATTCCAGATCCAGACCTCTTAGGCATAAGGGAAGGCTACATCAAATCTAGAAAGCAACAAAACCATTACCTGTGTGCTCAATAGATCAACCTTCCAGTATCTAGTATTGTTGTAAATTCAAATGAGAATTGCATAAAGAATAGGGTTAATAAACCAAATCTCCTGAAAGAAGGATGCCACCCATAGACCTCATCACACACCAATCCATCAAGCTGGAAGTTATATTCAACATACAATGAAGGTTCCCATTTCGATGTGAATACTACTCCTTAATGAAGATCAGACAACACTTAAGGAGGTTCCCTTTCCGATGCGACTCCACATCAAGGAACTTAATAAGAGGTAAATACTAGGGGAGGAAACATGAAACAATGAGAGCATTAACATATAGATATCCTTGGGGAACTTGGGATGCATTATTCACATGCATATTTTTGAATGGTATTATTCTGACACTTGCACATGAAAGAGTTGTATATTGACATATTGATCAAGGAGAGAATTTATGTGAAGTTACAGTCTCCCTACGATCTTATCTTCAAGCTCTTTTTGTCGTCTATACTAAGAGATAATTAATAGTGAGTCACCTATGGAAATCGATGATTGTATTCTCAGGGAAAGAATGATTTTAAGGCCTTCATACAGAGCATATCAGTCATCTTGATTGTTGGTAGTGATTCATATCCCCCATTCAATAGTTGCTACTGAAGTTCCTCCGAGATCACATAGAATCCCCCCTGCACCTGTCGCCCCAGGATTAACCTTAGAAAATACATCAAAGAAGAGAATGTGACAATGAATGTCGAATAGAAATTTATGGAATTCATCTTGAGACATTTGTGATTTGCAAGGAGGTATATATTCTGAAAAATTGCCCCTCATAACTTCACAAGGCTTAAAATCCCGAGTCCAATTTTTTCCTCCATATTTAAACAGTCATTACACTATTTTTTACATCGAACCTGATTTGTTTTTAGCAGTAGTCCTTAGTCGAGTCATTGTTGTCACTAGACAAGTGTTTTTAGATTCAAATATCACCTTATTTCTCACAATCCAAAGTTTCCAAAAAATGTATTTTGGAAAGGCATACCAGATCCAAGATAATATTTCCTTATTTTCCAAAGATCTCAGGTATACTTTTTTTCCAATTTATGAAAAACAACCCAATTTTCTGGAAGACGGATGGGCTTGTTCAGATATTTCAAAGAATGATCCCAAACCTGTTTAATATAATCACATTAAAAAATGATATGTTGGAACGACTTCTCCACACTCTTGCATAAAACACACATAGATGGGCCATGTATTTGTCTCTTTTTCAGATTTTATGTTTTTAGAATTTTTCCATGCACAAGGACCTAGAAGAAAACAATTACTTTTGGAATAACATCATGATACCAAACACTTGCTCAAATTCTAGAAAAAGAAGGATGGAGATGCTTTAAGTATTGACAAACACATCCTTCCTTGATTGTGTAATACCTTGTTTTCTCCCACTCCCATGAGTCTTTAATGTCCAAACAAATAGGGGCAGACCTATTCAAGGTTTGTAGTAGAAGAGATAACTTATCTTTTAGACCCTCTAACAAATCCATATATTTCCACTTAGTCACCATCCTCATACCACTCAGAAATATCAATAGAGCTTTGATAGCTTTATTGTTCAACCATTCCTTTAAATCAATACTTAGAATTATAATTAATAGGCTCGTTACCCCATATGTTATCATTCCAAAGATTGATCTTCTTTCCATTTCCAAGAATCCAGTATAACCCTTATTGGATAATTTTACCTACAGTTTTGAAAAAGTTCAAATTATGATCCATCCCCTTCCCATTTACAAGAGTCCACACACCGCAATCTATTTTTGGAGAGATATTTTTTCCTTAATATTTATTTCCACCAGGATTTTTCTCCAAAACCGCTAAACTAACTTTGTGCCCATAGCCAAGTTCATAAACCTGGAGTCTTTAATTCTGATACCTTTGTTGCCTTAGGGGATTTGAGTGTGTCCTAG
The DNA here is from genome assembly GCA_001517045.1 of Pseudotsuga menziesii. Lineage (NCBI taxonomy): Eukaryota > Viridiplantae > Streptophyta > Pinopsida > Pinales > Pinaceae > Pseudotsuga > Pseudotsuga menziesii. Next base: position 610,168 of record LPNX010365876.1, on the reverse strand, counting down.
TTTAACAAATGAAAATTTCTATTCTTTGACTTCCCTCGCCACAGGAAATTCCTGAGATGCTTGTTAAAACTTTTCATGATTCCAATAGAGCCCAAAAGAGACAAAAATTGGAATAATGTTAATTTATTGTAACTCAGTAGGTCCTTCACCATTTTGGTAGTGTCTGGTGAGGACACAATTATGTAATTGTTTTTTTCTTAAGTTCACTTTATTTTATAAAAAGTGACTTTATGTTATAAAGTGAAAGTGACTTTATTAATTAATGTGAATGTAATAAATGTCATTAAATGATTAAAAGGACATTTAATGAGCATTTAATAAGGACCCTTAGATCTAATCTAATCTTTACCCTTGAAAAGTAAGTGAGGTTAGGGTTTCAGTTAGTTAGGGTTTCTAAGTGAGTTTTCACTTATTTAATGAAGCTTTGGGAAAAGAGAAGAACACATCCAAGGAAGAGAGAAAAGGGTTCACACGTGAGAGGAAGAAAGAATCATTCTCACACGTGGGAAGAAGAGAGACATTTTCAGCAAGAGGAAAAGAGAGATGAGCTAGGGCACAAAAAATTAAGAGGGTTTTGTTTTGCTGCTGCACAGAAATCGAGGAGGGCCATACAAGGCCGTACAGTACGGACTGTACGGACTGTCGTTCACATTTATTGCTGTTTTGAAAGTGTTGTACCTTGCTGCACAGAAATTGAGGAGGCTGCCGTACAGTTTGCTGAAGTTTTCTAGCATAGAAACCAAGGTAATTTTATGGCACATTTTTCCAAGACTATTTGCAAGCTAAGAGGGGCCATACAATAGTATTTGGCTGATATTTTATTTCTGTTTCTTGAGGCACATTTCCCAATGTATTTTTCAGAAAGTTCTAGTTTGACATCTCTGCTTAAAATGATCTTCTCTCATAAATAAAATTTCTCTCTGGGTTTTACCTCACAGAGGTGAGGGTTTTGCCCTGGGCTTGGCCCTAAATTTCTCAGTGTTCTTATGTGTATTTTTATCTTCAGCTAGATTCATTTGGGTGCATGCATGAGTATTTATGTTCAAGTTATCTGTAGATTTACATTTTCAGTCTGAAGTAAATCAAACTTTGATGAACATAAATCTAGTTTGCATGTAAAGTGTTTGACGAAATGTCACAATGAGATGTTGATATGTTAGTCAGATTTTCTTCATGGTATCAGAGCATAGAGGTTGCTGAAGATTTTGTACATGTTGTGTAGAATATAGAAGAGAGGGTCTTGCAGGTGGTAATCAGTCCAAGAATCATGGCAGCAGCAGGTTTGAGGTACGAGGATAGACTGGATGGAGCCAGTAACTTCAGCCCATGGAAAGAAAGAATCACGATATTATTCAAAGAGCATGCATTATGGCATATTATGGGAGCTACTGCTACTGTTGTAGTTCCCACAGATGTTGTACAGAAAGTTGAGTTTGAGAGAAGGGACATCAAAGCTCAGAAGATTCTCTTTGATTCTATCAAGGATCATGTGATTCCATTTATTTCTGGAAAGAAGTATGTTTCTGACATGTGGACCTTTTTGTGTACCTTATATCAGAGCAAGAACTAGAACCGGAAGATGGTTCTTAGAGAGAAGCTGAGAAATACCAAGATGATGGAGACTGATTCAGTGACTACTTATCTCACCAAGATCACTCAGGTCAGAGATGAACTGGGTGCAGTCGGTGAGAAAGTAGAAGATGAAGAGCTTGTGAGACATGCTCTTAACGGGTTCTCCACTAAATGGCATTCCTTTGTGAAAGGGGTGGCTAGAGATAAGCTACCAAACTGGACAAGGTTGTGGGATGAATTTGTTCAAGAAGAATCAAGAGAAGGGATTTTTCAAAGCCCTCCGAGTGGAGAAGAAAATGTAGCTCTTGTTGTTGCTGGGAAAGGGAAGAAGAAGAAGGACCTCAGTAAGGTTCGGTGTTTTGCTTGTAACACTTTTGGTCACTATGCATCTCAGTGTCCAAACACTGAGAAGAGGAAGAGCAAGGGTTTAGTGTTAGAATCTTCAGCTCAGGCTGCTGTAGCAGATGTTGCAAAGACTTTTGAGGAAGATTTTGCACTTGTTTCTATAGCATCCAATATTGGCAGCTGCAGAAAGATTCTTGATCATGAATGGATCATTGAGGGTGGTACAACAAAGCACATGACTGACACTCGGAGCAAGTTCATCAGTGTCACAGAGATAGGTCCAGGTCACTTTGTTCAGCAAGGCGACACAATTCGAGCAGTAAAGGGAATTGGTTCAGTACGATTCAGGTTATTCTTTGGTGAAACCCTAGACTTGCATGGGGTTATGTTTGTACCAGAAATGAGAACAAGTTTGATCTCAGTCTCAGCTCTAGAGAGCATGGGCTTCGGAGTACTGTTCAAGAGGGAGCATGTATTCCTGATTCCTGTTGGAGATGTGGATGGCACCATTCTGCTTGGTAGCCAGAAAGAGAGTTTATATACATTAAAAGGAGATAATGTATATCCATGTTCTGGATGGATTTCAGGATCCGGAACAGATGTGGAAACTGCAGTGGCGCCTATTATTCAGTTTCCTGAGAACAGTAGTTCTCTTGTGAGTACTGGTAGAAGACTCAACCAGTATGAGGGTTTTGAGCAGGAGGATGTTGAAGAAGATACGGATTCTTATGAAGCATTCAGAGTGGTCTACAGGTCACAGATCCAGATTCAGGAGCAAGAGGGAGTTCCAGCAGATGAAAGAGGAAAGTGACATAGATCTTGTTTGAAGGACCTTCCTCGTTAAGAGGGAGTGTTAATGTATTGTAACTCAGTAGGTCCTTCACCGTTTTGGTAGTGTCTGGTGAGGACACAATTATGTAATTGTTTTTTTCTTAAGTTCACTTTATTTTATAAAAAGTGACTTTATGTTATAAAGTGAAAGTGACTTTATTAATTAATGTGAATGTAATAAATGTCATTAAATGATTAAAAGGACATTTAATGAGCATTTAATAAGGACCCTTAGATCTAATCTAATCTTGACCCTTGAAAAGTAAGTGAGGTTAGGGTTTCAGTTAGTTAGGGTTTCTAAGTGAGTTTTCACTTATTTAATGAAGCTTTGGGAAAAGAGAAGAACACATCCAAGGAAGAGAGAAAAGGGTTCACACGTGAGAGGAAGAAAGGAGCATTCTCACATGTGGGAAGAAGAGAGAAATTTTCAGCAAGAGGAAAAGAGAGATGAGCTAGGGCACAAAAAATTAAGAGGGTTTTGTTTTGTTGCTGCACAGAAATTGAGGAGGGCCGTACAAGGCCATACAGTACGGACTGTACGGACGGCCGTTCACATTTATTGCTGTTCTGAAAGTGCTATACCTTGCTGCACAGAAATCGAGGAGGCTACCGTATAGTTTGCTGAATTTTTCTAGCACAGAAACCAAGGTAATTTTATGGCACATTTTTCCAAGACTATTTGCAAGCTAAGAGGGGTCGTACAACAGTATTTGGCTGGTATTTTATTTCTGTTTCTTGAGGCACATTTCCCAATGTATTTTTCAGAAAGTTCTAGTTTGACATCTCTGCTGAAAATGATCTTCTCTCATAAATAAAATTTCTCTCTGGGTTTTACCTCACAGAGGTGAGGGTTTTGCCTTGGGCTTGGCCCTAAATTTCTCAGTGTTCTTATGTGTATTTTTATCTTCAGCTAGATTCATTTGGGTGCATGCATGAGTATTTATGTTCAAGTTATCTGTAGATTTACATTTTCAGTCTGAAGTAAATCATAACTCTGATGAACATAAATCTAGTTTGCATGTAAAGTGTTTGACGAAATGTCACAATGAGATGTTGATATGTTAGTCAGATTTTCTTCAAATAAAGGGAGAGAGGATAATATTGACCTTATCAAAAAAATATTACCAGTAGGATTAATCCATCGCATGCCCCATATTTGAACTTTATATTTCAGCTTCATGGATATTTTATCCCATTCAATTGATTTCACTCGTTTATTCGACGTGGAAATTCTAATATATTTAAACAAGGTCCAATTATGATTACCAACAAAACCAAAAAGTCATATTTTTTTGTAAGAGAATTGCAAAGACATTCCAGCCATACACTTACCATTGTTAATTTTTCCTCCATAAGCAACAATTAAAAACTCCAAAATACCCTTAAATCTTATAGCATTAGTGACAGAGGCCCCCCAATAAGAACAATATCATTTGTAAATTGTGCAATATTTACAACCTTAACACCTCTAGCAAACATAATTCCGTGACGATTTCCTTCATATGTTTCTCTGGCCAATTTTATACCAAGAGTTTCTACCAAAAGAATTTAAAAAAAGGGGAAAATAGATAGCCCTGCCGCAACCCCCTCGAAGCCTGAAAAAATTTGATGGCCGATCGTTTATCAACAGAGTTATCCATGGACGAATGATACAGGATTGACCTATTTAATGAATTCTAGGAGAAAAATAAAAAAACTCTAGAACACCAAAGACAGTTTTGCATGACCCAATCAAAAGCATTTGCCATATATAACTTAATAGTCATCCCTTTCTCTTTTCTTGAAACACTAGAATGGATTTCTTCCTAAACTAAGACAATATTGTTGACAATATGCCTTTTTTGTAACAAAATCACCTTGTCCTTCCATAATTAGATTTGAAATCAAATAATTCATACAATTTGCTAAAATATTAGTTAAAATCTTATAGGAAGAATTACATAGGGAGATGGGTTTAAATCATGAAAAATTAACAAGCTTTGTTTCTTTCAGAATTAAGGCAAGAAAATAAGAGTTTGTCACTCCCCCAATTTTTTCCCTTCCCTTATTCCAATTTAGAATTTAATAGATATCTCTTTTAATAATAGGCCAACATGCTCTATAAAAGTGCATAGTGAACCCATATGGGTCAGGAGCTTTGTCAATTTCAAGACCTCTTATAGCTGCAAAGATTTCTCCTTTACTGATTTTCTTGTTGAGCATCTGATTTTCCTCCTCTATAACTAATTTAGGAACATTTTCTAATATGACTTCCATGGATGGACCTACTTGATCCCATTCTTTAGTATATAGGTCCTTGAAATGCTTGTAAGCCTCCTCTCTAATATTTAAGATTCTGAGATTTTTTTTCGCCATCATTGTTTTGAATATCCATGATTGTATCTTGATTTAGGCGTAATTTAGCTTGATTGTGAAAAAATGATGTATTTCAGTTTCCAGGAAATAACCATAAATCTCTAAAATTTAGTCTCCAAAGCTCCTCTTCATGCATATTGGATTCGATAAGGTGCTTATCTAATTGTTGCTCCCGCTGCAATATATCCAAAGTCACTTTTATAGTCTCCATTCACTCTTGGAGGGCCGTAAATTATTCCTTTTCCTTTAGCTTCCCTTTTGGGGGAGAATTATAAATTTTCTTGGCCTAGTCTTTAAGAGTCATCTTAACTAATCTCAATTTTTTCTCCCAAACATATGAATTTGATTTTTCAATATAATTCCCCCACACCTGAGAGATAAGAGGGTAGGTTGCCTCATATTTTAACCACAAAGCGTTGAACCTAAAAGGGATAGGTCCCTAATTTTTAAGTTCTTCAATAATGAGCCTTATGGGCCTATGATCCGAAGTAGCACTTGATAAAATAGCGGAGCTAATCAAGTCTCCTTTAGGCAAAAATTTATTGTGTACCAAAACCCTGTCCAATCTAGTTTTTATATTACCAATACATATCCTTCTATTAGTCCAAGTATATAGACCTTTCTTAGGAATAATGTCCATAAGCTCAAAATCATTTATTAAATCTTCCAAACTTTCACCAAAGGGATCTCTAAGTAATATGCCCCCTCTTCTCTCTTTATGGGAAAGAATAGCATTAAAGTCTCCAACAATGATATCACAGTAAATATCTCTTAATGAGTTCAAAGAATGCCAAAATTCTCTTTTACTACCATATTGCATTGGTTCGTAGACATTGCAAATTATGATTATCTCGTAAGTAGCATTTTTCTCCAACTTTATCATAAGCTAGTTGTTTTTTTTGTAAAGATGCAAAGTTCTATTAATTTATGAAAACAAGATATACAAAATAAACCCTAACCAGAGGAGGTCTCAGGTGGTGAAGCCACCACCCAAGCCTCTAAAAAATAAAGGGTCGTCTGAGAATAAAAGAATTGAAACTGTTGAGGACTTTAGGCCTATCATAGTAACCAGTTTTTTACATAATTACAAGTTTCATATTAAAAAGTAAACGTAGAGATAACCAAACTAGACAACAATGGAAAAAAAACCTGAAATGATAGTTCGTTTTTTGTAGATGTTCTGAGCATGATTCAATATGGGGGGTTTTCCTTGATGATGGGGCATCCCCATCCTTCCTCCTGCGAAGTGATGGTCGTGTTGGTTGTGGCAGCAGGAGCAGGTTGTGGTGGATCAGTGTTCTGCCTGTCGATGTCCTCCATTTGTTTAAACAGAGGCTCCATGGTCGAAGGAATGGGAAAAGGAGAGGCATGTGGATTCGAAACCGTACTAGCATCTCGCGAATTTCCCCCAGTAGAACTCCCACTACCACTGTCCCTGAGTATGACATGCCCTTCTTTACTGGCCATGCAATTCCAAGAAAACATGTTGTCCAGAGTTGTAAGCTGAGTGTCCATTTCCACCATTTTAGCTTTCACATCCAGAACCGTATCACGAGTAGCCGACCAATTCCTTAACATGTCTTCCACGATATTGCTCGGCATGTTTTTGACCATTCAATAATGGTTAATTTGGCTGCCACCCTGCCCAGAAGCAAGCCGTTGATTGAGGACCCTCCCTTCCCAATATTCAATAAGGATGGAGACCGATTTGGAAATGTTGTTTTGATACCCCTCCTCAAATTGCAAATTGAGCCCTCGTTGGGATTTTCCCCTACCCGTACTGGTGCATCGAGGCACTCCCCGTTTCCTAGACATGTTGATCATCCAAAATCTCGGTAGAGAGGGCCAAACTGTGCACATAGGAGAGTGGGGTGGTGGGATATTCCAACATCGCTGGAACCTGTGAGAAAATCACTAATATGCATACTGACAGACTGGTGAGAAAATCCAAACAAAATCGAAAGAGAGCCATCTTGAGGATGATTCCAGGTTTCAAAACTCACGGAAGACCCAGACTTAGATAGATCAGAGTCGAACCCAGGGAACACAATGAGGCAATAATCCATGGCGAAGTGGTTCAAAACACCCTCCTGACCATACCCTGTCCTCGTACCAACTCACATTGATTTCAACTGCATCACCATGAAAGCTCAAGAGGAGTACAAGGTGTCACCACCCTATGTCGCGGGTGTGTAAATGACCAGCGGCTCCTCCCGCATGCGAGAAGAACGTTGAGAAGGAAAGGTGGCAGATGTGATGGATGTGCCAATTGCATGTGGGATACCATGCAGGGGGTGCATGGACCAAGGCATGGCACATCGATTAACCATCTCGCTAGCACCTGTGTCTAGGGTCATAAGCTAGTTGTTATTCTCTATTTGAGAACACAATGTAAATTTTTTGATGTCTCAATATGTGGCCAATCCACCTGAGGCACCCCTGGAGTTTATAGAATATCCCCTACCATATTTCCATATTTTTTTAAATATCTTTTGAACTTCTTCCATATCCATCTTATTCTCCTAGAGCAAGAGCAATGATCCTTATAAATCATGTTTTCATTGTTTCTACTTTTTGATAACCTCCCAAACCCCTGCACTTTCAAGAGTCTAAGAACATTATTTTCTTGAAGACATGGATTTACCTTTGGCTTCTGCTTTTCTCCCTTTTTGATTGGAACCAACAACTTTTATAATTTTACCCAAAGGGGATTTCTTTCCCAACTTCATATTTATGTCTTCTTCCTCTTCCCTTGTATACTTATGAGACCTTGTGCCTACGTTTCTTTTCACTTTTGAGTCTTGCTCTACATCTTTTGATAATTCATCCTAATATTGATAAGAATTTTGGGAGTCTGCACCTGAGTTTTATTCACTATCCCTATTTAACTGTGAGCTAATTTCCTGTATTGGTTCATTAGGAAAAGGGGAAATATAATCCTGTAATCCAATTTCCTCTAAAATGGTACTGGGAGCAGAGGGTTGAATGTTACCAGATATTCTCACTGCTTTAACTGTATTCTTTTTTGTATCTACATCTTTATTATGAATTCCTTGGGTTGGTTCAATTTATGGTCCTTTTCCTTTATCTACTATTAAGTTTTTAATGGTTATACCATAGATAATAACATTTAGCATCATAACAACATAAGCATAATCAAAAGGATCACTGAAAGATAGAGAAGCATAGCCACACAAAAGAACATAAAGATTTATCTTGGGAAACCCTCATGGGGAAGAAAACCCAACAAAAATGCCTTTGTATAAGATGTATCAAAAGTTCAAGACAAGACCCCAGACAGGTGCGCCTTCTTCTAATAGATATATCTCTCTCCCTCTCTCCTATGCACTATAGATAAGTGAGTGTGTGTTCAAATGAGGAACACAACTCCTCTATTTATACTATTTTTGTCAATTGAATTTTAACCTAACAAGTCAGCCAGACTTAACTGATTGGGATGACTTCACCTAGGAAGACTCAAGACAATATTATATTATATTCATAAGAGTACTATTGACCCGACTTACAATGGAGGCTTTACCTCGTGACTCTATGATGACCAAATACAATAGTAACATCCTGATGGAGTAATGATACATCTCCCTTGGGGTACATCAGTAAATACATTTAGAATATCCGTTGAAGTTATAATATTTCAACACTCCCCCTTAACGAGAATGGTATTCTACTGACAGCATCATCATCAACTATAGGAGTAGAGAGAGAGAGAGAGATCATCTGCAACATCATCAAGGTGATACATCTATACATCATAGGAAGTTTTCAACAATCATCAGTAACTGGAACAGTTACTCTTCAATGTCTTCAATACTAGAACATCATCTTCTACAACACTGACTCTTTATCTTCTGCAGCACTCGATCACTTGATCCTTTGCAGCAACACTTCAATCTTATGATCCCTTATAGCAGCACTTCGATCTTCTTGATCCTTTGTAGTAGCACTTTGATCTTATTGATCCTTTGCAACAACACTTCAATCTTCTCTTTGAAGCAGCACTTCAATCTTCTTGATCCTTTGCAGCAGCACTTCAATCTTCTTGATCCTTTGCAGCAGCACTTCGATCTTCTCGATCCTTTGCAGCAACACATTGATCTTCACGATCCTTTGTTGCAACACTTTGATCACAACACTACCTGTAGTACACATGATCTCTTTGCGGGATGATCAATCCCTATCACTTTAGGACATAGGTCCAAGGATGATGCAATCTCATCATCCTACTCCCCCTTAACGAGGAGGGACCATAGTATCGTCCATCTGAATCATCCGCAAATGAATGTAGGACCACATTGTCCGTAAGGACTTATCGTAGACCATACTCAGCCTGTTAGAGCTAGTACCACTCCAATATAGTGTTATACTACGACATCTACATGTACATGTAGGCATACTCTCCATGCAAGAGTATCGTCTGCAACTGCATATCTCAATCACACCTAAATGCAATCCCTATTGTCTATAAGGACTCAGCATAAAGCATCCTCATATTCAAAGCTAGGAATACTCCTAAGCGAGTGTTATTCTATGACATCCACAAGTGAATGTGGGTACAATATCCATGCGAGAGTAACGTTTGCAACTGCAGATCTCGACCATACCTAAATGTATGCACTGTCGTTCGTAAGGACTCATCGTAGAGCATCCTAAACTTCAAAAATAGGACCAATCCTAAGCGAGTGTTATTCTACACCATCCACAAGTGAATATGGGTACACTCTCCATGTGAGAGTAACGTCTTTAACTGTAGATCTTGATTGTACCTAAATGCAGGCCATGTCATCCGCAAGGAATCATCGTAGAGCATCCTCAGCTTCAAATCTAGGACCACTCCTAAGCGAGTGTTATTTTACGAAATCCACAAATGAATGTGGGTTCACTCTCCATGCTTGAGTAATGTCTGCAGGTCCATCCTTATCTATTAAGGACCACTCTCAGGAACAAAGTGTTATTTCCTGCAAGACCATCCTCAAGAGAGGATACTATCATCCATAAGTGAATGTTGGACATTTTTATCATCTTCAGGCGTACTTGGACTCTTTCATACTGGAGTTTCACTGTCATCCCATTATCAATGATAGTCTTCTCAACATTCCCCTTTTCCAGGGAGGATCCATATCATCAACCTTCCCCCCCTTTGTCCGAGGAGGGTTCATCGCTTCGACCTGTTCTTCCTTTTTTAGGAGAGTCCATATCTTTGACATGTTCCTCCTTTTCGAAGAGAGTCCATATCTTCAACATGTTTCTTTTTTCCAAGAAGGGTCCATATCTTCATCATTCCTCCTTGCAAGGAAAGTATGTGTCATCATCACTTTTCCTGTTTACGAGGAAAGTATTCAACATCAACATCACTATTCCTCCTTGCGAGGAAAGTCTTCAGCATCAACATCACTGTTCCTCCTTGCTAGGAAAGTCTTTTCGAACTACACCAAGCTTGTCACAGAAGCTTGGTCAACATATCAACAACTTGCTCATCGATACTCACATACTAGAGTTTTATATCTCCCTTCAGTACCATATCCATTATGTAAAAATATCGTATTTCTATGTGCTTTGATTTTATCATGGAACACTGTATTCTCTATCATCTTTATACAACTCTGGTTGTCACATAGAATCACCGTGGTATCCAAATCCATATCAAATAGACCTTTCATCAATTTTCAATCCATATGGCTTATAAAATAGCGAAGCAAGTTGCTATGTACTCTGCTTCAGTCGTGGTGAGAGAAACACTAGATTGTTTATTATTCATCCATGAGATCGTGGTGGATACCAGACAGTATCATCCAACTGAGGTGCCCTTTTTTTCAGTGACACTTCCCTCCCAATCTGAATCCATATATCCATAAAATCTGTAGTCATTATCTCTATCATAGTATGGTCCAAATTCTATCATACCTTTTAGCTACCTCATCACATGATTTGCAACTATCAGGTGAACCTGTCTGGGTTTAACTAGATACTAACTCAAGGTGTTCACAACAAAGCATATATCTAGCCGTGTATTCTCTATATACATCAATGACACAATAATATTCATGTACCGAGTCACATCCACTAACTTTGATGATTCATCAGATCACAGCTTCAGGTTGGTATCCATGGGTGTGGACATGGCTTTACAATCCTACATATCAAATCTCTTTAAGATTTTCACTGCATACTTTCCCTGGTTCAGAAATATTCCTTCTAGGATCTGCCACACTTCTAGCCTAAGTAAATAATGCATCAATCCAAGATATTTCATCTCGAATTCTTCAGCTAGCTTCTTCTTGCGTTCTATGATATGTTTCTCATTTCCAATCAGAAATAAATCATCCACATACAACAATAGTATGACAGGTTCATCATCCATAATATTCATGTAAAGGTTAGGATCATCTTTACTTTTGGTAAAGTCCAATCTTGTTAAGAAGCTATCTATTCTTCCATACCAAGCTCTAGGAGCTTTCTTCAGTCCATACAAAGCCTTTTTCAACTTACATACATGAGTCACTTTTTCTTCGAATTCAAACCCTTGTGGTTGTTCAATGTAAACCTCTTCCTCAATCACACCATTCACGAAGGTTGTCTTTACATCCATCTAGTGTAGCTTCCACTTCATCATGGAAGCAAGTGCCATGATGGTTCTGATGGAAGTGTACCTTGCTACTGGCACAAATGTCTCTTCATAATAAATTCCCTCTCTTTGAGAGAAACCTCTAGCCACATATCTTGCCTTGCGTTTTTCAATACTTTCATTAGCAACATGTTTTATCTTGTATATCCACTTGGAACATACCACACTCTTGCTTTCTGGTTTGGGTACTATATCCCAAACACCATTCTTCATTAATGACTGGTATTCTTCCATCATATTGCTTCTACCATGAGTTCATCTTGTCAGGTCATCAACATATCCCATTCTTCCACATTCAACCTTGAAGGTTGGAACCCACTTTACTATTGGTAAATCCTTATTCCATCAGGAAGTTTTCCATCCTACCGTACCATGTCGAACTTAGAGATATTCTCCAGTCAATCCCCCTAAAGAAGAGCATCATCCTCCCTCTGCATTTTGTACTCTATGTATTGAAACATTATGTACTGGAGTGATAGGTAGCATCCTCTGCTACTGATATTTTATGTATCCATCTCAGGTTACTAGATACCAAGATCTTTTATCTTGAACGTTGTCGAAAATTTCATCTTGCACCCATCTGTGAGCTTGTTATCCTCTATAGGTTTCCATCTTCAACCTTGCAGAAAAGGTTAAGATATTCATCACTCTAGGTGATATTCAAGCTCCTTATGTAACTGGATGTGCTTATCTATGGGTTCCTTCTGAGATCCTACAAAACCTATTCTGTACAAGTGGTTCTTTGTTTGATATATACGTCTACTTTACTAAAGAAGTGTGTCTAGTCAATAGAGTATGTCATGCCATAGTCTATTCCCTCTTTCTGAGACAAACCATGAACTTTGCTTTGTACACTTTTTCTTGTAGATCCACATGGAAGACACTACAGAATTCCCTCCAGGTCTTGGAACCATACCCTAGACATCATTCCCCATGATTAACTAGTACTCTTTTATCATGGCTTCTTCCATAGTTGGAAGGGTTTGCATCAATGATGTCACTCAACTGTGCCACATAATTAGGGTGTATATGAGGCATCTTACTTTAGTTGGAAGTCCCATCATACTTTTCTTCATCTTGAGGTATCTCTCCTTCCCAAGGTGGTATTCATATCTAGAGGTGTATCTACTTCTCTCTTATATTCTTCTGAAGCTCTTTCTTCTGTCACGGTGTCTTTGACCCTGGGAGCTTCAGGTTCATCTTCATGTATGTTTATTGGATTGAATCTTGAATTTTCATCACTTGTTCTTTGGAAAAAGTCTCATCCTTCTCTTGTAGGCGATTGTATGCGATATTTCCTACAAGTCAAATGCACCAGTTGCATCATTACATAAGACACATTCATAGTGACAGATTATTATGTATGAGGATATAATCATGCAACTATTTTATCCAATACAACATTCATCGATATCTCGTATATACGCGAAAACTTTCCAGATGCCTTCCATCTCTACCATGACATCATTGAGATTGTACACTAATCCAATATGTCAGCAAAGGGGTTTCATTCTAGATAAGTAGCAATGGATTCTTGTATAGCACCATGGTCTACTTACCCATAACATGCATATTAGTAGTATATTGTCATTAATGCAAACATTATATCATGCATAATACACAACATATATAGGAAAGACAATTCAAATACTTATCTTTGTTTGTTTGGTAGATTCCTTCTTGTGCTTTGTCTTCATCTCCTTCTGGATCTGCAGCTTCTTCTTTGACCAATGGGATTGCTTCAATTTGATGCTTGCTTGAAAGCTTTTTTGGAAGACTGCTTCTAGTGGACCTAGGGTTTGACAAAGAAACCCCAATTTTTCAACTTATGTATCTTTCAAATCTGATTGGACAGAAAGATGTGCCTCCTCAAGGCGAGCTGAGTAGCATACTCATTTTCCCAAAATTGTGAATAGAACTGCAAAATATCCACTGCCCTAGTTTTCTTCAATTTCTTCTACAGAATTTACTGATCTCGTTTCCGCTTCATCTCTGAAATTCCTACTCCTATGAGTCTGAAACTTTGAACTGAGCTATCCTGGTCTGTCTTCTTTTCAACCCCATAGGTTAGAGCAGAATTTGTTTCACCAATTGGGACTTATGCAAATTTTCCCAAGGTGAATTATTTAAGGATGTTCAACATAGAGAAATTTTACGGACTTCCACGTTTCATTGTTTCACCTTCATGGTATGAAACTTTTACCACAAAAACTACAGTCCCTATCTACAACATCTTTCTAAATTTAATTTGGACCTTCCTAGCCCTAGATATAGAAATTCTCCGTAGGTCACATGTTTAAGGCTGAATCTTGGGAGAGGATGGAACCCTGAGTTGGAGGAATCATATCTCCTAGATTATAGTGAATATGAGGCTGAAAATTTTCACCGGGTACAAAAATATTTCATCTTCGTCCTGTAAATTTTTTGTCTCCTAATCCTTCTCCAATATCGAGATATAGCGAAAATACCAACATGACTAGTTTTAGTCTTCTAGGATTTTCAAGCATGAAACCCTAATCTTCAATAGTTGTAGCTGTAGTAGTGTTTCGGCTGCACAAAGACTTCTTTCAGGGTATATCTGATACCATGTTAAGTTTTTAATATTTAAACCATATCTAATAACATTTATCATCATAACAACATAACCATAAGCAAAAGGATCATTGAAAGATAAACAAGCACAACCACACAAAAGAACACAAAGATTTATCCTGGGAAACCCTCATTGGGAAGAAAACCTAGAAAAAATTCCTCTGTATAAGATGCATCAAAAGTACAAGAGAAGACCCCAGACAAGTGTGCCTTCTTCCAACATATATATATCTCTCTCGCTCATATGCGTTATACACAAGTGAGGGTGTGTTCAAAGGAGGAACACAACTCCTCTATTTATACTATTTTTCTCACTTGACTTTTAACCTAACATGTCGGCCCCATTTAAATGACTGGGTCGACTTCACCTAGAAAGACTCAAGCCTAATATTATATTATATTCATTAGGGTACTATTGACCTGACTTACAATGGAGGTTTTACCTCATGACTCTATGATGACCAAATACAATAGTAACATCCCGACGGAGAAATAATACATCTCCCTTGGGGTACATCAGTAAAATACATTTAGAATATCCTTTGAAGTTATAATATTTCAACATCTACTATAAGCACCTTATATTGGTTCGATGTAAATGAATGATCTACATTAGCATATTTAATGGGGTTAGAGGCATGGTTACCTTTCTTTGAAATTTGGTCCCATTCTTTATCTTTCTCCTTAGTGTTACCCATTCCTTCTTCTTTGGAAAATCTATGGCGAAATTCCCATATTCACGACATGTTTTACATTTAAATCGTAATTGATTTTAATCAACTTGTTGAGCATGAGTCCAATTACCCGTAGAGATAATTATAGTATATGGCAATCCTTTATCCAAATAAACCTCACCACTTCTTAGAGCACAAGAGAACATGGGGGATTTTGGCTCAATATTATTATGAAACAACCTAAATAATTACCTATAGATTCAAGAATTTAATCATACTAGCAATGCAAGTGAAGATGGGGAATTTTTACCCAAACAAACACAGCTAATGGGATATCACTGGCTAGATTGAAAGACAAAATCCAACTATTTAGATACATACCTCTTGGTCCAATGAAATACATACCATTTCGAAATATCAAGTCCCAATCCTCTTTATTCTAAAAAATAAAGTTATAGTATCCCCTTCCACAAAAATGATGTTGCATTCTTCCTACCAAAAGCGGCCTCCAATATTTATTTAGTCAAATTTCCATTAGTCATGGTGAAGGCTAAAGGCTCATGAATACTCCCACCAATCCTCATTGTTAAAGTCCCCGATATTTCATCTTTTTAGAGGCATATAAAAATTTTACCACCGGAGTAGAGGCCCTTTTTACAAAACGGGAGGAGGGCACGAATCCAAACGTTGCAGGGAAAGCATCTACCAATCGATAGAATTCCTTGTTCATGCACTACTTCCTGGGTCAAAATCGGGAAGCTACATAGCTGCAAATATCAACTACAGAAAAATAATTATAATGAAAACCAATATTACCAAACTATTGCATATGAAAAGAAAAATTATGCAAAGCATAGCCATCAAATCACTAGAACCAACAGATTTCAGTTTATGATAAAATATCTTGCTGAGAATATTTAAATATAACAAAATGAAACAACAAAGTGTTGCTTACAAAATCCATCTAGTTTGTCTATATGTATACGAGTTCTAATAGTATTATCCAAACAAGCTTAATAAAATATGCGATAATTTATCCGACTACTTAATTTCCACAAAAATGAGTATCTATCTACTCTTATGCATGAACAAAGTGGTCACATAAAGGACCAATTCATAAACCTGAAAATGATACAATGGTTACTATATTCATCATTTAGAACCTTCCAATCTATTTCCCGATTATATGAAGCAAGCCTACCCATACTTGAAAGACATATATTAGCAGATATATAAGCATATCCCTACATGAAACATGATTTCCCAAATCAATAAAGAGTACAGTGTGTTACAATCTGTTAGTACTTCTATATTAATCTAATGAGTCGTTCTTACTGTAGATATGGTGGGAAAGAAAAAAGTGTTTAACCAATATCACTTGTTGGATAATTTGACCATAATATGTGGAAACAAATTGTGCCCATTTTCATCAATAATTTTGTCCAATGATATATGTTGCAATGCAACTAATGTTGTTTCCAACATGTCCAATCCTGGTTGATTTGCAAATGTAGAAAAAGGAAATGACTGCACATTCACGCGCAATAGGTTAGATTTAGTAGTTTCATAATCAGGAAAAGATGAGGCATATATCCAAAGTTCTATACTCCTTTCAAGTCTCATATGAAATTGATACCTTCACATAACATCACATGATTGCATTGGAATGGTGCCAAAGTAGTTTCAACATTGACTCGTTACCTTCACAATCAGCTAGAAACAAGTCTACCCCTATGTCGAGTCTGGCCAAAACTTATATTAAGATCTAATTACAAAATATTTCATATTAAGAACCAAATAAAGTATGGTAATAACTGTGTAGAGGCCTCTTCTTTACCTATAGATTTAACAAATCTAATGGGAAATAGTAAGTGCTTTTGGAGTCCCAAGAGGTGGAATTGGACCAACATGTGAACTCAGTTGAGAAGGAGCTAATGCCATGGAAACCCTATGGATAGATGCAACAATAGTACACACATATTGATGAGCCATGGCTGCCACATTTTTTCGCAAGTGGCTCTCTAAAGTAGCGGAATGCAATAGTCAACACAGATCTCAGATTTGATTGGCTCCAGAATCATCAGATGTTCTAGTTCCAATTGATCCAACCTCAAGAGAAGAAGCCAATTCCAATGTACAGTTGGGACCCCCAAATATATCTTGCATCATGAATACTCATTTCTTCAAGCTCCATAAAAATAAATATGCAATGCAATGCCATGATTTTACCAGATGTCTTGTTTGAAATTTTAGCATAGATGAACAGTCAATTATAGTGGCCATAAAAGTTTGTAGAATAGACTCAACTGTTTTCCAAAGTAATGACCCTAAACCCAGAAGGAAGTAAAGGAGAATCATCAATTGGTGCAAAAACAAACTCATCACATGCTCCAATTGCATTTTCATCAATTCCATGCAAATTTGTCCATCAAAGTTGTCGATAATGTTAACATTAAACAATAAAACTTAAAAAATGTATGAATAACACATTCGATGTTACAGAAACTAACTTTGGGGATATAAAATACATATAAGCGAAAAATATCCTTCATTGGGACAACTTTCTCCTAAGTAAGGCCATGACCTTCCAGCTTAATAACCTTTAAGAACTGCAATTACTTTGATTTCAATTGAAAATTGTATAGGTTAATAGAGAAGAAAATATTTGAACACATTATAGAACCAAAAGCACTAGGGAATTATTGAAAATCATCCCAATGTAATTTGGAGGCAGTGAAATATAAAACGAAGCATCTCAGTATCCACTCCCACCTCTTCATGTTCCACGGTATGTGCCAAAGGAAGGATGACTTGACTCCCTAAAAATCCCCCTACTCTTGATCCTAGAACACTATAATGACTTGCCTTTAAAGCAGCTACATAATAGGCATCAATGTTGGAATCTATCGACTCTGATCAATGCTCATGCAAGTACAAGTAATTATGGAGGCACATTCTACATTTACATTATGTGTCATGAGTTTCTATATCAAACAAGAGGATTATCTCCAAAATAAATTCAACCTCCCAAAATGCACTCTAAAATCAATGCATTAGATAAAATCCTATGAGAAAATTATTTTGTTTACATTTAAATAAAATAACTAGCATGAGAACTTGTAAGAGCATGGATGCCTTAGCACAGAGGATTCCACCACCAAGATTTGTAAGCCCATTAGAAGAATTAAATTGGGAACCAAAGTGTTTGTTTGGACATGAATTGGTAGCAATAGTGACAAATTATACTCCATCACTACCCATCAATGACCACCCATCATTTGTAAAGCCATTCATAGCCTAGTAGAAACCCTTGCATTTTTTAAAAATAAGTCTATTAGACACATTCAACATTGTTTAGATAAGGGAGAGGATATCAATTTGCATTATTCATATCATTTTCTTAACCTTTGGCTAAACATTTGCTGAACAATTGGATACCTTCCCCAACCAAAAATTACTTCACCTGTGGCCTCCTATGCAATTTGGTGTAATTGACACAACTCTTGATCACCAATATTTCAATCAGTAGAAATCGTAGAAGAATCATAATACAATATGCAAAATGGAATTTAAAATTTCCTTACTGCAATGGTCATTTTTTGGGAAAGTACAATGTATGATACATCTAGTGGAAGTAAAACCTTAGGAATGCTCCATGGTTGAATAAAAATAAAAATAAAAGAATCAGCCCAACTGTTAGCACCATTTTTGGGTTAAGTAATTGATAAGGGATTTGGAAAGAAAATTGAGAAATAAGGTTAGAAAATTTCCTTATCATATGAACTTGATGAATGCTAATGAGATTCTGCAAGTATTTGAAAGGATCATCTCTAAGTCGGAAATACAAAACAATTGAAAAATTCTAGTTTTCAGCTTTGTTAATGAATAAGAATGAATAAATTCACTCCATGTTAAATGATGATAGAAAATGAATGTCCTAGATGAATAGCGGACAAGATCAAAGGCCAAAAACTCATTTCCTCCCAAGGAAAGTCGTGAGCAGAAGAGGTAAAAATTCGGTTAGAAAATGTAGTAAACCCGACTTCCGCTTTCTGCAGTCCAAGAAACAATTTTGCTGAAGATCAACGGTTCGAAAAGGCGGAAGCGAAAAGATCGAAATCAAACTTTGAAGAAGTTAAAATCCTGATTTTGGTTCTTCGCATTCTGAAGATACGACGGCTCAGAGTGCTTCCTCCAAAAATCAACAGCTCATAAAATAACAATGGGTGGAAATCAGAAAGCAGAAAACTTAAGAATTTGGTAGTGAAAATTTGAAGTTCCTCTTTTCGCGATCCGCAAGATCTACGGTCAAGAGAATTTCTGCACAGCTCAACAGTGTGGAAAGGAAAGGGTGAAAGAGAAAAGGCGGAAGTGGAAGAGGAGAATCATTGGTGAAGAAAGTTGGAGGATTCGAGTTCTACATTCTGCTAAAGGAAGAAGAGAAAGGTAGAAGCGAAAAGGAGGGAGCATAAAGATCCAAATCAAGATTCGAGAAAATTGAAAATTTGTTTCCTGCGTTCCGCTTTCTGCTAAAGGCGGAAGACACATGATTTTGGTAAAGAAGAATCTCGCTTCTATTTTCTGTAGACCTCAGATCAACGGTGGGGAAAGTTTCTGTCTGATATCGACGGCACAAAAAAGAGGATTATGTACAAAGGTAAGAATACTTCCATATATGCAGAAACAGGTAGGCCCTGCATCTTTCAACGGCCCAGATCACCCTTGATCTCAGATCAATGGTGGAGATTGATTCCGCTGATCTAACTTGCATGAAGAAAATAGATTTCCATGTCTGCGGAATTGCTTAAAGGGGCATATGTTTCAACAGTCAAGATTAATGATAAGGTAATATCAACGGCGGAGGTGAATTCAGCTGATTCAACAGGAACGGATTAATGAACAATTGAAATCGGTGAAATTGGGTACAAATGCAGGTTTTGATGGCCCAAATCAACGACAGGAAGAGATCTACGGCTGAGTTTTAATTCGTAGGCAAAAGATGCAAGGCAATTTTGAATCTGTTGTAGATCATTGAAGGTTCTTTGAGCCATCGTTTTCATCCAGCAGGCATGGTTTCTAGGTGTTTAATTCTCCATTTTGGTCCATCATGCACATCCAAGCATGCTTACCTATTTTTTTATGATCATGGAAAATCTACTAGATCATAGTTGTTAGGATTAGTTCCCAATTTTTGTAACTATTTTTAGGTTTTCGAGGTTGGTCTCGGGAACCTAGTGTTGATGTATTTGTAACTTCGGAATGTATTCATCTATGTATCTTATGTCTTATAACCCAATGTTTATTTTTGGATGTATCTATTATGTAATTGAGTCATGTTGTCATGCCCCAATGTTCCGATCAGGAGGATCTATAATGTAAAAAATTCATGTCAAGTCATAGTGGGTAACCCTCCGATTGTCTAAGGGTTAAAGTCCCCACAGTTCCGGGGCACTAGGGTTATTAGACTCTCCTAGTAGAGGTCGGCCCTAGTAGGGTTTTAGTCATGTCGGGATTAGTATAAATAGAGAACTGGAGTCTCTATTTATTACACAACTTATACACACTCAAGTGTAGCGCATAGTTGAGAAAGGAGAAGACGCTGGGCTAGACAAGAAGAAGATTACTGCTGTCGGGATATCACTTACTGTTTTGGGCTTTTCTATTTTGGTGCTGATTTTATCTCTGAGGAAGTTGCGGGGTTTTCTCCTTTATGGTTTCCCTAAGGAAAAACACTGTGTTCGTTGTCTCTTGTGCTTGATTGTTGTGCTTGTTATTCTCTCAGTTAAATATCCAAATAATGCTAGCTTAATGTTGAAAAACTAACATGGTATCAGAGCTAACCTGAGAAGAAGACACTGTGCAACTACGAGAACTAGGGCTTCCTAGTTTGTCGCTATTCCTCCACATATTTTCAGCAAAAGTAAGGTGGAATAACTCTCCTCCCTAGGGCGCATCTTTCTATCGAAGCAGAATCAAATTTTGAGGTTTTTCAGTTTTGGACCTGTCACTGCTGTCGAAAATTAGGGCTTTTCACAGAATAGGAATTTTTCAGTGAGCCCAGGCCTGTATTGATCTCCTCCCCAAAATCAAAGTTAGGGACAAATTTCAAGGCATTTGGGTGGACCAAACTCCAGAAAATAAAAACCCTAATTTGCTCCTAATTTAGTACTGCAGGATTTCAGCTCAAGTTTCAGATCCGACATCTTGAACCTAGTAAGATCTAAAATCTTTTGTATTTCCATTTGAGGTTCTTAGATAAGATGTCTCATCATACCAATCTTGATGAAAATATTGAGGGAGCCGATAACTTCCGAGCCTGGAAGTATAGGATCTCCCTGGTCCTGGAAGAGAATGATTTAGACTCCTACATCCATGAGGAGGTTCCAGTTCCAGAGGGAGATGAGGCAATGGCCTTACATAATAAGAATATGGTTATGGCAAAGAGGATCATTGCTGATTCTATAAAGGATCACCTTATCCCACAGGTTTCCTCTCTCAAGACACCTAAAGTTATGTTTGATGCCCTAACCAAATTGTTTGAAGGGAAGAACATAAACCGGAAGATGACTCTGAGAAATCAACTGAAGAATGTGAAGATCCAGAATGTAGAGACTATCTAGTCTTACTTCACAAGGGTTTCTCATATCAAGGAACAATTAGAAGCAGTAGATGAAGAAGTGGAGAATGCAGAAATTGTGATGACCACCTTGAATGGTCTCCCTATGACATGGGACTCTTTCATTCAAGGGATCTGTGCTAGAAAGAAGTTAGTCAAATTCAGCAGACTGTGGGAAGAATGTTCTCAAGAATAGAATATGGGAAGTGAAGATCAAGCTCTCACAGTACAATCCAAGAAATCTAGATCCAGTCATCACAGAAGTAAGTACTCTCATCACAGGAATAACTCTAGAAAGCCTAGAGATAGGTCTAAATACATTTGCTATACATGTGATGAAAAAGGACACTTTGCTAGAGATTGTCCTAAGAACAAAAGTATCTCTCACAAGAAGAAGGGAAGAAAGAAAAGACATCATGCTCATGCTACAGAGGATGATGAACCATCCAAGAAGAGATCCAGATATGAAAGTGAAGATTCTTCAAGCGAGGATGAATATGTTCTGATCTCTGCTCTCACAGGTAACATTACTCATGGAAGTGATGATTGGCTTATAAACAGTGGGGCTTCCAAACATATGACGGGATTCAAGGAATCCTTTGTGAAGCTCTCAGAATATGAATCACCTCACAAGGTGAAGCTAGGAGATGACTACCAATATCCAATAAAAGGTAGTGGGGAATATTCCTATAAACTAGACTCTGGTAAATCTCTAACAATGAAGGAAGTATTGTTTGTGCAAGGATTCAAGAAGAACCTTCTCTCCATATCAGCATTAGATGCAAAAGGAATGAGGGTTGCATTCATAGATGGTCAAGTCATCATGTGGCCAAAAGGAAAGACTATTGATGATGCAATAGTGATTGGTGAACAAGAAGGAGGTTTGTACAAATTGAAGGGCCTTCTAGAACAATCTTTGGTACATGACACAGTAGAGCCAAGTGAACTTTGGCATAGAAGGCTTGCACATGTGCATTACAGAGCACTACCTCTTGCAAGAAAAGTTGTTGAAGGTATTCCAGAAATGCAAGCAAAACATGATGGCGTATGCAAAGGATGTGTGAAAGGAAAGAACACAAAGAAGACATTTCCAAGTAGTGAAAGCAAAGCAAAAGGAATCTTGGAAATAATCCACTCCGATGTATGCGGTCCTATGTCATCAAACTCACTAAGCGGGTATGCATATTATGTTTCTTTTATTGATGATTTTTCTAGGAAGACATGGGTTTACTTCATGAAGAACAAAGATGAAGTATTCAGAAAATTCAAGGAATTCAAAGCCTTGATCGAGAACCATACTGAAAAGAAGATCAAGACTTTACGATCAGATAATGGCAGATAATTCACTTCAAATGAATTCAAAGAGCTATGTAAAGAATCAGGGATTGAGAGGGAGTTTTCCACTCCTTACAATCCTCAACATAATGGGATTTTAGAACGAAAGAATAGAACTATCATGGAAGCTACAAGAGCTATGCTTCATGATCAAGATCTTCCTATGCATATTTGGGCAGAGGCTGCTAGAACAACGGTGTATGTACAGAACCGTACTCCACATAGAGTACTCGAGAACAAGACTCCTGAAGAAGTATTCTCCGGCAAGAAATCAGAAGTCAACCATCTTAGTATATTTGGCTGTCCTATATACATACACATTCCAAAAGAAAAGAGAACAAAATTAGATCCTTCAGGAAAGAAGGGCATATTTGTGGGATACTCTGAAAGCTCGAAGGCTTACAAAATCTATTTCCCAGGATACAAGAATATTGACATCAGCAAGGATGTGACATTTGATGAAGACACAGATTACAACAAATCTAGAAAGAGACCTGCTGAAGAACCTGAAGAAGCAGAAGCACCTAAAATTTATGACACAACCATGAATGAAGAAATTCAAGAAGAAGATAGAGAATTTGAAGAACCACAAAGACCTGTAGATCCACCTCTGGAGAAGAATACTCATAAGAGGAAACATGCTTGGGTATGAGAACTTATCCAAGGTGCGAAAAGATATGGGGCTCCAGAAGAGAATCATAGAGAAAGAAAGAGGACCAGATCCTGCTCCAGGTATGTAGCTTTACTATGTGATTTCATTGACAAAGAACCTTCCAGTTATGAAGAAGCGGCAGAATGGAAAGAATGGAAGGATTGGTTCCTTCCATGGTCAGATGTAAGGGCTAAGCCATTCTATCATGGTGAGAGGATTGGTTCCTTCCATGTCAGATATGAGTGTTGGACATTCTGTCGAGTAGGATAGATGTAAGGGAAACTGCCATTCTAGGAATGGAGGCACCTGGTCAGTTACCAGGAAAACCCAGTCTAGGACTGAGAAGCCATTATGATGTGATAGAGGGATGTGTTCCCACTTGATCAGATGTAAGGGTTGAACCATTCTATCATGGCTAAAGGATTAGTTCCTCCATGATCAGATGTGTGTGCATGCCCTTTCTGATGTGGTGCTTCGTGCATGGTCAGATTGTAAGAGCGGAGCCCTTTCTGATGCGGTGCTTCGTGCATGGTCAGATTGTAAGTACTGAGCCCTTTCCGATGCGATACTTTGTGCATGGTCAAATTGTAAGCGCTGAGCCCTTTCGATGCGGTGCTTTTGAGCATGGTCGATTGTAAGTGTTGTGCCTTTTTGACAGGATGAGGTCAGATGTAAGTGCAGAGCCCTTCCGATGTGGTGTGCTTGCACATGGTTGGATATAAGTGCTGAGCCTTTCTAACAAGATGAGGTCAGATGTGAGTGCTGGGCCCTTCTAACAGGATGAGGTCAGATGTGAGTGTTGGGCATGCCTTTCTGACAAGATGAGGTCAGATGTAAGATCTAGGCGGGCCATTCTGACTTAAGTGTCAGATATAAGCGCTAATGAAGACCTACATGAAGGGTAGGCCTACAGGATTGACTCTGTAGAACTTCCTGTGACGAGAAGAATCGAGATAGAACCATTATGAGATAGCATATGATGATGATCCAGACTTGATGATGATCCAGATCAAGTGATCCAGATGAGATGATCCAGACTTGATGACGATCCATATCAAGTGACGATCCAGTTGTGATGATGATCCAGATCAAGTGATCCAGATGAGATGATCCAGACTTGATGATGATCCAGATCGAGTGATGATCCAGCAGTGATGAGCCAGTAGTCATGATGATGCAGATCACATGATAAAGAAGAAGAAGGTGACTTGAAGACAAAGAAGACGAAGAAGACGAAGAAGAAGAAGATGACTTGACGACTCAAATACGAATAGGAATTGAATACTAAGAAGACTTGAAGATGATGAGATGATCCAGTTGATGCAGAGAAGAAGACCAGTGCTGAAAATTGTGTCGAAAGAATACCTTCCTAGTTAAGAGGGAGTGTTGATGTATTTGTAACTTTGGAATGTATTCATCTATGTATCTTATGTCTTGTAACCCTATGTTTATTCCAATATGTATCTATTATGTAATTGAGTCATGTTTTCATGCCCCGATGTTCCGATCGGGAGGATCTATAATGTAAACAAGTCATGTCAAGTCATAGTGGGTAACCCTCCGATTGTCTAAGGGTTAAAGTCCCCGCAGTTCCGAGGCACTAGGGTTATTAGAATCTCCTAGTAGATGTCAACCCTAGTAGGGTTTTAGTCATGCCGGGATTAATATAAATAGAGAACTAGAGTCTCTATTTATAACACAACTTATACACACTCAAGTGTAGCGCATAGTTGAGGAAGGAGAAGACACTGGGGCTAGACAAGAAGAAGATTACTGGTGTCGGGATATCACTTATTGTTTTGGGCTTTTCTATTTTGGTGATGATTCTATCTCTGAGGAAGTTGCAGGGTTTTCTCCTTTATGGTTTCCCTGAGGAAAAACACTGTGTGCATTGTCTCTTGTGCTTGATTGCTGTGCTTATTATTCTCTCAATTAAAGATCCTAATAATGCTAGCTTAATGTTGAAAAACTAACACCTGGTGATACTATAAATATGCCCTCGATAGAGGAAGACAGGGTTGGAACTTGTTAGGTTCTGGGTTATATAATTTGAGATCTTCCCATAATAAAAATGACAGATCCGAATGCGGGCCCGTTGCTACAAAGATTCTTGTGTAATTCGTAGTTACAGTTTGTTATTTCCTTTCCTATGTGCATGTTTATTCTATTAAACTCGACATTATGTTTTATTCATATCTGGAATAAGTGTGTAATAGTTCATAATTCATATTGTTATGCTCGGACTATTGTTTTAGGTATTCACCAATCTTTCTTTCCAAAGTTGATGCAGAAGTCATCTTTTAGGTGCTCTGTGTTGATGGATTGTTCTTGTTATTTCTTTATCACCGGACAAATTGTTATTTGACTGTAACCGAGTGCTACCTTTCCTTTGTAGAATTTCACCTGGATACTGTTATGTAATTCATGAATATTTGTGACTCCATAGCCCAATGTATGCTTGCTTTTTTTTAACCACAAACATAATCTGAATTTTGTTTTCATTTTATATATGGCCTTGTTAAATATCTGTGAGAGATCCCTCTTTAGAAAGGAAGAATCTATCTCCCTTTCTTAAAGTGGTTTTGTTGTTACCTTGGGATTCTCCCTCCACAACCTAGGGTGAAATTCTTAGTGCTAACAAATTGGTGTCGTTGCCGGGTAATGAAGGTAAAATATTCCCTAGGTATGAACGACAAAGTTTTAGATCTGATTATTGATGGTGAACAACAGTCAAACATCAATAAGGTTTTTCATCTTTCTCCTGGAGACTCCATTCTCAAAGAATCCATAATTCGAATTTCATCCACTCCATTGGTGGCATGATCCAGAAATCAAGTTTTCAAAGAGAACCAGAAGACTCTACTGGGGAAATGAGCTCAATGTAAAGGCATGGAAAGGCATGATGAAAAAATAAGGTACTCAAGTGTGAATCTTCTCCAAGATGTCTTATCCTTTCTTGTAATTTTTTTTACTATCTTTTCCTAAGTTTGTCAAAACAGTTTTCCATTGCTTATTGCACTCAAAACAAAACCATGAATTTACTCCTTTATATCCTTCATTGCAAATTGAAAGTATATCTTCATCCTGTGCATATGATTTTGATCAAGACCTTTTATCTAAACTACATGACATCAAGGAACAACTTTGTGAGCCTCATGATACCACAGTAGATATTGTATATTCTTCACATAGCCTCATTTCTTCCAAGATTCCGAACCGGTATAGGTCACTTCACCTACCTCCTACCCTTCATGATTTTCCTTCAAAGCACCACAAGTACCTTCCTAAGATTGATGGAGAATCCAAGAACCTTACAGCTGAGAAACATTTACAATCCCTT
The DNA here is from genome assembly GCA_001517045.1 of Pseudotsuga menziesii. Lineage (NCBI taxonomy): Eukaryota > Viridiplantae > Streptophyta > Pinopsida > Pinales > Pinaceae > Pseudotsuga > Pseudotsuga menziesii. The sequence continues at coordinate 583,213 of LPNX010365876.1, read as the reverse complement.
GATCATTTCCTTGACCTCTTTGGAGTGGAAGATGATGATGTTTGCATGAGGGATTTTTCCCAATCCTTGCAAGGATATGTTAAAGAACGGTTTAAGCATTTCCAGCTCGAATCCATCAATACATGGGAGAAAATTTCTGATATATTTTTGGGGTTTTTGGGTAAGAGGAGGTCATTGGACCAAGTTATTTCATAGTTTTATTCCATGGGGAAACAGGAGGGTGAAACCATGTCTAGTTTTAATAGGAGGTTTGCAAGTTTTTACTATAATATGCCAAAAGAGATTCAACCATTAGTAGGTGCTGCAAAACTCCATTATGTTGATGCCTTTGACAGTGACTTTGCATTATTATTGAGAGAGATAAAATCAGTAAGTATTCATGTTATGTTTCAAGATGCTTTAGAAGTGGAAGCTAATATGATGGCAAGTGGAAAAATAAAGCAGAAAGTAGAAACATACAAAAGGGAAGTTAGAGAAGAAAATGTGTCTTCTACTTCTACTGCCTCCTCTCCTAATGATGCTAAGTTTGAAATCATGATGAAGGAAATGGATAAATTGATGGATAGGATGTCTGTAGATAATAGACCATTGAATAGAGGATAGAATGAACCTCAAATCACAAACCCAAACTTCATAAGGACCAATCCTCCCCCACCTCCACAAATTAGACAGAGAGATATGAGGAATCCTAGAAATCTAGATGATCAGCAAACAAGGCCACCTTTCCCTGAGAATTAAGTTGCATATGAAGAAGAGGCTGGATCTATTGAAGATCATATTCACCTTTTTGGTGAATTAGATTCTGAAATATACCTCACTAAGGAAGAGCATAGTTTGTTTGCTCAGGAGGATGACAATAATGATTTTGAGGAAGGGTCAGAGCAATGCCAAAGAGGATATTTGCATGTTATTGATGATGTTCAGAGAAAGATCGATTTGAGAAATAGGGATGTTACTGTAAATAAAGGAAGGTTAAATCAAAATCAACCTTATAGTAGCCAATAGAATACAGAAAAGAAAAATGAAAGACAAAAAGATCCTATTGTATGTAAAGAATCTGGAAATAAAATAGAAAAAACCGTTTCAACTTTCAATTTGCAGACAGAACTCTCAAAATTGAAAATTTCCATTCCTTTCAATGAATTGTTGAAAAACAAAGAATAGAGAGATCAAATAATAGATATCGTCAAGAGTCAGAAAAAATTTCAGCCAAATAGACTTAGAGTTTTCCATTTTCTTTAATGAGGAACTTCCTTGTGAGCCTGAAATTCTTGTACCAATTGAAGTTAAGGGATATGAAGAGTTTGCAAAGAGACAAGAGGCTTTGGAACAAAAATAGAAAGATGATCAATCCAATGTTGTACAAGAATAAGGTTACAAGGGTCTGTTTTATGAAGAATGCAATCAGCCTGTCATAAATTTTGTTAACGATGGGTTTAAAAAGGATTTTGTTCCACCTATATATGATGAGTATGAGGAGGACTAATTGGGTGTCATGCCTAAAATACCAACAGTCTGCAATGAAGAATTGAATCAGAGAGAAGAAGATGAGGGTTCTCCAATGGATGTTTCTTTTGGTTTTTTAAATTAAAAAAAAATGTCAAGAAGAAATATTTTGGCTTGATCGTATTGAAAAAATGCATGAGAGGTATCAAGTTATTAATTTTGGAATTTGAAATGAAATAGTTTATATTTCATGTACAAGTTGTTAGGAACATTCCTTGCATGATTCTTTGGAAGAACAGTTTGACAGTGTGCAGGTGGAGTTACAGTTTGAGCAGCCTTACTGGGGTAAACAAATGAAAGAAAAATTTGAAGGTTGTCAGGGATTTTATAATCCAATGGCATAATACATGGAGAAGCTTTGCAATGGTAATGGTTGGTTATGTCTTTGCAATAAAGATCAATTTATTTACCATAACCTTTTTCCATTAAGTCCTTCATTGTTGTTTTTATCAAGCATGAAGATGAAGTTGGTTTATGGGCTCATTTGCTTGATTGGATTCACTGGAAGTCATAAGTTACTTTATTGGGCATTGATGCTTAGCAAGTAGGGTAGGTAGGAATAAGCTCAACATGGTGAGCATTTCTCTCAGTAATTTTTCAGTTTTTTTCAGCATCAATTTAGTTTTTTTTTCAGAGCATGCTAGGGATTTCAGGAAATATTGGGAACAACCCAATGGATTTGGCACCTAGTCTACAGGGTTCTTTGCTACCTTGCAGGGAGGATAGCATCCTAAGTTGGAGCCATTTGTTAGCACCATTTTTGGGATAAGTAATTGGTAAGGGATTTGGAAAGTAAATGGATAAATAAGGTTAGAAAATTTCCTTATCATATGAACTTGCTGAATGCCAATGAGATTTTGCAAGTATTTCAAAGGATCATCTCTAAGTCAAAAATACAACACAATTGAAAAATTCTAGTTTTCAGCTTTCCTAATGAATAAGAATGAATAAATCCGCTCCAAGAATTAAATGGTGACAACAAATGAATGACCTATATGCATAGCAGACAAGATCAAACGCCAAAAACTTATTTCCACCCAACGAAATTTGGGAGCGGAAGAACAGAAGAGGTAAAAATTCAGTTAGAAAATGTAGTAAACCCAAATTCCGCTTTCAGCAGTCCAAGATCTACAGCTCGGAACGTTTCCACCGAATATCAACGGTTTGGAAAGGTGGAAGTAGAAAGATAAAAATCAAACTTCAAAGAAGTTAAAATATTGATTTTCATTCTCCATAGTCCAAAGATCTGATGGCTCGGAGCGCTTCCTCCAAAGATCAACAGCTCGAAAAAGAACAAAGGGCAGAGATTGGAAAGCAAAAAACTTAAGAATTTGGTCGTGAGAAGTTGAAGTTCCACTTTCCATGATACACAAGATCTACAGTCGAGATAATTTCCACACAAATCAATGGTGCGGAAAGGAAAGGGCAGAAGAGGAAAGGCAAAAGTGGAAGAGGAGAAATCTCGGTGAAGAAAGTTGGAGGATCCACATTCCATGTTCTGATTTCTGCTAAAGGTGGAAGAAAAAAGGTGAAAGAAGAAAGGCGGGAGCAATAATATCCAAATCGAGCTTCGAGAAAATTAAAAATCCGTTTCTCGTGTTCCGCTTTCCGATAAAGGAGAAAGCAGAAAAGCGGAAGACACAGGATTTTGGTCAAGAAGAAGCCCGGTTTCTGTTTTTCGCCGACCTCAAATCAACTTTGGGGAAGGTTTTTGTCTGAGATCGACGGTGTGAAAAAGTGGAATATGTACATAGGTAAGAATACTTCCCGATATGCAGAAACAGGTAGGCCCCGTAGCTTTCAATGGCCCAGATCAACAGTGGAGATTTATTCCATTGATCTAACTTGCACGAAGAAAATAGATTTCCATATCGGTAGAATTGCTTAAATGGGCACATCTTTCAATGTTCAGGATTAAGGATAAGGTAAGATTAATGACAGAGGTGAATTCCACTAATTCAATAAGCATAGATTAATGAATAATTGAAAACAACGAAATTGGGTACAAAGTGCAGGTTTTGACGACCCAAATCAACGACAAGAAGAGATCTACGGCTAAGTTTTATTTTGCAAGCGGAAGATGCAAGGAAGTTTTAAATATGTTGCAGATCATTGAAGGTGATTTGAGCCATCCTTTTCATCCAGCAGGCATGGTTTCCAGGTGTTTAATTCTCCATTTTGGTCCATCATGCCCGTTCTAGGGTTACCTATTTTGTTTATGATCATGGTGAATCCGCTAAATCAGAGTTGTTAGGATTAGTTCCGAATTTTTGTAACTGTTTTTAGGTTTTCAAGGTTGGTCTCGGGATCCTGGTGATACTATAAATATTCCCTCGATAGAGGAAGACGGGGTTGGAACTTTTTAGGTTCGGGGTTATGTAATTTGAGATCTTCCCTTAATAAAAATGGCAGAGTCGAATGCGGATATGTTGTTGCAAAGATTCCTGTGTAATTCGTAGTTACAGTCTGTTATTTCCTTTCCTATGTGCATGTTTCTCTTGTTAAACTTTCCATTATGTGTTCTTCATATCTAGAATAAGTATGTAATAGTTCAAAATTCATATTGTTATGCTCTAACTATTGTTTCAGGTATTCACCAATCTTTCTTTCCAAAGTTGATGCAAAATTCATCTTTTAGGTGCTCTATGTTGATGGATTGTTCTTGTTCTTTCTTTATCACCAAACAAAATTTTATTTGAATGTAATTGAGTGCTAACTTGCCTTTGTATAATTTCTTGCAGCCTGTTCTGTAATTCATGAATATTTGTGACTCCATATCCCAATGTATGCTTGCTTTGTTTCAACCACAAACGTAATCTGTATTTTCTTTTCATTTTATATCTGAACCTGTTAAAAATCTATGAGAGGTCCCTCTCTAGAAAGGAAGAAGCCTAACTCCTTTTCTTAAAGTGGTTCTGATGTTACCTTTGGATTCTCCCTCCACAGCCTAGGGTGCAATTCTGAGTGCTAACACCAACTTAGATTAGATACTTCAAGATATTAATGGTGTAAAGTACATTGTAGCTTCAAGTCATCATCAACTAGTATGTACCTCTAGATCCATGTGATCAATAATACAAATGATGGAACCATCACCTTCATAAGGGTTGTATCAAATATCCACAAAGAAGCATCTTTTCTCTCACAAAATGGTGCAGTGGAAGTATGCTTAGACCACCCTGAGTACCATTATGCCAAGCATTGAAAATTGATGACACCGCGAACCTGTTCACAAAATCTATCTAGTACAAGTGGAGTAGCCAGATCGACTAAAATCTTAGTTCAATGTTGCTAGGATCCACATAGCTACACACCCAAGAAACTGCATTCAAGAAACTTGACAAGCATTCATTACAGATAGTGATGTCATTTGTAGACATAAGGCAGTTGAAACCCCCACTCCAAAAATCGAGAAGAAAATATGAGGTTCGAGTTAGACTGCTTATTACCCAACTATGTCATGACAGCTTCCACCCAACTATTTATTGGGGGTAGGTGAGTACTGGTTCTTTCTTATTCCAGTGATTATTATTGGTACGGAATTATTTCCTCTTTCTCTTCCTCTTGCTCTTGTTCTACAAGGTTCAACTTCAAGATCTTGTTTTGGTTTGATAGATTGGATATATTTATAAATAGAAGGAAAGCAATAATTACATATCTAACAGATCGGTACTAAACTATAGACTTAGCAACAAATCTTCAAACGATTGAATATCCTTTTTAATATCTGATAGAGATCGAAAATCATAGATTTAATAGACTCTCTTTCTCAGGGAACAAAATGTAATATGAGTGAATTAGAGGGTCACAAATATGAAAATTCATGCTTCTATTCGTATAATTTGTGGAAAATGTTGACCAATCCGTAGACAGAAATGAGTTATGATAATTTGTTCCATTCTGAGGCATAATAAAAAACAGGTGTAATTATCTTCTATATAAATGAATGGATTTAGCCACTACAAAAAACCCTGTGATTAGCATCTCTTTTAGCTTCCTTTTTAGCATCCACTATCACTTGTAATGTGTTTTTTATCATTTTTTGGACAAAGTGGACGCTTTTCCATGGGATGGCACTTTTAATGGCGTTATTTACATCCATTTTTAAAAGTTGGCACTATTTTGGACGCTAATTAACATCCCAATTAGCGTCCCCTTTATCATCCCAATTAGCGTCCCCAATAACGTCCCAAATAACGTCCCAATTAGCATCCCAATTAACGTCCCACTTAGCATCCCAACTAGCGTCCCAATTAGCATCCATTTTTAAAAGTTAATGCTATTTTGGATGCTAATTAGCATCCCAAATAATGTCCCAATTAGCATCCAAAATAGCATCACAATTATCATCCCAATTAGCATCCAAGTTAACGTCCTAATTAGCGTCCAAAAAAACATCCCACATAACACCAAGAATAGCCTAAAAAAAATGTCTTGAATAGCATAACACCATATATTAATCCAAGGTTAGCGATAAGAATTGTGCCATGAATTTCGACAGGAAAAACATCCAACATAGCGCCAAGTATAGAGCCAGGAATTGTGCTTCGAAAACATCTAGCACAGTGCCAGGTATATATCCAGGTATAACGCCTAGAATAATGCTAGAAATTTCGAAAGGAACCGCATTAGGAATTGCACTAGGTTTAGAGATAGGAATTGTGTTCAGAAAATGTATGACATAACGTCAGATATATCAATTTCAATGTTAATGATCATGATTCATGTGATAGTATTTTTGGAACTTGATTTATCATAGCTGCACATAAATGATTGTAATTATGGCACGTAAAGGCACACTGCATGTTGACTATAACAAACATCATATTTTCTCCATTCATGTGCTCGCTAGCTGTTGTGTAAGTGCCAATATTACCTATCCTTAATCACTATCTTTATCTAATTTTATCACATTAGCATGCACATGTTGAAACTACACTATTTTGACCGATCAAGCTCCCAGATTTGAAGGGGATTTGCACGTGACTTGCTGACATACAACCACCAACTATAAGGTGCCCCTTTTGCATGTGTATGATTCAACCTAAGGAAAAATATGCTATTATAACTACACCTTGAAGTGCCAGAGATCCACTAGAGCAACCAGGCCCTGCATATTACTTATTAGACATCTACTACATTAATTAAACCCTGTATTTGATTGAGTTACCTTGCTGAGTGCACTGTAAAATATTGTGTAACTAGACCAATCTTTGAGGAAAACTTGCGGTAGAGATATTTGCTAATGTCTTTCTCCGTGATTCAAATGAGAAAAAGTAATCTCAAGGTGCCTTCAAATTTCTTATTAAATATTTCTAATCATTGTTTGGACATTTACTGTCAACAGATCTGCTAGACACCCATTCCTTTAGAACTATGTTGTTGGGAGCGGGGAGCGGGGAGCAAGAGGGGAGCAAAAAGTGAAATTTTCAAAAGCTCTCATTTTGGGAGCATTTTTTGTATAGTATATATTTTAATAGATTTTGATAGATTTATATCTAAAAAACATGTAGGATGTTGAATTAGCTATAGAATGCATGGATTAATCCATGTAACATCAATCATCTAGTAGTTACAACTTATAACATTATCATCAATTAATCAACCATAAAAACCTTTGTAGGAGTTTGGCAAAGAAGGGAGGTACCATAACATTGTCATCAAATGATCAACCTAGTATAGGAGCTTTTAGTATAGGAAAGGAAGGGAACGCCTTGGGAGGGAAGTGAGCTTTAGGAGCAGGAGTGAGGGGGTGGGGGGTGATATGGACATCTTCTGCATTGATATTGCAAAAAACAAAATGTAGAGTCCACGTCTTATTATCTAACATATCTCTGGGATATAAGCTATTTCAAAAAATTGTTGGTAGGAATTTTGTACAAATTATTATTCAATAAAGCTTATACACTTCTCAGTTTCTAATTTTATAGGTCGGGTTATTTTATCATAACCTAAGATATGAGTAGCCTTTAAAAACTCTTTGATAATAAAACCAAAATAGATCCATCTATAATGGGTAGAGAGGGATCAAATCTCTCAAGGTGCAAACCTCTTCTCAAATTTTGTACTCTAAAAAGGTTTGCACTTAAATATATTTGATCCTCTAGGCACATGGTGCATGGTAGATCATATTTTTTTATGAATCTATGTTGGTGTATTGTGTCCAACTTTGATAGCCAAAAAATATATGACCTAGAAACTTAAATATGCAACTATTGTGAATGAAATAACAATAGGAAATAATGTGATGAGAGTGAAGTGGATGCAGTGCACTAAATGTACCTTACAACATTCAAAAGTATCCATTCAGAAAGTGTGCCCATGCTGACTTTGGTAAACATGAAAAAGCAATTATGAAAAAACAATTAAAATAACAATGGAAGGTAAATATAGTGAGTCATAAAATCCCACCATCGACAAAGTTGTCAATCCTATTCCAAACTTTGCATGGGTTCAACATCAAGAAACAAAATGGGAATGAGCAACCCAAAACAAATATAAGAGCAAGGGTTGTGGGAACATGAGGACTTGAAAGAGCCAACAATGTATTAGCTTGAACGTATGGCTTAGGAGATGAAGGGTGTACTCAAGTCGAGGGTGACATAGGTTTTGAGCGACATAGGATTTCTTAACCAAACATTTATAATTCTTGAATGTTTCATTTGAAAATGGTATATATTCTTATTATTCATAGCCATTTTAGTTTTTTCATTGCAAGTGGTTATTCATCCTGCACAACCCATAATCATTGCTTGACATTAAAGACTGTTGTATGCCACTTTCTATGCTCGTCTCTTGGTTTCTCCATCTGTTTCAATTTTTTAAGCATAATACTTGTTTTCTCTACCAAAAAGGAATGGAAGCTTGACCATTCTTCTGAAGTTGGGTTCCATTTGTTCATAGAAATTATATTGCCATGGCTTCCAAAAAGCATTCTTCTGGCTTATGCCTTGTAGCAATTGGTTTAATGCATGTATATGCTCTTCATACTATGGCCCTGTATGACTATTCCAAAATATTTTTCATATCAATTCGCAAAATAAAACTATATATTTAAAGTTTCATCAAATTTTCATGTGTCAAACTATTGTACTAATTGAGGGAAACTTTTATTAATAAAGAGCTTCCAACTTTTAGTTAAATTTCATTTATGAAGTGAAAACATTGTTAAAATTCATTTATAAAGTGAAAACAATGTTATTAAACTTCATTTATGAAGTGAACACATTGTCAAAAGCCTCTAGAAGTGTCAAACTTACTTTTTTCCACAAATAAAAGAATCATTAATGAAGTATATACCTTGAGACTATAATCATGTGTTTTTAAGTTAATTCCCAAGAGATTTAGGTAATAAAACTCTTCCAACGATGATTTTGAAAGTGAAGTGTATGTGCAATAAAATGAAGGATGCATATATCACTCATATAATTTGAACCCAAGTAATGAAATTGTGGTTAAAAGGCTCCACAATTATCTTGAAAACTTCACTAATTGAAAACACAAAGAAAAAGATGCAAATCTCAAGGATTTTCACTCCACCAATGTCGCTTCGTATTTCTCATACATTTCCATTATAATGTTTGATTCCATTCACAAGATTCGAAGATGATATCAATTTCCCCTTTTGTGAAGCTCCATACACTTCACATCATTACAACTGAACAATCATAGTAAATGTAAATCATACATCAATTTCACAACATTTCAATCATGGTGTTGATAGAAGATGAAAAGGACTTCATAAATTTTTAAAATCGCATCTTTCTTGCATTCCATTTTCATCAATCCATTTTATTTTAGTTCTTTAAGTGCCAATGCAGAAAGATAGTCCATTGCTTTCTTTAATTGACAGTCCATTGTTTTCTTTAAATTTCCAACAATAACAGCTACCTCGAGTATCCAAATGCTCCCAACAGGAAAATATTACAAAGAGCCCATTAACTATTCTTCTTCCAAACATTGTTATGTGAATCTAAGTTCCATAGCAATTTTTAGAAAAACCCAATCCTAAGAAGCATGTGAATCGGATAAAGCCCTAGCCAGCCCGAAATCGCATCTAAAACGTCCCAAAAATTAGAACCCACTCTATAGCCGAGAATCGAACCTGCAACGTCTGGATAATCATAATCGGCATAATCTAGGTTGGGAGATTCTAGGCTTCAATATTCTATGCTTCTTTTTCAAAATGAAAATTATGAAAAGTCACAAAATATAGCTTCGATACTCTACACTTCTTTTTCAAAATGATGAGAAAACTATGAAAAGTCACAAAATATAGCTTCAATACTCTACCCTTCTTTTTCAAAATGAAAATCTGAGCTGGAGCTTATATTAACTCCATTCATTCATATTCCTTCAATTTTATTCCTTTCTTTGTTTGAGTGGTAGGTTGATAGTTTAAATGTTTTTTTTATTTTTTATTTTTTATTGGCTATTAAGATTTTCTCATATATATTTTTCATTTCTTTGCTTTTATTAATGAGTGATATGGTGATAAAGTAAATGTCTATTATTAATATTTTTTCAATGTTTTTTTATAGGTAATTAATGATCTATAATTTTCTCAATCCCTTTTTAGATGAAATATTTATTTCCAATGATAATGTGTATGTTTATATGTTTTATTTTGATATGTCAGTGTTTTTTATAAGTAATATCTTAATGTTTATGCTATTGTTATAAATGGATTGTAGTTTAATTCTTTTAACTCACAATTTTTTTCTAAATTTTTTTTTGAGGCGTTTCAAACTCAATCGTAACTACTAGGTAAAATTATTATTTATATAAGATTCTTAATAACTTTATAATTGGTTTATTTGGGAGGTTGGGACTAATCAAACCTATGACATCCATAAATCAAAAACTATCAATTCAAGGTCAGGTTCGAGGTGAATTTGGGAAAAATACCTGCAGGACCGAGAGGGAGAACATAATTGTAGCCCATAAAAATAAAAATAATGAGGAAACCTTGGGAACATGCTTTCGGTGGAGAAGTGGTTATGTTCATACCTGCGGTCTTAAAATAAGGAGGAAAAGAGCACACCTCTAGTTCGATGGGACCTTATCTCAAGACCAAAATGCCATGCAGGATGGGGCATAAAATATCTCCATCTATTCTCACGGGTCCTTGCAACGAAATTTCTCTTAGATGTTGATCACCCAAATAGGTTTATGGCATGAATTCATAATTCAAAAATACATACATCTCCTCTCTATAATTTCATGGATCGGATCAAGGCCTCAACAAAAACAAGGGTGATAACATTTGTGGTGTGTTATTATTAGCAAGCAGTTTTTTATCATTGGAAAGGATTTAGCAGGGAATCAAGGTGACGGCTGAAGCATTCTTATTGGATTGGACCTAGTGGTGGGTTTCAATGAGGAGGAGAAGATCCCCCTCGATCTTGTTTATAAACTAAATGAACAGAACATGAGATATGTCTCAGATGTTTTCAACAAAAATGATATGGAAACTTGATCTTCAGGTTGGAAAAAAAACAACATCCTTCAAATTGACTGGCTCATAGGCTAAAGCATCATACAACTAAAGGTGGAGGGAGAGTGAACATGGCAGTTTTGAATTGGAGTGAACGTGTCATTTTTTCATTTGACAAAGGGACAAAGATTTGGGAACTGTGCCTAAAAACAATATCTAAAACGCCTTTGGCCTAAAAATCTAAAAACGAAGACCACTCAAGACGGACGTGAAAATAAGTATGGATTGCGTTTATATTTAGCTCCTACGTTACAAATGCGGAGCTTTTAGTATTTGTTGGTGCATTTTTTTCTTTCTCTTTGATAATTTCCACCCTTATATCACTCTTTCAGCAGGGATCATCAAGGTTTCGGAGTTTTGAACCTGCAAAGGGATATTTTCCTCCCATCTACTGCCATGTCAGGTGAGTTTTCATATTCATCCAGTATTTTTCTCGTCAAATATTTTTGATACAATTCATGGTTTGTGTTTTCCTGGGTATGGGTTTATTCATTATTCTAGTCATTATAGATTTGTCAAGTTTTCTGTGAGGGGCTTGTGATATTTTCTCAACTAACTATTTTTTCGGCCAGGGTTTGAGCGATTTGGGCAAGCCCTCTTTCTTTTATGGTTATTTTTTATGTATACATATTAAATCTGTATGTTTAAATAAGGCTTTCTGCAATTTTTAGTCAAATGTTTTCCTAAATACGGGTTTATTCATTATTCTCCTCAATATAGATTTGTTAAGTTTTCTATGAGGGCTTGTGATATTTTCTCAACTCACTACTTTTTCGGCCAGGGTTTGAACGATCTGGGCAAGCTCTCTTTCTTCTATGGTTATTTTTATGTATAAATATTAAATCTTTATGTTTAAATCAGGGTTTCTGCAATTTTTGGTCAAATGTTTTCCTGGGTACGGATTTATTCATTATTCTTAGCAATATAGATTTATCAAGTTTTCTGTGAGGGATTGTGATATTTTCTCAACTCACTACTTTTTTGGCCAGCGTTTGAACTATCTGGGCAAGCCCTCTTTTTTTATGGTTATTTTTTTTGTATAAATATTAAATCTCTATGGTTATTTTTTAGGTATAGATATTAAATCTCTATGTTTAAATTAGGGTTTCTGCAATTTTTGGTCAGATGTTTGCAAGAACTTCAGCTATTTTAATATTCTTCATGCTTTTTACCTCAATTTACTAGACTTTTTTCCTCTACTTGCATGTTTGTTTTTTTACCTATTGTTTTCTTCAATTAAAATAAATCACGGTAAGTTTGCCAATGTGGATACTATTTTTTAAGAACTTTATTACAAGAAGAGTATACTTCCCTAGAAGTATGGAAGGTAAGTACTGAATATAATTTACTGTATGAAACATTATAGTGCAATACCTTCGCATCTATATTTTCTCCATTGGTTATTATTGTGTCATATTGTTCAACTGTAGATGTTTCCCTGGAACTCAGGGTACAGTCGTAAGTGCTAGTAAATGTCTGAAACTGACATAGATCTTGTTGCTTTAATCCCACTATTGTAAGCATTTATCGTGAACATCCTTTTTGTAGTTAGCATCAAAAAAAAAATCTAGCATTACAAATTTTGTGCACTAGAGAAATTAATGCAAATCTATCAATAGTGCATGTCCTATTCTCATATAAACTTGCCTACTCTAGTTTTGAGCACTCCCTGGCAACAGTGCCAAAAAGTGAGAGGGCTACATAATTAAAGCAATATACTTTTGAACCCCATAAGCTCACTTTATTTATCAATCTAGAAGATGGACAAAGATGACGATCGAATGCTCAATTCTTCCCTTACTTAAGCCATAGCTCCAACCTTCCATGCCTGGCAATATAAACTTTGAAAATGTTGAATCAGTTGGATCGACTGCTACCCTTACCTCTGCATTGTCCTTAGTAACAAGAGCATATACTAGAACAGGAAGGGACACCTGGAAAGGGGCAGGGGGGGTTGTGTATCTTTGGTTGATGTTGTGTCTGCTATTCTACCACCTACTCAGTGTCCTAAAAAGAGTTCTACAAGTGCTACTTTAGTAAGTTATGCAGAGCGACCAATGTTTCACGAGCTTTCAAATACTTATTTCGGGATCGGATTGTGATATATGATTCTTACGAATGCGCTCATCTTAGAGTGCTTGGTTCCCTGTGAAATAAATAAATAGAAAGATTTTACCCCGGTGATATCCCTCCTATGCGTATGATAGCTTGACGTAGGCCAACTGAGGACATGGGTTGTTCCTGGTAAACCCCCAAGAGTAAGCCTAAAAAGGAATAGTACTAATGGGCCACCTTTATCAAGTACTAGCTTTATTTCTTTTGATATTACTTGGTAGAATGGCTAAAAGATGAGTTGCTTGAGATATAAGTGATGAATTTAGACCTAGAAGTATGGAATTCAAGATTATCGTCCAGTTGTTATTGGCCTGGAAAAAATGATAAATGTGGAGCCCAATTGTTTATGCTATAATATAATAAATGTTTAGTTCAGTAGTCAATGGATATGGATAATGCAGTGCTCCTATTGCATTGTTTTGTCTCACAAATGTTTTTTATGTGATATTTGTTAATAAATCCTATTTTCAACAATAAATTTTTGTTATTCCTTGTTAATAAAAACTAAGTTATAGGTACTATATGTTTCAGAATTTTAAATTCAGTTCTTTTGTGATTGGTTTTCACTTTTTAGTCTGGAGTAGCAAAGCATGAGGGTCTCTCTTGTCATTGCGTGAGAAAAAGAAAGCATGAGTTTTGATTTTTTTAAATTCTGATTATTTCAGATGTTTATAATCTGCACACAATGCAAATATAGATAACACAGGCAAGGACAAAGGGATGGTTCTTGCAAGTGTTTTGAACATAAATTTTATGGAACTATAAATTTACATTTTTTTTGTTATCAATTTATTCATTTACCTGTAACCCCTTGTATCCACAAAGTACTCTTGCATTCGACTTTTCAAGGTATGATGAGCATATATGTGTGTGAGAAAGTCCTTATAGGGGCTTCTTAATTCAATGGAAATCCAAATACTCCAAACCAATAGTATGTTTCTTTCTAATTTTGCACAGATATATATCACATTCTATGTTAACATAATAGGATGTCCAATTACTTTTTATATGGTGTAAAGATCACCTCTTTGCATTTAGTACACTTTGCAAACATTTAATTTAATGGTCGATATGTTCATACCATGTAAGTATTTTTTATCAACAATTGTAATTGTCATAGGTGGTTGAGATGGTTTGAGCTTACAACCATTATTTCACTCTCTTTGGAATGTTTGAATTTGTAATAGCAGTATTCTAGGTGTATAAGAAAATCTGGTATTCATAGAGTGTCAATGTAAATTGGGATGTCCACTTATTTTGGGAGTTACTATCTGATATTTTATGCATTTTTTTCAGGAATCAAGTGGCAGCACAGGATGGAAAACGGGACTATAAATGAAATCATAATTGCTGAAAAACATCAAGGTGAATGTTTAGATGCAATAGTTGAGATACGATTCAGAGACTTACACCACTTTAAGAGTCAAAAAGTGTGTAAGTATTTTTATTTCCTGGTCATCAATGCTTTTAATTTTATTCGGAGTTAAAAATGGATGAGGTCACAATAATTCCAAAGTTGTTAGGCTCCAAATGCTTATATTCTGTTACAACTTTTATGATAACATTCAAAAAATAAAAGCACAAAGTGGCACGAACATTAGAATATTATATTTGTGTACTTATTTATTTATGTATCTTACTTCAAGGTGTTCACCGCATGATATCATTACATTTTCTCTATTGCTGAAAACATTATCTTTTTATTTTTTTAAATTTTGTTCTTTCAAATCTGACTTTGCTTGTATAATGCGTTTTTATAATTTCTTTAGTCATCAGCAATTGACTTTCAAGGTTTAATACCTTTCAAATTATGTTGCGCGTGTGATTTATCTATCATGAATCCCAATGTAAATTTTTTATCCATCTCATGGCGAGATTCAAGTGTGCTATCAGATGTTCAACATGTGGGTCAGGGTTATTCTAAAAATAACAGATGTATGTCCCCTAGGTTGGATTTCATTGTAAAACTAGTTAGCAATATTTTATATCTGGACACTAGAAGAAGAGAACCGAATGTTATTCTCTTTCAATATCTTCTGTATGGACCATAGTTGCTAGACTTGGAATCATAAATAAATTGATAGGGCAAAAGAATCAAAGTTTTGAATTGTATCAGGAAAAAATCAGCAAATATAAAATAAATATATACATATATTTTGAATTAAAAACAATTTTCATTGATATTTGAAATATCCATGTCCATATATGACAATATTTCAATAGATCTTCAAAATTTCACAATGAATAGGTATAATCTATAATATGATGATAATCTCGATTCTCATCTATAAGGTGAGTCCAGAATCCAGATAAAAATATGTCTGAGTTAACCCTGCCCTGGTAGCCTCTTTGTGGATGATTTGGTCACTGTCCCTTCACACCAGCAAGTGGAAAATACCTCCATCAAGCAAAACAATGAGAAAAAACAATAAAAATTAGGTTTAAAACCTTTTCTTGGGTGCATACTTCCATAAATTGCTAGTCAAGGGTTAAGTCATGAGTTTGACTTGTGATGACTGAGTCAACTTGGTCAACCCAAGTCAAAGTCAAATTTTTTTAATTGGATCTTTTGACTGCAGAGTCCAATTTAAATCAGAAAATCACAATTTGACTCATGATTCCTATGACTTCAGTCTGGACTCTTTGAAGCTACATTGCAGGGAGCCCTGGCCTCTCACACTTTGTTCTCAAAGCATGCTCCAAGAGGGAGTGTTAAGAAAGTGTTCTTAGGAGTACGCCTCTCACACTTTGTTCTTTAAGCATGCTCTGAGAGGGAGTGTTTAGGAAGTGTTCTTAGGAGTACGCTCTCAGGATCTTTGCGGTGCTTTCGGGGTGCTCCCTGAATGATAACATAACATTCCTAATTTATAAGGGTAGAAAGGGAAAATTCTTAAATTTTTTATATTATTATTAATTGTTTTAGGATGTTTGAGATGGGTTCCAACCTCATCATACCTCATTTGAAGAAAATAGTATCCCATCCAAAAATTTAAATTCAACAAATATAACAGTTTTCAGCACTCCAGCAAACAGAACTGCACCGAACCAAAGAGAAGTCCACTAAACCATCAAAAGACACTAAATGCCACTATTCCCTTTTGCCACATGTCATCTTACTTAAGGAGCAATGACCTCCACAAATAGAGGAATTGAGGAATCTCTAGATTTTCTTTTGAAGGACTTGCCGCTAACATCATGCACTCAAAATGATGGTCAAGCAAAAGCCAAAGTTATTTTATTTCTTGTAGAACAACTGAAATATTGTAATTGGGATATTGGAAAGGATAATAGCATGCTTTCCCTTCCATCTCATGTTTTGGATCTAATTTTACATGAATACAATACAACTTGTGAAATTGTTGCTGACAATGGTCTTGTTAGTGTTTTGCTAGATATCTTGTCTAGTTTTTGCCTAGATCCATTAAAAAGTGACAACCTTCCAGATTTTAAGTATGTGATCCCCATGCTACTAGTTGTTGATAATTTTCTATAGTTGAAGAAACAATTCGATTCTAATATTATGATATTTAAACAGTCCAAGAAAAAAGATGGGGATGTTGAGAATACTAAGAATTTGGAGTCTAATCATCAAAATCATACAAAGCACATGTTCGTTGTTCCTGAAGGGTACATAACTACTGAAGAGTAGAAAAAAAACTATTAACATAGTCTGCAACTTCATTCAGATGAATCTTACTTCAACTATTGTACAAGCTCTTCTCCAACTATGTGCAAGGATAAAACGGGTGCATGCCATAGCATTGTGTTTCCTTGAAAGAGATGTATTGGTTTCTTTGCTCACCTTTCCTACTAGTTGCTTATTTTCAGGGTATAACAGTGTTGCATCAACTATTGTTTGTCATATTCTTGAGGATCCTCATATGCTTTAGGAAGCTATGTAGTCAGAATTTTGACAAGATATTATCGCTGCTTTAAATCAAAATATAAGTGGAAGGTTGAGTCCTCATACTTTATCTCAAACTCAAGTCTTGTTATCTCAAACTTAGCTTGGTTAACATGAAGGTGATTTTCTGTTTGATCCATTTCATGTGATGCTTATTGAAAAGGTTTTTGGGGAGAATTGACGATAGGGAAGTATTACCTCTATCTATAATCTTATATCAAGGTCTGATGATTGCAGAATGACATTTCAACATCCAATTCTCATTAGACCATCTACCCCATTCAGATCAGGTTTTCGTCAAGAGAAATATGTAATTTTTAAAATTTCTGGCTGTTGAACATCTGCTAGATTATAAATTGATTTTCTTGGATTTGAACTTTAGAATTCATAGTTTAAGGACATATATAATGTAATGTGTCTATGATTGTAGAGAATGATAGGGTTGTAGCATAGAGTAATATTGAAAGTACTTCAGATCCGTCACATTTGGATTATATTTACTGAACACTTTGAAGTGGGCGACCAATAAATTGTTTGAATATCTGGGTTGATGATAGTCAGCAACTTAGAGGAATCAATGGCACTAAATCAGAATTAGGAATTGAGGATAATTTTTTTTCTTAGTTATAGAGGGCTCAACTAGTTGATGACACTCAATCACATTAGGCCCATGATACCACCAGATCATAGGAAAAAGATGATGCTACTACCTCACAAGCTATAGATGTTGGTACTGTAATGATAGAAACTTTACAATCATAGGAAAATGATATACAGAGAACCAAGGAATGTAGTCAATCCCATGTTGAAGATCATACAATCTATAATCCTTTGTCAACCATTAGATACTCAAAGTTGTGTATCGATCCTTTTTACCATTGTAGAGGACTCTGTAAGTTAGGTTCCCAAATTCATTAGAGGAAATTTGGGGTATAAAATGGGCCTTATAAGAAAATGCACCAACAATAAATTTTTTGAGTTGGAATTCAAGAACCAATAGAATTTCAATAAAATGAGTCAACCATAATGGTTGAATTAACATATTTGTCATAAAAGAAAACTACATTTTTTGTTCGTATTTTCGACATATCCCCCTGTGTTTTTACTCAAATTTTAGGCGAGAGAGCTCGTTGGATGCATAATTTAATTCGGCATCCAAAGAGTACCCACACTGCATACTTTTAAAAGACCCCGCTACACCAAAAACAAGAAATTCTGGAAAAAACATAATGAAGAGAACCTACCTTACAAGCAGGAGGCTGGTGCTTCGATTCCTCCATGCCCTAATGATATTATAATATCGGTTAAAAAAACTAAATTAGTAAGCAAAAAATAAAATATAGGTGACCAAACAAAATGACCAAAACTCGTATATAAAAATACTAAAAACTACTAAATTAGTGACCAAAACATGAGAGATGCAAAACTGGGCATTAAAAAGGATGCAACATGTGGCGCCAATGATGAAGCCAAACATGACATTGATATGGTAGAAAAATAAGACATTATTTTGGATGCAAAACATGGTGCTACATAGGAATAAAAATATGGTGCAGCAATAGAAGAAATATTTGGTGTCATTTTGGTAGCAAAACACGATGCAGTAAAGGAAGCAAAAATTGGTGCAAATTTGGAAGCAAAAATTGGCACATATTTGGAAGTGAAAATTGGCACATATTTGGAAGTAAAACATGGTACAAAATTGGATGCAAGAGTGGTAGAAAAAATGGATGCAATATTGGGTGCTAACATGGTGCTATTAAGGATGCAAATATGGGACTAACAGGGGTGTCATTTAAGAAGCAAAAGCGGACACTCGCTAGGAATCAAAATAGGATGTTATTTAGGAAGCAAACCTCGACGTTGTTAGGAAGCAAAGTTGGACGCTATTCTGGAAGCAAAACTCGACGTTGTTTAGGAAGCAAAGTTGGACGCTATTCACGAAGAAAATTTGGATGCTATTCAGGAAGAAAACCTCGACGTTGTTTAAGAAGCAAAGTTGGACGCTATTCTGGAAGCAAACCTCGACGTTGTTTAGGAAGCAAAGTTGGACGCTATTCTGGAAGCAAAAAAAGAGACGCTATTTTGGACACCATAAAGGATGCTATTTAGGAATCAAAAAAAGATGTTTTTTGAGACGCTTTAGGTTTTTTCCATGACACGTCCCATTTAGCATCTAGTTTTACCACTCAATGTAAAAAAAATTGCACTAAAAAAGGACGCTAAATGGGACGCTAATTCCAAGATTTGTTGTAGTGAGCGGTAAAATAGATTTCGATATGCATTTTTTTAACTCAACTCATAATGATTAATATTTAAAAAACTACAAGAAGAATTGGTTCACGTAAGAATGAACATCGAGTACTCAAATCCGGTGTTATTCATGTTCAAGCAAGTTTTGGCAATACCATTGTGACTATTACAGATGTACGGGGACAAGTTTTATCTTGGTCTTCCACTGGTTCTTATGGATTCAAAGGCACAAGGAGAGGTACATCATTTGTTTCCCAGGATTGTTAAATTATTGTAATTTCGAATATTATTCTAAATATATATTTTTAGTGGTCCCCGATGCTCCTATCAGGAGAATCACTTGTATTACTTTGTACCCTGATGTTCCTATCAGGAGAATTAATAAAAGTCATGAGGAAATCCCCTTTGTTGTAAGTCGGGTCATTAGTACCCCAGTTGTGGTTACTCGATCCTACATAATGGAATTAGGATTATTCAAGCCTACATAACTAAGTCTAATATTAAGTGAATAGAAGAATATAAATAGAGGGAGGCGCTCCTCATTTGAGACACACACACTCACTTGTGTAGTGCATAAGAGAGAGAGAAAGAGCTGTGGTTGAAAAAGGAGGAGCAGTACTTTTTGGGTTTTAACTTTTATCTTTTTGGGGCATCTATATTGAGGAAGCTTTTGTCGGGTTTTTCCCTTTAGGGTTTTCCCATGATAAATCTGTGTTGTTCTTGTGATAATGTTTCTTTCAGTGATCCTATCTATATGCTTTTGTTATGAAATTGAAATTAAATGTTGATAATCTAGCTTAGCATATGGAATTTTAACATGGTATCAGAGCTATCCTGAATAGGACAGTTTTCACAAGGTGAAAGAGCCCTCTCTCTCTCTCCCCGGAAGAAATTAGAGTTTCAGGAAAAAAAAATATTTTCGAAAAATGGCTTGCAAAGAAAGTTTCCCCCTCCTAGAGTGCATCTATTGATCCTGGAATCGAGGTTTTTGGGTGAGTGAATCTTCAGGAAAGTCAAACCCTATTTTCATAGCTGCACCAGAAAACTGTAAAACCAGAAAATAGCTGGAAGCTGTAGAGATGAATCTCGCAAGTATGATTTGGAAGGTGAAGACTTGAGATCTCCAGAAACCAAGCACACCAATCAAATCACCTCATTCAAGGGCATCTCATGGTAAGTTCAGTCTCCCATTCCGCAGAATTTTAATTTTTGTGATTTTCTGACAAGATGGCCCCAAGCACTAAGCTCGAGGACAAGCTATAAGGCATAGAGAATTTCCGAATATGGAAATATAGTATTGGTCTCATTCTCCAAGAGAATGATATTGATAAATATATCAAAGAGTAAGTTACAGAACCTGAATAAGTTGAAGCTAAGGAGAAGCACAAGAAGGATATGAATAGGACACAAAGGATTATTGCTGACTCTATCAAGGATCACTTGATCCCTCAAGTGCCATCCAAGAAGACTCCAAAATAAATGTATGATTCCCTATACAGAATGTATGAGGGTAGAAACATCAATAGAAAGATGAATCTAAGAGCTCAACTAAAGAGAACCAAGATGAGTCATGGAGAATCCATCCAGGACTACTTCACAAGGGTTTCTCAAATCAAAGAACAACTAGAAGCCATTGGAGACAAACTTGATGAAGATGAGATGGTTATGACTGCTCTCAATGGTCTCACTAGACCCTAGGAGTCATTCATCCAGATGATGTGTGCCAGGAAGGGAATCATGAAGTTTGATGTTGTATGGGAAGACTACATTCAAGAGGAGACTAGAGTGGAAAATAGAGAAGCCCTACTAAAGTAGGATGATCAATCCCTAGCCACTCATACCAAGAGAAGAAGAAGTCAACCCAACTTCAAGAAGGGAAACAAGAGGGAGTGTCAACCTCCCAGGAAGTTCCATAAGACAAGAGAAAGTCTCCCCGATATGGACTACTCCAGCTTTCAATGTTTTCATTGTGATAAGATAGGACACATTGCCAAAAATTGTCTTATGAAGAGACAAGAATATAAGAAGAAGATCAACAAAAACAAAATACATCATGCTCATCTAGCTAAAGATGAGGATGAAGAAGAAGAAGGATCTCCAAGAAAGAAAGTAAGAGAAGAATATGCAGAAGAGTATGTATTATTTTCAGCACTCTCCAGACCTATAACACTTGGAGAAGATACTTGGCTTATTGATAGTGGTGCTTCAAAGAACATGACGGGAAAAAGGAAGACTCTATCAAGACTTGAAGAAAATAAATCTCCTCAGAAAGTATCTCTAGGCTATGACTATCAATATCTGATCAAAGGAATTGGGGAAGCAAGCTACAATCTTGATTCAGGAAATCCCCTGAAGATGAAAGAAGTACTATATGTACCAGGTCTGAAGAAGAATTTAATTTCTATCTCAACTTTAGATAAGAAAGGATTCAGATTTGCATTCATAGATGGCCAATTACTCATGTGGCCTAAAGGCAAGAATATTGAAGATGCAGTTATCATTGGTGGAGAAGAATGAGGCCTTATAAACTCAAGGGACATTCAGAAACAACCCTTGTTCATGATTCCACTGATCCTAGTGAGCTATGGAATAGAAGACTTGCTCACATAAATTACAAAGCACTACTGCATGTGAACAAAGTAGTGATGGGATTACCAAACTTGAAGATCAAACATGAAGGCATTTGCAAAGGATGTGTGAAAGGAAAGAACACCAAGAATCCATTTCCGAAGAGTGAAACAAAAACAATAGGTATTCTAGAATTGATTCATTCATATGTGTGTGGTCCGATGTCCTCCACATATTTAAGTGGTTTCAAATATTATATTACCTTTATTGATGACTATTCAAGAAATACATGGATCTACTTCTTGAAAGCAAAGAGCGAAGTGTTTGAGAAATTCAAGGAATTCAAAGCCTTGATAGAGAATCTTTCAGACAAGAGAATCAAGACATTTCAATCAGACAATGGTAGAGAGTATACTTCAAAAGAGTTTGAATCCTTTTGTAAAGATTTCGAAATCAAGAGGGAACTAACCACTCCCTACAATCCTCAACAGAATGGTGTTGCGGAAAGAAAGAACAGAACCATCATGGAGGCAGTGAAGACAATGATATATGATCAAGATCTTTCAATGCATCTATGGGCAGAAGCAGTAAGAAGGGAGCCATAAAGCTCCAATATGTGAGTATTGATGAACAAGTTGCTGATGTATTGATGAAGCATATGTCCCGGATAAAGTTTGAATAATTTCAAGACAAGCTTGGTGTTGTTCGGAAATACCTTCCTCGAAAGGTGGAGCAGTGATGTTGCAGTGGGATTGTATCATCCCTGGACACTTGTCCTAAAGTGATCCAGTGACTTCAGTCCTCTAGAATGAAGAGGGATTGTATCATCCCGGGACATATATCCAGAATGAATCTGGTGACTTCAGTCCTCGAGAATGTGGTAGGATTGTATCATCCTTGAATTTTTTCTCAGAATGGATATGGTGACTTCGGTCCTCGAGAATGTGGTAGGATTGTATTATCCTTGAACTTTTGTTCAAAATGGATCCGGTGACTTCGGTACTCAAGAACGTGGTAGGATTGTATCATCCTTTAAATTTTGTTCAGAACGAATCCGATGACTTCAGTACTCGAGAACGTGGTAGGATTGTATCATCCTTGAACTTTTGTTCAAAACAGATCCAGTGAATTCAGTACTCGAGAATGTGGTGGGATTGCACCATCTATGGAATTTAAGTCCAAAATTGATCCAAAGACTTTCATCTTCATATTGTAGATTACAGGTTGTTCAGGATGATGATGATGTTCCTGATCGAAAGATCAGAATGTGATGATGATGATGTTACTGATTGAAATATCAAAGTGTGATGATGATGATGTTACTGATCGAAAGATCAAAGTGTGATGATGATGATGTTACTGATCGAAAGATCAGAATGTGATGATGATGATGTTACTGATCAAAATCTTAGAGTGTGATGATGATGATGTTGCTAATCGAAAGAGCGAAGTATGATGATGATGATGATGATTGTAGATCGAAAGATCAGAATGTGATGATGATGATGTTGCTGATTAAAAGTTCAAAGTATGATGATGATGATGATGATGATGATGATGGAAAGCTCATAGTATGATGATGATGATGATGTTGATCGAAAGTTTAGATGATGATGTTGTTGATCAACATGATGTTGTCGATCGAACGGTCAAAGTGTTGCTACTGCTGAAGTCTAAAGATGAAGACTATATGTTGAAAATGATGAAAAGATTTGAATTATTTATAGATGTATCACCCTAATTATGATGTTAATGATTCCCTCTCTCTCCTACTGTTGTTGTTGTTGTTGATGTTTTAGAATACCCTTCTCGTTAAGGGGGAGTGTTGAATTACTGTAACTTCGAAGAATATTCTAAATATATATTTTTAATGGTCCCCGATGCTCCTATCGGGAGAATCAGTTGTATTACTCTGTACCCCGATGTTCCTATCAAGAGAATTAATAAAATTCATGAGGAAATCCCCTCCGTTGTAAGTCGGGTCATTAGTACCCTAGTTATGGTTACTCAAGCCTACATAACTAAATTAGGATTACTTGAGCCTACATAACTAAGTCTAATATTAAGTGAACAGAAGAATATAAATAGAGGGAGGCATTCCTCATTTGAGACACACACACTCACTTGTGTAGCACATAAGAGAGAGAGCAAGAAAGAGTTGTAGCTGGAGAAGGAGGAGTAGTCTTTTTGGGTTTTACCTTTTATCTTTTTGGGGCATCTATATCGATGAAGCTTTTGCTGGGTTTTTCCCTTTAGGGTTTTCCCAGGATAAATTTGTGTTGTTCTTGTGATACTGTTATTTTCAATGATCCTATCTATATGCTTTTGTTATGAAATTGAAATTAAATTTTGATAATATAGCTTAGCATATGGAATTTTAACAAGGGTATCACTCTCTAGCTAGACTACCAGCAGGGAGAGTAGTGTCAGTTCCTATCCTAAACAATATTATTTCAATATATTATATGGGCATATATACGTTTAACCTTTCCTTTCAAGAGAGTGAAATAATAGGGAAATACTCTTATTTTAGTATATAACTATTTGCAAAATTATCAAGTCCCATTCCTTAGTAAACTAATAATTCAATAAATTTATGTTCCAAATAGTTAAACTTTGCATTGCAACTAGTACTAATTAGTTGTAGTGAACTCTGAGTCCCCAATAGTTTGAAAATGATACTTAATTATAATTTGTGCAACTTGTAGTTCAACCAGATTTCTTTCAACCTCTTATAACCTTATGTTTAAATATCCCTCTATCTAATACTAGTTCAACTTGAGGATAGTCATCAAGTTCCAACTCTAACACTACTCTAACTTTAACTCTAACAACTAGTTATAATGAGCTTATGTTCATATAATGTGACTCTACTCTATAACTCCTCCGCTTACACTAATTTTGTTAAGAAGTTGTAGTTCATCTTACATTATTAGTGCGGAATAAAATTTAGTTCTATATTGATTTAAATATAATTTCAATCCTAATAGTGATTCTCTCTCTATAACTCCTATTGTTGCTTTAGCTAAGCTTAGATCTCTAGTAGTTGCATTAGGACTGGTTTAATTCTAGACGAATTATGTGGGTTGAACCAATAGAACCAATATAAGTATAAGTGAATAAGAGCATTTCTTTCCACTTGTGTCCCCTGAGCATACAACGAAGAAGATTCGTGTTGTCTCCATTCTCCATTCTTTCACAAATAAAAACTTATAGTACCCTTCCTTTCTTGTCCTTGAGCTACAATGAAGAATCAATATTAGCCATTAAGGTAAGGTACTACTTGCTTTAGTACCCGAAACTACTCTAATATTAGCCATAGTCATTTCCATATAGTTCAATTTCCATGCCTTACGTCCGGTATATACTTTCCATTGTCTACATCCATAGAGAACTTTCCAACCTTCAATCAAGATCTTAAGAAGGTTTTACTATTTTAGAATGTTTCATACACTGTAACCACTTGCATGATACTCTAAGAATCTATATATATGATACTTCTCTAATCTCTATTCACAACAAAATTTTAGACTGAAATCTGGCAGATGTAATGTCTGACATTCGACAAACACTTGTCTGTTTTTTGACAAAAACATTTTTTTTTGTCGTTGGTGAGAATCCGTTGGTTATTCGACACCTTCACAAATCCTGTCGACATTTTGACAGAGATTTATCATATTCTGGAGAACTCTTATATCAACATTTTGTCGATTTTTCGACAACCCTGGTCGTTGGTTTTTTGAACTCCCATCGTCGTTTTTAGACAACATATAATATTAAATTACCCAAGTCTTACATCCTTTGGGTGTCAAATGTGTGACAGACAAGCATCGAATTCCTGACATCCCTAACGAATATGTCATTGAATGTAAACCGTCATATGCATGGCATTGTCATCAGTATTTCGACCTTTCGTCGTTGTTTTTTAGACAGCATATAATATTAAATCGGTCTTTGGATGCATGACATTGTCTTTGGATATCAATCCTGGGAGTTGGATATCCAACAGACAGTTACTGTTTGAATAGTGGCAGTGTCGTCAGATTGCTGTTGAATAACTGACGAATCAGTATAAATTAATAAAAAAAATAAATCTTTCAATTTTTGACATGAGGGTATCAATAACCTATGTGAAGAGGACTAGAGGTTAAATTTTTGTATGACCCCTCCAACTGTTGAAGGATAATTACTCTTCATATTCACTCTTGTGATGGTCAAGTTATATTTCATTCCCTCTTTGCAAATGGGAGGGGCACCCTCCACATTCATCCATTAGATTAAGAAATGGTATCATTGCCTAAAATATCCTAAAAGAAGGCATCGCTAGAGTGAATGAAAATAAGTATTGAGGTTTCAAGCTTGCATTCTCTTAGCTATTTCTACTCCTTAAGCCCGTGTTTATATACTCAAACAACTTGATCAAACCTTATTCTAAAAAAAATAAAAAATAAATACAAAAGCAATATAAATGTGAAGAATCATATTAAGGGTGATGTTTTTGATATGGCATCTTCAACTTATGAATTCCATGTTAAATTTTACTTAATTTTGACTTGAAACATTCACAAGATTCAATATATTGGTGCTAGAAGGATGAGTTTCCTTTGCATGGTTCTAGGAAACAAGCCACCAACCTTTTAACGCAGTTTTGGTGTCCTTGTTTATCGTCTAGTTTAGGTGTTTCCACTTGTTCTTGCATTGCCATAAAATTTTAGTTCAAAAACTCCTCAGAACCATTTGTATTAAAAACAATCTCCTAGGAAATTGGAATAAAACAATGATGAGCATAATGTATGAAAAGAAAGAGAAGTGTTATTACTTCCAACAATACTTAAACTTTGTTGATTTTAGGACACTTGTTAGTAATCTCTTCTGTGTGAGCCTATAGAATCTCACCAACATAATTATGAAGCCTTGTAGACCTCATGACCCCATTTGTTTTATAAGATGTTGGTCAACCAACATATTATACCTTGCAGCTTAGCTAGTCAATGATATCCTAGCTAGAATTTTTTCACATTTCTTGGAAAATCACGAAAGTTAGAAGTTTTTTGTTTATAAACAATGCTTAGATTAGAAAAAAAGGAAAATTGATAATAATGTGTATATTAGCCACTAATGACCCTTTAGTAAATAAAAAGAAACTAAAATCAATGTCATAATAATGCATCTTTAATTTTAAAAATTGAAATAAGAAATAATGAAGCTACATATATCTATCTTGATACAACCAAGAGTGTCAAATTTAGAAACAATGAGGCTAGTTATATACTAAGTAGCCAATACATAGGAACACAAGACGAAATATAGCTCTTGATCTATTAAGCATCCAAGTGGATCAAATTGCCTAAAATATTTTGATTTCCCAAACCTAAGTTACACAGAAATTAATAAAAAAAAATTAATATTCATCAAAAGATACCTAGAATCCTTTTAGGCCATTGAATTGCCTCTGTCATGCCATTGATGAAACATTCCAAAAGAAAAACTCGAGATTCCATCCATGCAGATTGCCAATTGCTCAAAGTTTGTAATGTAGTCCATAACTATGCTTCTTTGGCATAATTTGGTCAACGACTGTCATGTTCAAAATAATCATGAAGGACCTTCACAATTTGGATCCAAGGCAAATAAAGACACTCAGATTTATGGTACCATTTCCAGTATTACCAGCATTCTAAGTCTAACTATAAGACCCTGATTTTTATCTTTTTGGTATTATCCTTAATGTCATGGAGTGAAAAACAATGTTCCATTTGGGTAACCCAACTTGAGGGATATGAGCCATTAAATTTATGCATGTCAATCATTGGGAAATGGGGCCATCAATTTATATTATGAAAAGATGGAGTTTGGGGTTCTGGAAAGACAGAGTGTGTTAGTTGTTCCTCATTTACAAATGTATCTGTAGTTGGATATTATTTTTTGGTCTTTATCACCATGTGTTGAGTGAATACATCCAACCATTATTGTTGGTTATCCATATTGATGTTAATATGGTCAACTAAATTCCTCATTATCATTACAACTAAATTAAGATACTTAGTTTCCATGGGAAATTCTATATTCTAGTCCTCCATGTTTAGTTTGTTGAGAGTGTTGACCATGAGACTTCTTATATAGATGGTCGATCATATTATCTTTCTTCATATGAAAACTTGGATGAAAATTTCAATCTTCCTGTAACCCATTTTTATGTTGCACATTCAAAACTATAAAAGAAACCATATCATTTTATGAAAGTTATCTTATCAATTCAAATCATTATACAAAATCAAGAAATCCTACATAGAAAAAATAACAAATCTAAAATGTAAGAGTGAATACCATGGTTTTTTGCATCAAGGGAGTCACAGGTAATAGTTGTTGTGACTGTTTTAGATCCAACACCTCCATCCTTTGAACCTTAGTAGAGAACTCTAGTACAACAAAAGAGTAAAAAATATATTTAACAACTAGCAAAGTTTATGCAACACAACTTACATATTAAAGAAACATAAATAGAATTATCAATAATGAGGTGTGTGAGGTCATGGAGTGGTTTATCAACAATTCCTCAGTCACATTAATTCCACTTGTATAAAAAATACCATTCCCTTTAGAGGAAAATAAACTTCTTGGATAAATTTGTTGACTTGTTGTAGATGGGCCATTGTCTAGTGTTACAAAAACATTTGGAACTGTAGCATATACTAAAGCATATTTTCATCCATCAATAGAAGAAACCCCGCTTACTGGTGTGCATGGCCTTCCAATAGAACCTTGTCCTTTCCAAACTAGGATTGACCTTGTGTTCATCCCAACAACATTTTCCATGTTCAATTAAATGATACATTTTCATGTTACTCACAATACCACCCCGTACAAGAGGATAAATCGTAATGGTTCATATATAATATTAAATTCTGTTTTATCCACTCCTTGAAATCTTATTTGATATTACAAGTTGGGAGAGACTTAGAATTGAATCAATTTCAAACCTACTAGTAGGTCCTGGATTAGACCACCTTTTAACAATATGTATTGTTCGTTGCTTTTTGTTTACCATTTCCACTAACTTCCCCCAAACACCTGCAAAGACAAATCCACCCTTAACTGCTTGGATATCATATATAGAAGCAGAAAGACCTAGGTCTTTGCAATAAATTTTCATCATCAGTTCATGTATTGAGAAAGAAACCATTGACATATTTTAGAGATTTTTATCGGTGTTTTGGCCACAAAGGATAGGTTTTGGATAGTTGTGTATGTGCCCTAGTAGATTCTAGGCATATTCCAGACCTTAAAACATCACCTATATGAACATTAGGCATGTAACAATATCAAAGAAAAACGCATGGAAAGTTTAGGTATTTAATCCATCAATTTGGGCATAAGACAACCATTTAAAAAGGAGAAAAATAAAAAAATATTAGGGTAGTTCTAAGAATCCTAAGTACTATAACCAATAGTTCCAACCCTAATCTCTAATGTTGGGCACTTTTTAACCTTAAATCAACAACCATATTAGATTATTGAGCCATATATGTGGTTAATACTACCATTAAACTAAATTTTAGGCATGCATCTGGGTTGGATCAACCTCCCAATAGTTGTAAAAAATAGTTTCATGGGTAAAGCAATAATAAATATAACCTTAAGTCAGTAGTTCAGAGCATGAGAAACCTCAAAATATGAAACTTGTGTGAAGTAAAATGGTTAATGATTCTACAAATTTTGAGATCGATGAGAAGAAAACAAAGTAAATAAGCTTTCTTAGATTTTCCATAGCATAATTTAAGGGGATATTCATCTAAATATAGGTTGTATTCAACAGTAATTTGAGAAAGGACTTTGCAATGAAATTTTTCAATTCATTGGAGTTGCAAATCAATGAAGGATATAGCAGGATTTATTTGTGATATGAAGAATACTTTTTTTTTGAGAATGACACATACATACATAATCACTAATAACTATACATACATAATAAATCCAATTTACACATACATAAAAATACATACAGACATAAAAATACATACATACATAATAATACATGCATACATACATAATCCAATTTACACATACATAATAATACCCTATTGAATCTCACTTACACAAGGGAACTTGGACACGAAGAAAACATGGAAGAGGGAGTGTAGGACTAACACCCTATTGGAGACCAAACCATCTTGAAGGAGGGTAATTGATCCCACTATCTTGACTTGGATGGAATCTAACTTTCGGTGTTGGACAAAACCCTAGTTTGACATGCACAACCTTGGATTGTAGAGTGCTCCATGTGCATATATAAGGGAGGAGAAATATCTCATATTCAATCATTATTTGTACCCTTCATGGTACTTGTCTTGGAGACTTAGGGTTCATGTGGAAACCTTAGGAGAAGACAAGGGATGATAATTGTCTTAGATGTTCTTGGAGAGCTTGCTCATTTGTGATGTTATGTTTTTTTGTGTGATGACTAAGGTTTGTTTTATACATGCAAACCCTATAGAAGAATACACCATTTCCGATGATGGTTATTATGTATCTTGTTGTAACACTAAGGTTTCTACCCTAGTAGAAGACATGGAGAGTAGATTTAACACCTTGTATGTTTTTGGATATTTATTCTTATGGTATGTAAGGCTAGGAAAATATCATAGAGTTATTGTATTCTTGATGCTACGTGGAAGTCTTGATGCTTATGATGATGTAAGAGTGGAAGAATTAGGGCTTAAGGATGTGAAAGTATATTTGGAGGCCAACACTAGATTTTTATTTCCACATATGTATACGATTTAACATGGATAGGGTGTGAAAACCCTAGGAACACAGCCATGCTAAAGTGGAGAGTTTGTGACACAATATTGTTGTTGAAGCCAAGGAGGACTTGTTAATGTTGTTGCTTGCTAGTTGGAGATATTTGGTGGTGGCTAGGGTTTTCATGATTTCCCTAGCAAGGGTTTTGGAGAGGTTGAAAAATTGTACCATCATTGTGAAAAAGTTGTGGCATGAACATGTACTTAATTATGACAAACTCATATATGAAGTTTTCATCTCTCCAATACCAATGTAATTGCATATTTGATTTTCATCTTTCATTGTCTTCTTGATTAAGTAATTTTAAAAACTTATTGTTCATGCCAATTTGATATATCAAGGGTTGAAATTGTTGAGTGATTTGACAAACACCTTAAAGATAATAAGGAATACTTAATATTGTAAATATACAATAATTAAAGTGATTTCAAATATGGTTTAGCTTCAGAAATGTGTGCCTAAAATACCTGAAACTTGTTGGCATACATTTGATATCCTTACTCTTGCAATTCATAGTGGATTGGGGTTGATGTAAAGTGAAATATCGTCCATATTTTTCTACTATAATTTATATTCAAGATCATCTGATGGTTGAATATTCATAAGAATTCAATATGGGAAACCTTTGGAGATAAGTGAAATTTGAAAATCACATTAAAAGTTAGAATTCCCAAATTTACAAGTTAGCATGAATTTGCACTAAGAAACGTTATTCCTATGGGTACAATGGCCTCTGTTAAACCTACCCCCTTGTCTTGGGAAAACATGCCCATGTCAATTCATGCTTCTTTCTCCAGAATGTGCATCTTTCCAATGCAAGTAATTTCCATTTTGTATGCTTTTTTCTTTACTATTTTGGAAACCTTAGGAGAAGACAAGGGATGATAAACGTCTTAGATGTTCTTGGAGAGCTTGCTCACTTGTGATGTTAGTTCTTTTTTTTGTGATGACTAAGGTTTTTTTTTATACATGCAAACCCTACAGAAGAATACACCATTTCCAATGATGGTTATTATGTATCATGTTCTAAAACTAACGTTTCTACCCTAGTAGAAGACATGGAGAGTAGATTTAGCACATTGTATGTTTTTGGATCTTTATTCTTATGGTATGTAAGGATAGGAAAATATCATAGAGTTATTGTATTCTTAATGCTATGTGGATGTCTTGATGCTTATGATGATGTAAGAGTGGAATAATTAGGGTTTGAGGATTCAAAGCATAGGACAGGATTGCATAGAGTAATGAGGTTCTTTATAACCTAGTATGGGGGATATGTCATTTAATGTAAATTATGTGACACCAAATTTTTTACCTCAAAATACTTGGTTAATCAATATGTTTGGTTAGGAAAAAAACCAATATTGCCAAATCTAAGGCCAATACTTGGAAAATCTAAATGCTTTCCACCCTTTATGCAAAAAGAATGGCTTGATGAGGGTTATATAAGAAACATTCGTTGTTACTAAATATTTGTTTTCTTCGTTCCATTTAGAAGGGAAAAATTTAAGATATGGTTCCATACTAATCTAAATTTGGCTCAACTATGACAAATATAATGTTCTTACTACTTGTCTTAAGCTGTAGGTTTTTTGAATTTAACCTCCTCCTTTGGATTGTATCATCTGATCAAGTTGTAATTGCTACTTGTTCGGTTCCTTGACTCCCCCCAGATCCCTACTTCTTCATTTTAGTTTTGTTTAATTTTTTTCTCGTTGTGTTTTATTTCCTTTGAGGGATCTATAGAATGTGTCTTGGCCCAAGTTTTAATTCTTTTATCTTCTATTCCCAAATTTAGTACATATATGAATGGATATTGGTGGACCATGAGTATATTTCTAGCACTATAAGTGTTTGATAAAGTGAACCAAGAATTATTGCAACAAATAGTGATCGGGCCAAGATCTCTATCCCTAGTGACCAAGAAAGAGGTTTTGTTGTGAGAAAATCTCTATCACTTGTGAAAGGTCTTGATTGACTTCAGGTCTATGGATATTCCATGTTGGTGATTACGTGGATGAAGAACAATCAACAAATCCATAAAGTGACTTTACAACCTCTGGCTATATAGATCAAGGAAAATTCACATCTTTTTGATATGATCACTTTTGACCATATATAGAGATATGGGGAAACCTTAGGTTTGTATCTTCGATCTAATAAGATTTGAAAAACGTATCTATTATTTTGACAACAATTCTATTACAAAGAAAACCATTCAAAACCGACAACAAGGAACCTAACATTTTCATACAACAAAACATGTTGTCCATGTTTTTGGACTTCTAAACATATTTGACAATTTATAAGCATATCTGATATATTCTATTATCAATTCAAGCAAGTTAAAATTATAGGGAACAGATAATGGTAGAAATTGAGCAAGTATGGAATACAAATCAAATTAACTAAAGCAAAATATGTATGAGAATTAGGAATATTTTTCCT
This sequence comes from Pseudotsuga menziesii, assembly GCA_001517045.1. Lineage (NCBI taxonomy): Eukaryota > Viridiplantae > Streptophyta > Pinopsida > Pinales > Pinaceae > Pseudotsuga > Pseudotsuga menziesii. Next base: position 550,121 of record LPNX010365876.1, on the reverse strand, counting down.
ATACTATTTATAATTTCTTTTGTTACAAATTACCTTGATTTGCAGAGCTTCGCACTGTCTTCTTCTGCTTTACCTTTCAAAACATCATTCAACATACTACAAATATTTTCCTGTTGCAATAATTTCATGTTAGGACCCATCAAATAAATATTTTCTTGTTTATGAAAATAACAAAACCAATATAAATAAATACAATATTATTACAATGTAAATTACAATATTATTCAACTATTCACGTAAAGTAATTGGTAATAAGAGATCACCTAAGGAAACATGGAGAACCACAACACTATGTATGTAATGCCATCGATCCCATCAAAATGCCATTTTTTTCCTCTGAACTATGAAAATTTTTCCCAACACTATCTGTAACAAGTTCCAATGGATGAGTCAATTAGCAATAGTAAAATTTAAACACTAAAATTATAGAAATAATTGTTTTTAATATATACTTCCTTACCATTCATTGAGCTCCTCTCTGTTTCAAGAATAATTTAATACTCTCTACTAAATAGGACCAACCATGTGAAAGTGTAAGCTCTTATGGCCCCTCCCCCCCCCTGACATCACTCTCAATTCCCCAAACCCAATGCATCTACTTGCAAATAACAATTTACTGCAAATTAATTCACCCAATATCTCAAAAAATCTTTCATTAAACCATTCGTTAAATCATTCAATCATTCAATAGCTGAAAAACCATTCATTAAACCATTCATTAAATCATTCATTAAACCATTCATTTAGTCAATAGCCGATAAAACCATTCATTCATTAAATGGAGGGAAAAACCATGCACTACATTGTGTTATAAAAAAGAATTACTCGAAACTTATTCAGCCACTTCCTTTTTACTTTTATTCTCTTTACATATTTAGCAAGAAGCGCATCTTCCTATTGTTTTTGAAGATTAGGAGAAATATAAGACGAAACGAAGTTTTGGCTCCAAGAAAATTAAAAAAAAAAATTCAAAGTAGATTCTTTGGTTCACGCGCAGGTGGATCGGTTGTTGTTGGTAGTGATCTCACTTTCCTTTGCTGGTGGAGTGTGTGTATTGCGCATGCTTTTCCATTCTCTGGTTTGTTTGGGGTCGTCTCCATTCTCTGACTAGCTTTGCGTTAATCGAGCCTTCCTTGAAGTATTCAGTGGTTGGTTTCTTGTTGTTGATTGTGTCTTTGAGGGATCAGAGGCCTAGTTTTATTACTAGGGATCGTTGTTGGAGAGTGATATCTGAGGGATCTGTGCCCTCAAGATCTTGCAGCTGGAAGTGATATAAGATTAGTTGAGAACTCCAAGAACATTTAAACATTTTCCTGACAAAGCAATTTCTCTGGTTCTTCCGTAGGTGGATCGGTTGCTGAAGGGTGATCTCGCTCTCCTTTCTCTAATTTGTTGGGGATTGTATCTTCATTCTCTGGCTCGCTATCCATTGAACGTTCTCTCCTAGAATAATTCAGTGGGATTTATTGCTGAAGTATTGGATGGAGTGGAAGCCTATTTTGTTGCGGATCATTATTGGAGTGTGGACTATGTGAGATCTGTCCTATCAGAATTGAAACTGTTCTTATGGTAGTGTTGAATCATGGACAATGCAGGGGGTTATTAACCTCCAATTCCTCCCGAGATTGATTCCTTTAAGTGGCTTGTTTCTTCCTTTGGAAAGAGGAAGGGTAGCCCCAACGTTTAGCAATTTGTGAAGAAAATAGCTAACATTCCCTCTGTTGATTTTCCTGTCGAGCGCCCCTGTCAGAAAGCCTTGAATCTTGCTGAGCATGGGATCATTGGAAAATTCACGGGACTATCGCCCTCTCCTAAAGTTATTGATGGTTGGGTGTAGCAAAATTGGAGGCCCCTGATTTCAGAAGGTATACAAAATCATTTGGTTGGCAGAGGCTACTATGTTTTTGTGTTTGAGTCAGCAGAAGATTGAGACCTCATTTTCTGTAATAGTCCTTATTTTATGGGCCTTCAGGGACTTTTTCTTAAAAAGTGGACTCCAGATCTTGACCCTACCCAGGACGTTCCTTCCGTTGTTCCCTTCCGGGTGAGACTCCCACACTTACCTCTACATTGTTGGAATTCAGAATATATGGAAGCCATTGGTAATAAGTTAGGAAAATATATTGACAGAGATGAAAGAAAATACCAATATTCATGTGCAAGAATATGTGTTGAAGTAGATTTAGAGACATGGTTGTCTGAGGAAATCAAGCTAAACGTGGCTGGATGGTCACATATTTAGGATCTTGATTACGAACAGCTCCCTTTCAAGTGTCGCCATTGTCATGGGTATGGTCATTTTGCTCAAAACTGTAAGAAAAAAAGAATAAGAAATTGTAATAGACAAGGCTGATCATTGGACACAAATTCAAAAATTTGGGCCTTCCAAGCAAGACATCAGAATGAAAGTTAAAGAAGGAAACACAGGGAAAGGATCCATTCCACTTGAAAAAAAAATTAATTCTCAGGTTGTGGAAAAAATTGTCTCATCAAACCCTTTTGTAGTCTTAAGTCCATCTGAAGATCATATTCTTCTTGTACTTGAAGAGGGCGAAGTGTAGCAAATAGAAATGTTCTCAGAAGAGGGTGGAGTTAACTCTAGTCCATAGGAACAACCAGCAACCTTCTATAGTCCTTGTGTAGTTGTAATCATGCAAGAACTTCACATTGTTAGGATTATTAATCCGCCCTTGGCCAAATGTCTATTAGATTAATTATTTCCTAACTTAGGAACCTTAAATTAATTAAATGAGTCCACTATTGAAATTGAGTCCACATGGCCCAATGGGGCCACATGTACCAGTCATTGAAGTGTGGGGGACAATGCTATAATGTGGGGGACAATGCTATAGGTTGACTGCCACTTACTATGTGTGCATGCATTAGTGGGGATGCCTCCTAGACCAATCCCTACATTTTAGGAGCCACTGGGAGTCCCGGCACCAACCTACTTCAGTTAGTTGGTGTTAGCACTAGTTAGCCACAGTTAGCCTTCAGTTACTTTCAGATGACTCACTATCAGTTAGCTAGCTCATCATTTGCATGGATAATGCATTCATGCATGTGGAGGGGCACTTTTGTTCACCTAGCACACTCAATTACACCGAGTTAACTAGTTGTTATTGTCTGTTGGAGTTATTGGTCATCGGAGAGTTGATTTGTTGGACTTCGATATTGATTGGGAGACCTTGAGTTAGAGATTCAATTAAATACAATCTTATCCCCCACTTAGAGAATTCGAATTCATTCCTCATGCATTCGAATTCTACCTATTTATAATCTATTTTACAACGGATATTATTATGATGAATATACTATAAATTACTGAGCAATACTTGTCCATTTGCTGTGTGGTTTGTCTTGTTGGATTTGTATTTTCATTCTCCATTCAATTGCTGCAACATAATCAGAACTCTATGCCTGAAGATCTAAATGGAATTCAAATTCTAACACACAAATCATCTGTAGGGGCCAACTCCCCTCCCTCTTATGCTGAAATTCTTGAGAAGAAATCGATTGATACTTCTGGCTCCTCGGAAGAAGATTCTATTGAGCAATTTTCTAAAAAGTTTGGTAGGAAATCTCAAAAGGAGGCCAGAGAAGAAGAAGCAAAGAGACTAAAAATGCAAGGTAGGTAGGCTATAATAGAAATGTCAATGGGAAGAAGTAAGCGGAATATACCCCCAAAGGGTAGTCCTACTTCCTCTTTACCAAGTAAGTAATGCAGATCGCCTCATGGAATTGAAGGGAGATGGGGAATCCCAAAAAAGTAGAAGCAGTCAAAGACTTTTTAAGAATGGAACCCTCAAACATTCTCTTGCTCCAATAGACAAATATTGAAGAGGATGCTCTTCTATCATTCAGTAACTCAAAGTGGAAAAAGAAAGTTGTTGGAAAGGGGTTTTGGGTAAGCTAGTTGCGCAACATCGTGGATGTTATGCAAGCTCAGAATAAATCACACAAGGAAAAGATAGCACGTAAGACGGAAAATAGATTAATTATGAATATTTTGGGTCACTTTTTGTACTTTTGACCTTGTGGATATTAGTCATTAGTCAGTTAGGATTTAGTTAGACATTGTCCAAGTGGAACATGAATGTAAAGGCGCAATCCTATAAGTATATTAAGAATTGCAAATGAAGATATAGACCTGAGGGAGAGAGATCGCAGAGAAGATAAAGTTGTTGACTGTGAACTATCTATTTTGAATTTGCAGTTGATTGCGCAAGTTTAATGTAATGAGAAGGAGATTGATTTGAATTACTGCCTTGCTATTATCTTTTTATCTCTTTCATCTTTTTCTGTTGTGCAAATCCAATGATGAAGTGACTGTGCGACATGGATATATGATGCAATGTTTACTACTTATGAATGATGTCATAGTATTAGATCTGGTTGCGCAATTAGTATGGTTATTCCTGTGATAGTTGAATGATGCGATTTGATTGATGATGCATAGAAAAATGAATTGTCGATGCCCATAGTCCTCTTATTTTCTATGAAAACTTGGTTCCGTTAGCCCTCCCTTGAACATCTCGGGTGAGACTTCATCCGCTTTGAGGGTGTTGTTGGACAGGGTAAAACCTATCTGGGCTGATTCTCAGAGAGATCGTGGTGAGTTGGGTGTCTACAGAGTGGGGGCCTCTATTGACTGGGTTTTGTTGGTGGGATTTGTGCCAAAAAAAGCAGGTAAGGTGGTCAGTGCTCGGGGTTCTTCAGGAGGCCTTGCATCCTTATGGTCAGAGGACAAGTTCCTTCTGAAAAACTTGTTTTCAACACATTATTGGATTTATACTGAACTTCAGCATTATTCTAGTAAGATTTCAATTTCCCTCTTTAACCTTTATGTTTCAGTCAATTTTATAGAGAAAAAGGAGTGCTTGAATCCTATATCAGATTTCATAGAAATCAACAATCCCATCAATATCATAGTGGTAGGGGATCTCAATATAATTCTTGACCCAAATGAGAAAAAAGGAGGTGTAATGGGTAAAGATCCTCTCCAAGATACTGTGGAGTCTTTGATCCTTGCTCGTGATCTTCTTGATTTCAAACCCAAGTCTGGTCGATACACTTGGACCTATAATAGAGTAGGGGTTGCCAGTATTTATGCACGTTTAGATAGATTTCTTGTCCAAATTTTTGTGTTGGGGGGTAAAATAATAATTTCTTCTAAAATCCTGCCTAAGTTAACTTCTGACCATCATCCCATATCTTTGGTGTTGGAATAAGAGGAATATCTAGGCCCCATACCATTCTTATTCAACCCTCTTTGGTGTTGATGTATTTGTGACTTCGAAATGTATTCACTTGTATATCTTATGTATTATACCCTGATGTTCCTATCGAGAAGTATCTGTAATGTAATTGAGTCATGTCATACCTCGATGTTCCTATCAGGAGAATCAATAATGTAAACAAGTCATGTAAAGTCATAGAGGGTAACCCTCCTTATTGTTCAAGGGTTAAAGTCCCCACAGTTTCAGGGCACTAGGGTTATTAGACTCTCCTAGCGAAGTCAACCCGGGTAAGTTATTGTCAAGTTGGGAATTAGTATGAATAGAGAGTGAGCCTCTCTAGGTATCACACATTCACTCACACTCAATTGTAGCGCATGAGTGAGATTGAAGGAGCTGGGATAAGAGAGAGAACAGTTGTCGGAGATCATCTTTGTCTTTGGGTTTTACTGCTGCCATTGGTGCTTATTCTATCTCTATGGAATTTGCAGGGTTTTCTCCTTTATGGTTTCCCCGAGAAAAATATTTGTGTAGATTGTCTCTTGTGATTGATTGTTGTGCATGTTATTCTCTCAGATAAGATCCTAATATCATACTATCATAATTGATAAAAATATAACATGGTAATAGAGCTAACCTGAGAAGAAGAGACTATGCAGCTACGGAAGCTAGTGCTTCTTAATTTTTGGGTCTCTCTCCACAATCCATAACCAAAAGGAGGCTGGGCTGAACCTCCATTTAAGGGCGCATCTTTCTGTCGAAGAAGAATTTGATTCTGAGAATTTTCAGTTTTTGACCTACCACTACATCGGGAAATTAGGGCTTTTCACTGGAGAGGAATTTTTGAGTGAGCCCAGGTTAGGATTTCTCTCCTCCTCAAAATCAAAGTTTAGAGACAAGAATCAAGGTTTTTTGTTGGGTGGAACTCCAGGAAATTCAAACCCTAATTTTCCCTGGAACCAGAAAACCAGCACTGCAGAAGATTAGCTCCAAATCCAGTTTTCAGCTTCTCAAATTGGTAAGATCTAAATCTTTTGTATTTCCATTTGAGGTTCTTTGTTAAGATGTCTCATCACACCAATCTTGATGAAAATCTTGAGGGAGCTTATAACTTTTGAGCCTAGAAGTATAGGATCTCCCTGGTCCTAGAAGAAAATGAGTTGGACTCTTACATTAATGAAGAGGTTCCAATTCCAGAGGGAGATGAAGCTAAGGCCTTACACAAAAATAAATTGGTCATGGCTAAGAGGATTATTGCCGATTCAATCAAGGATCACCTCATACCATAGTTGTCCTCCCTAAAGACACATAAGGTAATGTTTGATGCCCTAACCAAGCTATTTGAAGGAAAGCACATAAACCAAAAGATGAATTTGAGGAACCAGTTAAAGAGTGTGAGGATCCAGAATGCGGAAACCATACAGTCATACTTTACAAGGGTCTCCCAGATCAAAGAATAACTTCAAGCAGTGGATGAAGAAGTAGAGAAAGCAAAAATTGTGATGACTACCTTGAATGGTCTCCATAGGTAATCAAACTCTTTCATTCAAGGGATCGGTGATAGAAGAAAGCTAGTCACCTTCAGTAGACTATGGGAGGAATGCTCACAAGAAGAAGCTCAAATAGTATCCCGAGAAGAAAATATGGGAAGTGAAGATCAAGCTCTCACAGTACACTCCAAGAAAAATAGAAGGGACTATCATCATTCTAAAGGTAAGCATCCTCACTCCAGAAAAGCTCAAATCAAATGTTTCACTTGTGATGAGATAGGACACTATGCCAGAAATTGTCCTAGAAACAAAAGAAACTCTCACAAGAAGAAGGAAAAAATAAAACATCATGCTCACACTACAGAGGATGATGATCCTCCCAGGAAAACAGTCAAACAAGAAAGTGAAAATTCTTCAAGTGATGAAGAGTATTTTTTGATTTCTACCCTCATGGGAACTATCACACATGGAAGCAATGATTGGATTATAGACAGTGGGGATTCCAATCATATGAAGGGATTCAAAGAATCCTTTGTGAAACTATCCGAACATGAGTCACCTCACAAGGTGAAACTTGGGGATGATTACCAGTGTCCAATAAAAGGTAATGGTGAATCCTCCTATAAACTATACTCTGGAAAGTCTATGAAGATGAAGGATGTCTTGTTTGTACCATGACTAAAGAAGAATCTTGTCTCTGTATCTGCATTGGATGCAAAAGGAATGAGGGTTGCATTTGTAGATGGCCAAGTCCCTATGTTCCCAAAGGGAAATACTATAGATGATGTAGTTGTGATTGGAGAGAAAGGGGGAGGACTATACAAATTGAAGGTCCAACCAGAACAAGTTTTGTTCCATGACTCAGTAGATCCAAATGAACTTTGGCACAAAAGGCTTGCGCATGTGCACTATAGAGCACTACCACTTGTAAGCAAAGTTGTTGAAGGTCTTCCAGAAATACAGACAAAACATGATGATGTCTGCAAAGGATGATGGTGTCTGTAAAGGATGTGCGAAAGGAAAGAACACAAAGAAGACGTTTCCAAGTAGCGATAGAAAGGCAAAAGGAATCTTGGAAATCATCCACTCCAATGTATGTGGTCTGATGTCATCTAGTTCATTGAGTGGGTATGTATACTATGTTTATTTCATTGATGATATTTCTAGGAAGACATGGATATACTTCTTGAAGAACAAATATGAAGTATTTAGCAAGTTCAAGGAATTCAAAGCCTTGATCAAGAACCACACATAAAAGAAAATCAAGACCTTTCAATCAGACAATGGCAAGGAATTCACATCAAATGAATTCAAAGAATTATGCAGAGATTCAGGGATTAAGAGGGAGTTGACCACTCCATATAATCCACAACAAAATGGAGTTGTAGAAAGGAAGAATAGAACGATCATGGAAGCTGCAAGGGCAATGCTTCATGATCAAGATCTGCCCATGCATCTATGGGCAGAAGCTGCTAGAACAACGATGTATGTACAGAACCATACTCCACATAGAGTACTCAAGAACAAGACACCTGAAGAAGCATTTTTATACAAGAAAACAAAAGTCATCCATCTCAAAATATTCGGTTGTCCAGTATACATACACATTCCAAAAGAAAAGAGGAAAAAGTTAGATCCTTCTAGAAAGAAGGGTATATTTGTGGGATATAGTGAAATCTCGAAAGCTTACAGAATATACTTCCCAGGATTCAAGAATATCGACATCAGCAGAGACATAACATTCGATGAAGACTCAGCTTACAAAAAATCTAGAAAGAGACCAGTTGAAGACTTTGAAGAAACAAGAGTACCCAGGATTTGAGACACAACCATGAATGATGCAACTCAAGAAGAAGATCGAGAAATAGAAGAACCACAGGAACCTGTAGATCCACCCCAAGAGAAGAATCCTCACAAGATGAAACCTGCATGGGTACGAGAGGCTATCCAAGGTGCAGAAAGATATGGGGCTCTAGAAGAGATACACAGAGAGAGGAAACGAACGAAGTCCTGCTTCGGTTATGTAGCCCTATTATGTGACATCATTGATAAATAACCTTCCAATTATAAAGAAGTGGCAGAAAAGAAAGAGTGGAAGGATTCTATGATCGAAGAGTACCAGTTGATCATGAAGAATGATGTCTGGGATGTTATCCCAAGAATAGAGGGGAAGTCTGTTGTGACTTCCATGTTAGATTTTTTAACATTTAAGCCAGCATTATATTAGGATCTTTAACTAAGAGAATAATAATCACAGCAATCAAACACAGGAGACAATGAACACAGTGTTTTTCCTCGGAGAAACCATAAATGGAGAAAACCACGCAACTTCTTCAGAGATAGAATCAACACCAAAAGTAAAACCCCAAAACAGTAAGATGATCTCCCGACAATAGTAGCCTCTTTCTTTCTAGCCCCAGAAATTTCTTCTCCCACAGCTATGCGCTACAACTGAGTGTGAGTGAGTGTGTGTTAAATAGAGAGACTCACTCTCTATTTATACTAATTCCTGACTTGACAATAACTCACTAGGGCCGACTTCACTAGGTGATTCTAACAACCCTAGGGCCCCGCAACTGCGGGGACTTTAACCCTTGATCAATAGGAGGGTTACCCACAATGACTTGACATGAATTGTTTACATTATAGAAATTCTCGATCGGAACATCAGGCCATGACATGACTCAATTACATTACAAACACTTCCCAGAATAAAAATCGGGGTACAATACATAAGAAATACAAGTGAATACATTTCGAAGTTACAATTACATCAACACTCCCTCTTAACTAGGAAGGTATTCTCTAGACACAATTTATCAGCACAAGTATTCTTCTCTGTATCATCTATATCATCATCGAGTCCTCATCATCTTCAAGTCATCTTCATCTGGATATGGATCATCACTCGATCTGGGTCATCATCATTGGATCTGGATCATCACTCAATCTAGATCATCTCTAGTTCTGGAACATCTCTGCTAGATCATCATCATAGGTGCTATCTCTTGATTCTTCTCGTCATAGGAAGTTCTACAGAGCCATCCCTTTTTCATGTTGGTTGTAGGCCTAGCCTCCATGTAGGTCTTTTCTAGCACTTATATCTGACCCTAAGTCAGAATGGACCACCCAGCACTTACATCTGATCATGTAGGAACCAGTCCTATAATCATATCAAAAAGGCACTCCCAGCACTCACATCTGACCATGTGGGAACACATCCCACAACCCTATCAGAAAGGCCCAGCACTCACATCTGACAACCAATGTCAGAAAGGCCCAACACTTACATTTGACCATGTGAGGAACCAATCCTATGTACATGTCGAAAGGGCTCTGCACTTACATCTGATCATGTAGGAACCAATCCTATAATCGCCTTAGAATGGCTCTACACTTACATTCGACCATACGAGGAACCAATCCTATGTACATGTCGAAAGGGCTCTGCACTTATATCTAATCATGTAGGAACCAATCCTACAGTCACATCAAAATGGACCTCAGTCTCAGACTGAGTATTCTTGGTAATTGATCAAGTGCCTCCATTCCAATAATGGCATCCAGCACTTATATCTGATCCTATAGGAACCAATCCTATAGTCACGTCAGAATGGCTTAGTACTTCATATCTGACATGCTAGGAACCAATCCTCTCATCATGATAGAATGGCTCAGCCCTTACATCTGACCATGGAAGGAACCAATCCTCTCACCATGTCAAAATGGCTCATGGACTCATCACTTACCTTTGGAGGGAACCTCAATCTGGAGAATACCAAGCTTCTCCGTAAAGTACTCAAACTTCACTCTAGCTAATGGCTTCGTCAACACATCAGCTATCTGTTCATCCGTCGCAACATACTGGAGCTTCACTGCTCTTCTCTACACCATATCCCTGGTATAGTGATACTTGATCTTGATATGCTTCGACTTGTCATGGAACACCGGGTTCTATGACAACTTCACACAACTTTGGTTGTCGCAATGTATACAAGTAGCATCCAACTAGAGATCAAATAAATAAAACAGTAGCTTACTCAGCCATACTACCTCACAAATAGCTGAACAAGTTGCGACATACTCTGTTTCAGTTGTACTCAATGCCACACAGGATTGCTTCCTGCTAAACCAAGAGATCACACATGATCCCATACTGAAGCAACACCCTGAAGTGCTCTTCCTATCGATGGCATTTCTTGCCCAATCTGAATCAACATAACCCTCCAATTTAATCTTTTGATTCACCTCATACTTGAGCCCATAATCAACTGTACCCCTCAGGTACCTCATAATATGCTTTGCATCAATCAAGTGAACATGTCTCGAATCTGTCAGGAACTGGCTCAAGGTGTTCATAGCAAAGCAAATATATGGTCTCGTGTTCATCAGGTACATCAAGGACCCAATCATTTGACGATACATCATAGCATCAACCGCTTCTGATGAAGCATCACTCAATAGCTTCAGGTTCGATGCCATAGGTGTGGTCATGGACTTGCAGTCCATCATCCCGAACCTCTTCAGGATTTCTACTACATACTTCCCTTGTCCAAGGGAGATTCCATCTGCATTCTGCCACACCTCCATGCCTATAAAATAGTGCATCATACCCAAGTCCTTCATTTTGAACTCAGCAGCAAGCTTCCTCTTCGTATCAACAATAAACCCATCCAGACCTGTTACAAACAGATCATCTACATACAGTAGGAGTATCACTGGGTTTCCATATTCAACCTTGTAGTAAAGGTTGGAATTTGCTTTACTTTTGGTAAAGCCAAAACTGGATAGAAAGCCATCAATTCTTTCATATCATGTCCTAGGTGCTTGTTTCAAACCGTACATGGATTTCTTCAATCTACACACATGAGACTCCCTATCATGTGTCTCAAAACCGAGTGGCTGCTCAATATACACTTCCTCTTCCACTACACCATTCAAGAAAGCAGTCTTGACATCCATCTGGTGTATCTTCCATTTCATCACTGCAGCCAGAGCAAGTACTAATCTGATGGAAGTGTATCTGGCTACAAGTGCAAAGGTTTCTTCATAATCTATTCCTTCTTTCTGTGAGAAGCCACGAGCCACGAATCTTACTTTATATTTCTCTATGATTCCATCTGCATCATGCTTGATCTTGTATATCCATTTGGAAGTTACAACAGACTTCCCTTTTGGTCTTGGGACAACATCCCAAACATCATTCTTCATGATCGATTGATACTCTTTTATCATAGCATCTTTCCATTCTTTCCTTTCTATTTCTTCTTCATATTTGGAAGGTTCTTTATCGATGAAGTCACATAATAAGGCTACATACCCTGAGCAGGACTTGGTCCTCTTTCTTTCTCTGTGATTCTCTTCTGGAGCCCCATATCTTTCTGCACCTTGGATAGCTTCTCGTACCCAAGCAGGTTTCCTCTTGTCACATGCCCCAATTTTGCAAAAAAAACAATTTTATATTATTTGAGGAACAATATGTTAAATTTTATGCTAAGTTGTAATTGATGACCCAGTGGGGTCAACGATATTTAATGTAAATTCTAAATATTTTATTATAAATAAATAAAGGAGGAGACAACAGCTTAGGAGAGCTGTTAGAAGAGTGTTTACTGGTCAAATTGGTGGAGGAGACTGGGTGGAGAGAAAATTGACATGTGGCAGCATCCTCAAACCACTTCCAACTGTTGCAGGTGGAAACCTCCCTACAATTGTGGTCATGATTCCCCAAGAAAGTGGAATCAGAGCAGGTGGATTAATTAATGAAAGCTGACCCAAAAGACCTAGGCAATATTTATAAAAATTCCCATTGAAGAGAGTTGAGGCTACTCATTCTAGAGAAGTGATCATTCAGGTTGAATGAATGTACTTCATGGAAATTCAATGGAAGGGAAATCTGGAAAGTGTTTGAGGGGATAACTGCTGATTGATCTAGTTGCAGCTTTTAAGCTAAAGATCATACTGCTGAGAGTAGAATGTTTTACTGAGGTAGTGAACTAGTCAATTGACAGAGAATTATATTGTTTGCATTCTCCACCCAGTTCTCAGCCAAGAAGACCAAGAACAGGCTCGGGGGTCCTGAGGAAGCGTTGTTTGAGCGCTCTCTAGGAGATTGGTAGGGAGGAATGGCCTCCTAAAACTGTTGTCGTCTGTCCTCAACAGGTTCTATGTTATTTGAATTTACTGTTTTTGGTTAAATAATCTTAGTTATCTGCTAAACGAATGTTAAAAGTTCATAGTTTGTGAAATATTAGAATTAGTATTCTTATTAGATTATTATAGAAATGAAATAGGTTTAGAGAATAATGAAATAGAATGAAAATAAATTTCTAGACTGTGTTTTTCCACACCTGGAAACCAGTTCGTACTATAGCACAGTTAGAATGCTTTAAGTACATGAAAGAATTTTTAAGAGAATGAAAATAGTAGATAGGAGCTTGTATCTGTAGATAGCAGAGTAAATTTATTTCAGTGTTTAAAATTTTAGGAAAAACAATGTTATGTTTCATTTGTGTTTACTGTTTTTACTTAGTATAACTAAATAATAGTAAACTATACTAGAGTTACAGTAATAATATACTGATACAATTAAAAGTTTATAAAAGATAAAATTTAAGTAATTGCACAAGTTATTAACCACACAGTTTATCTTTTAAAACTATTAACTAAAACTTAAACTATTACTTAATATAAACCAGATTAGGGTTATGTTTATAAACCCTTTATTTATGAAAAGTAAACAGAGTTACAGAGTTAATTTTCTATTCTTTACAGAGCCCTAAATAATTTCAAAGTTACAGAATAGTAATTAAAAACAAGTGTAAATGTAAACATTAACTAAAATAAAATTATATTCTGGACAGGTAAGTATAAAACTATAAATTTTACATTGTGACCGATCTATAGTCTTCACATTAACAATATTTACTTACAAAAGATATCTTAAACAGTAATTTTCTTCACTAACAGTTCAAGAAGGAAAAACCCTAATTACACAGTATCATTATTTATAGGTTAAGTGAAATTATAACAACGGGAGAAATAGGTCAAGTTTAACAAAATATTTAATTATGAAACCAACTATAATACATTGTCAAGCCGTAAGGCTGAATCCTAAACGAAAAATAAAATACATAACACGGCTCGAAGGCCGGTATTACCCAGCGTAACAGCAAGTGTTTGCAAGTAAAAACTGAAGTAAACATCATATTAAAATCTCTTAACTAACAAGAAACTGGAATAGGCTTCCAAGCACTGTAATATCTCCTTCACAACCCTAATTGCAAGTAGGGTAAAACCCAGTTTGAAAATAGGGCTTACCGGTTGGGGCCACAAGTCCACGGAAGTCGGTTGTTGTTAACCTCTTAAACGAATTTTGGAGTTGTCACGAGTTCCTGCAAGGAGCACATAACTGTGCATTAGTACAAACCTCAGTCTCTAATTTAAACCCTAACTGTAATAATAATTTTAACTACGGGTTATTCATATTAAAAAAAACTGAGTTGTATTTACCTGCTAGCAAGAAGAAGAATTCAAGCATCGACGAAGCTGTCATCAGCTTAAGTAATTTACACAGAGAAGGACATAAACCCTTACGTTGGCCCTGGATTGGAGATGGGGTCAACAAGCTTAAGTATTATAGAGCTGTGACAAGACACGAGAAGAGCAGAGCTGAAACTATTGACAGGCCGAGAGTTAGACAAAAAACAAATAACCACTCGCGTAGTAAGGTTACCACAATGAAGCTCTGGATCCTAAGACTAAGAAATGAAACTACAGAAACAACAAATACAAGCCATGGAGCAAGCATGCAGAGGAACCCGCAGGCCAGCGAAACCCTCAGAGAAAAATGACAAGATAATAGGGTTGCCAGCCCTTTTAAGTCACCAATGCATGGACAAGAATAGTCCACGTGCCTCCAAATCTTTCAACCACACATGGATTTGGTCTATAGTCATCTACGTTCCCAATTATTCAAATTATTATTGCAATGATATATAAACAACTATGCAATGACTATGGAATATATTTATATATATTCACTAATTACAACATATAAGCTATATCATGGTAATCGAAAGTATTGAGGCTTGTAATAATTGATATCAATGATATATAACATTGACCTTAGAGTAAGGATATAAAAACCTTGCCATGGGAACAATTCCAAAGTCGACCATACAATAAAGTATTTCCAAATAACAATTTGCGTGTACACTTTGCAAAACGACGTTAAAATAATTACATATTATATTGAAGTTCAAACTATATTATTTGAAACCAACGATTTAGGGTTAGTTATAATATATGGTGTTTGACAATAAGAGTAAAGGTATTTAAACTATGACAAGTAAACAAGCACAAGTCTCGACCTTGATGTAAGCATTTACAAATAATAGTTTGTATACTCAACTTGTCAATAATAATAATAATAATAGATCCTATCATTATTTGGCAAAGACAGTTTGTGATTGTTTATGTTTACTTGTTCTTAGCATAGTATAAGAATCTTGGTCATATTGGTTTCACTTAATGTAGACCTCAGATTATAAGTTATAGGTAGAAAAATATACCATGGTAGTTGTTATAAACTACAACTATTTATAAGTGAGACAACATGATAATAGAAATTTTACAATGGAGTAAACCATGCTCAAGGTTCATAATTATTGGAATAACACTGATACTATGTTTACCTATGAATTAGACTTATGAAAGTGATGGTAGATAGTATTCCATCTTGAGATGATGCATTTAATTACAATAACCAAACTTATAATGTCAAAGAAATTTCCAAATAGTAAGATTCCTACAGGATGCAAGTAACAATCAAATTGGTACATTATAAAATAATATGGTAATGTATGTTGTTACATTAATATATGCAGCAAGGCAATAATGTAAGTACTGAAGTTTACAATTTAATGATGAGCATACTTACATACAAACAACAGTTTAATAAATTCCATGGCAAGACAAAATAGGAACATGTACTCTAATGGAAATCTTTACTATCGAGATTGATAGGAGTACTTTCTTGAAATAAAGATAGTACAGTTAAACATAACATTAGCATTATAAGCATATTAAAATAGAATTAATTGTATGAGGAATAACTTGAGCTCTAAGCTCACAGTAAGTATCTTTTGTTTCGCTAAGTATTATAAATATAACGATCTTTGTATCCAAACTTTGAATACTATTTTAGAAACAAAAATTATAGAAAACGATTACTTAACCTCATCATAGCTTGCTTTTAATTAAGCAGTTTATTTACTAGCATTTTAACATGCAACAGAAATACTTCTTGCTACCTTATGAATTAAACTCCTACTTGATCGATCGTTACCTGTTGAACCTGTAAGAACCAGTAGTCCATCTGCATTAGCATAAATGCTAAGTAAGCCCAAGTTGTCAAAGATAGATTTCACCTACTTACCAAAAAGTAAACTTATTAGTAAAACTGAAAGAAATCTGAATGCAGGTCAATCTTATATACAATACGAAAATGAAAGTTGTATTAGTTATCGTAATATGAAACTGATTAATACTAAATGTTAGACTGTTTCATTTTCCGCTAACCGCTAGCAGTTAGTAAACTGCGTACTAAGACATTTCATGTTATCTTAAAAAATTTAAATTTTTATGAAATTTTGGGGTTATGACTCCTCTTATGAGGATTTTTCTCCTGAGGTGGATCTACAGGTTCTTGAGGTTCTTCAAATTCTCGATCTTCTTCTTGAATTTCTTCGTTCATGGTTGTGTCATGAATTCTGGGCACTTCTGTTTCTTCATGTTCTTCAACAGGTCTCTTTTTGGATTTATTGTAAGCTGAGTCTTTGTTAAATGTTACATCCCTACTGATGTCAATCTTCTTGAATCCTGGGAAGTATATTCTGTAAGGCTTCGAGCTTTCAGAGTATCCCACAAATATACCCTTCTTTCCTGAAGGATCTAACTTTGTCCTCTTTTCTTTAGGAATGTGTATGTACACTGGACAACCGAATATTCTGACATGGCTGACTTCTGGTTTCTTGCCGAAAAATACTTCTTCAGGTCTCTTGTTCTCAAGTACTCTGTGTGGATTATGGTTCTATACATACACTGTTGTTCTGGCAGCTTCTGCCCATAGATGCATGGGAAGATCTTGATCATGAAGCATTGCTCTTGCAGCTTCCATGATCGTTCTATTCTTCCTTTCTGCAACCCCATTCTTTTGTGGATTATATGGAGTGGATAACTCCCTCTTAATCCTTGAATCTTTGCATAACTCTTTGAATTCATTTGATGTGAATTCTCTGCCATTATCTGATTGAAAGGTCTTGATCTTCTTTTCTGTGTGGTTCTCAATCAAGGCTTTGAATTCCTTAAACTTGCTGAAAACTTCATCTTTGTTCTTCATAAAGTATATCCATGTCTTCCTAGAAAAATCATCAATAAAAGAAACATAGTATACATACCTGCTTAAAGAACTGGATGACTTTGGACCACATACATTGGAGTGAATGATTTCCAAGATTCCTTTTGCTTTGCTTTCGCTACTTGGAAATGTCTTCTTTGTGTTCTTTCCTTTCACACATCCTTTGCAGACTCCTTCATGTTTTGCATGAATTTCTGAAAGACCTTCAACAACTTTGCTTGCAAGTGGTAGTGCTATGTAATGCACATGTGCAAGCCTTCTATGCCAAATTTCATTTGGCTCTACTGTTTCATGGACCAAAGCTTGTTCTGGATGGCCCTTCAATTTGTATAATCCTCCTTCTTGTTCTCCAATTACTATTGCATTGTCAATAGTCTTTCCTCTTGGCCACATGAGGACTTGGCCAACTACAAATGCAACCCTCATGCCTTTTGCATCCAGTGCCGATATGGAGAGAATATTCTTCTTTAGTCTTGGTACAAACAAGACATCCTTCATTTTCATAGACTTTCCAGAGTCTAGCTTGTAGGAGGATTCACCACTACCTTTTATGGGATATTGGTAGTCATCCCCAAGTTTCACCTTATGGGGTGAATTATGTTCGTATAGTTTCTCAAAAGACTCATTGAATCCTGTCATGTGTTTGGAAGCCCCACTGTCAATAAGCTAATCTTTGCTTCCATGTGTGATAGTTCCCGTGAGAGAGGAGATCATTACATATTCTTCATCACTTGAAGAGTCTTCACTTTCTTGTTTTACTCTCTTTCTGGGAGGATCATCATCCTCAGTAGTGTGAGCATGATGTCTTCTTTTGGAGTTATTCTTCTTCTTAGATCCACTCTTATTCATGGGACAATCTCTAGCAAAGTGTCCTCTTTCATCACATGTATAACATCTGAGTTTGGATGGATCCTTTTTCACAAAATTATCTTTCTGATGAGAATGCTTACCTTGGTGATGATGATTTTCCCTTCTGCCTTTCTTGGAGTGTACTGTGAGAGCTTGATCTTCAATTCCCATCTTTTCTTCTTGAGCTGATATTCAAGCTTCTTCTTGTGAGCATTCTTCCCACATTCTATTGAACTTGATTAGCTTCTTTCTAACACAAATTCCTTGGGTGAAATAATCCCATGACCTAGGGAGACCATTCAAGGTTGTCATCACAATTTTTGCATTCTCCACTTCTTCGTCTACTGCTTCAAGTTGTTCTTTGATCTGGGAGACCCTTGTAAAGTATGATTGGATGGTCTCCTCATTATGGATCTTTACATTCTTCAACTGGTTCCTCAAAGTCATATTTTAGTTTATGTTCTTGCCTTCAAACAGTTTGGTTAGGGCATCAAACATAGCTTTAGGTGTCTTGAGGGAGGACACCTGTGGTATGAGGTGATCCTTGATTGAATCAGCAGTAATACTCTTGGCCATAACCAACTTCTTCTTATGTAAGGCCTTAGCCTCATCTTCCTATGGAATTGGAACCTCCTCATTGATGTAGGAGTCCAACTCATTTTCTTCGAGGACTAGGGAGATCCTATACTTCCAGGCTCAGAAGTTATCAGCTCCCTCAAGCTTTTCATCAACCTTGGTATGATGATACATCTTAACTGAGAACCTCAAATGGAAATACAAAAGATTTAGATCTTACCAGGTCAAGATGTCAAATTTGGATTTGGAGCTGAATTTTTGCAGTGCTGGTTCAGAAGCAGATTAGGGTTTGACTTTCCCAGAGTTTTGTCCAACCAAATGCTTTGATATTGATCTCTAAACTTCAATTTTGAGGAGGAGATCAATCCAGGCCTGGGCTCACTCAAAAATTCCACTTCTGTGGAAATCCTTAATTCCTGGCAGTAGTGTCAGGTCCAAAACTAAAAAAGCTCAGAATCAGATTATGTTTCGACAGAAAGATGTGCCCTAGGGAGGAGAGTCAACCCAACCTTCTTTTACTAAAAATATGTGGAGAGAGATCCAAAAAGTAGGAAGCCCTGGTTCCCACAGCTGCACAGTGTCTTCTTCTCAGGTTATCTCTGATACCATGTTATTTTTTAACATTTAAGCTAGCATTATATTAGGATCTTTAACTGAGAGAATAACAAGCACAGCAATAAAACACAAGAGACAATGAACATAGTGTTTTTCCTCAGGGAAACCATAAATGGAGAAAACCTTGCAACTTCCTCAGAGATAGAATCAACACCAAAAGCAAAACCCCAAAACAGTAAGATGATCTCCCGACAGTAGTAGCCTCTTTCTTTCTAGCCCCAGCAACTTCTTCTCCCTCAACTATGCGCTACAACTGAGTGTGAGTGAGTGTGTGTTAAATAAAGAGACTCACTCTCTATTTATACTGATTCTTGACTTGACAATAACTCGCTAGGGCCGACTTCACTAGGTGAGTCTAACAACCCTAGGGCCCCGCAACTGCAGGGACTTTAACCCTTGATCAATAGGAGGGTTACCCACAATGACTTGACATGACTTGTTTACATTATAGAAACTCCCGATCGGAACATCGGGGCATGACATGACTCAATTACATTACAAACACTTCCCGTAATAAGCATTGGGGTACAATACATAAGAAATACAAGTAAATACATTCCAAAGTTACAATTACATCAACATTCCAAATGGATCTACAAGATCAAGCATGCTGCAAATGGTAGCATAGATAAATATAAATCAATATTTGTGGCTCGTGGCTTCTCCCAGAAATAAGGTGTTATGGAGAAAACTTCCTATGTCTTGGGGTGTACCACAACAGACAAAGAAACCACAGAAATCAATCCCTTCCCAATATGCAAGAGAAATAAAACATCTAACACTAAAGGATCTCGAATCATACCTTATTCTAGATGGTTGAAGTAGATCCCTGTTGAGCTTTTTCCAATCTTCATTGCGTTAGCAATTTACTCTCAACAACAGTAAACAAATCAAGCATGCTATATAATGTAGTGTTAGGCCTACTCTAGCATATATAATATATATTGCATAAGCAATTAAACACATCCATGGATTCAATATTCATTTAAATGCACATCATTGGACATGAAAAGATATTTCTATTAATAAAATCAGAGATTACATAAGTGAAAACCTCTGTTGGCACGTCTGCAAACTAGAGAAACCGAGTCCTCCACCACCTCACTCCTCCATATCTCAATAGCAAGCTCACAAGAAAAGGAAATCTTGGGAAGAACACAAAGTGCTCCAAGGGACAAAGGGATGCAGACTCAAGTAAAAGGAAGCTATGACAACAATGGGCTATAGTTTCCTTGCTCTTCAATTCCCCCTCTTCAATGTATACAAGGGGTTCCTTATATAGTGCTTCAATGGGGTAATGGAAGTTCAAATCCGAGCGATCTCGAGGCATATGGAAGGCCAAGAAACAAGTGATTTGGATCCACATCAAGGAAAACTCCAAAAGTATTTAGAATTATCCACACATCCTGATGTACGCAAGTTTAAGGGCAATATTCGCGTATATACGCGATAAAGGGATTAAAAGTCACGTACAACAAATAATAGGTTTTTTTAGGGATGATCTTGGAAACATAAAAGGTACAATAATGCTCCATGGGGTCCAAAGAGTCTGTAGAGGGACAAGGAAGTCCATAAAAATGTGATCAACCATGTGTGGTAAAATCAGTCGTAAAAGAAGGAATAGATTATGAAGAAACTTTTGCACTTGTAGCCAGATACACTTCTAACAGATCAGTACTTGCCTTGGTTACAGTAATGAAATGGAAGATACACTAGATGGATGACAAGAATTCCTTCTTGAATGGTGTAGTGGAAGAGGAAGTCTATGTGGAGCAGCCACTCGGTTTTGAGACACATGACAGGGAGACTCATGTGCGTAAGCTGAAGAAATCCCTGTATGGTTTGAAACAGGCACCCAGGACATGGTACGGAAGAATTGACAGCTTCCTATCCAATTTGGGATTTACTAAGAGTAAAGCAGATTCCAACCTCTACTACAAGGTTGAATAAGGGAACCCAGTGATACTCCTACTGTATGTAGATGATCTGTTTGTAACAGGTGAGGATGTGTTGATTACTGATACGAAGAGGAAGCTTGCTACCAAATTTGAGATGAAGGATTTGGGTATGATGCACTACTTTATAGGCATGAAGGTGTGGCAAAATGCAGAGGGAATCTCCCTAGGACAAGGGAAGTATGCAGTAGAGATCCTGAAGAGGTTCAGGATGATGGAATGCAAGGCCATGACCACACCTATGGCATCGAACCTGAAGCTATTGAGTGATGCTTCATCAGAGTCAGTTGATGCTATGATGTATCGTCAAACGATTGGGTCCTCGGTGTACCTGACAAATACAAGACCTGATATTTGTTTTGCTGTGAACACATTGAGCCAGTTCCTGAAGGATCCCAGACATGTTCACCTAATTGGTATAAAGCATATTTTGAGGTACCTGAAGGGTACAGTTGATTATGGACTCAAGTATGAGGTGGATCATAAGATTAACCTAGAGGGTTATGTGGATTCTGATTGGGTAGGTAGTGCCATTGATAGGAAGAGCACTTCGGGGTGATGGTTTAGTATGGGATCAGGTGTGATCTCTTGGTTTAGCAAGAAACAATCATGTGTGGCACTAAGTACAGCCGAAGCAGAGTATGTCATAGCTTGTTCGACTAGTTGTGAAGCAGTGTGGCTGAGGAAGCTACTATCTGATTTGTTTGATCTCCAGTTGGATGCTACTTGTATATATTGCAACAACTAGAGTTGTGTGAAGTTGTCAGAGAACCCAGTGTTCCATGACAAGTCAAAGCATATCGAGATCAAAAACCACTATATCAGGGATATGGTGTAGAGAGGAGCAGTGAAGCTCTAATATGTTGCAACGAATGAGCAGATAGCTGATGTGTTGACCAAGCCATTAGCCAGAGTGAAGTTTGAGTACTTTAGGGAGAAGCTTGGTGTTCTCTAGATCAAGGTTCCTTTCAAGAGGAAGTGATGAGTCCGTGAGCCATTTTGACATGGTGGTAGGCAGGGCCTCCCATGGTCAGATGTAAGGGCTGAACCATTCTGACGTGGTGGTAGGTAGGGCCTCCCATGGTCAGATGTAAGGGTAGATCCATTTTGACATGGGGACAGGTTGGGCCCTCCCATGGTCAGATGTAAGGGCTGAGCCATTCTAACATGGTGGTAGGTGGGCCCTCCCATGTTCAGATGTAAGGGCAGAGCTATTCTGACATGGGGGCAGGTTGGGCCCTCCCATGGTCAGATGTAATGGCTGAGCCATTCTAACATGGGGGTAGGCTAGGCCCTCCCATGGTCAAATGTAAGGGCAGAGCCATTCTAACATGGGAGCAGGTTGGTCCCTCCCATGGTCAGATGTAAGGGCAGATCCATTCTGAAATGGGGGCAAGTTGGGCCCTCCCATGGTCAGATGTAAGGGTAGATCCAGTCTAACATGGGGCCAAGCTGGGCCCTCCCATGTTCATATGTGAGGGCGGAGCCATTATGACATGGGGGCAGGCTGGGCCCTCCCATGGTCAGATGTAAGGGCTGGGATATTCTGACATGGGGGCAGGTCATGCCCTCCCATGGTCAGATATAAGTGTTGGGCGAGCCTTTATGACTGGGTCAAATATAAGTGTTGAAGAAGATGAATACCTACATGGAGGCTAGGCCTACAACCAGCATAAAAAGGGGCTGGCTCTGTAGAACTTCCTATGATGAGAATAATTGAGAGATAGCATCAGTTGATCGAGATGACGGAAGTAGTAATGATGATGATGATCCAACTTTGATGATGATCTAGTGATGATATAGCTTTGATGATGATCTAGTGATGATCCAGCTTTGATGATGATCTAGTGATGATCCAGCTTTGATGATGATCCAGAGATGATCCGTTGATGATGATCCAGACTTGATCCAGAGAAGAAGACTTGTGTCGATGAATTGTGTCAAGAGAATACCTTCCTAGTTAAGAGGGAGTGTTGATGTATTTGTAACTTCGGAATGTATTCACTTGTATATCTTATGTATTATACCCCGATGTTCCTATCGGGGAGTATCTGTAATGTAATTGAGTCATGTCATACCCTGATGTTCCTATCAGGAGAATCAATAATATAAACAAGTAATGAAAATTCATAGAGGGTAACTCTCCTTATTGTTCAAGGATTAAAGTCCCCATAGTTTCAGGGCACTAGGGTTATTAGACTCTCCTAGAGAAGTCGGCCTTGGTAAGTTATTGTCAAGTATGGAATTAGTATAAATAGAGAGTGAGCATCTCTATTTATCACACATTCACTCACACTCATTTGTAGTGCATGAGTGAGAGAGAAGGAGCTGGGATAAGAGAGAGAACAGTTGTCGGAGATCATCTTACTATCTTTGGGTTTTACTGTTGCCATCGGTGCTTATTATATCTCTGAGGAAGTCGCGGGTTTTTCTCCTTTATGGTTTCCCCAAGGAAAATATTTGTGTCTATTGTCTCTTGTGATTGATTGTTGCACATGTTATTCTCTCAGATAACATCTTAAGATCGTACTATCATAATTGATAAAAATCTAACATTTGGATTGAGAGAGAAGGTTTCTGGGAAACAGTTATTCAGGATTGGTCTCAGTATTTTGACGGATGCCCCGGCTTCATTTGGGAATAGAAGCTCAAGTGCACTAAGAATGCTTTGAAATGCCAGATTTAAAAACCTCTTATTAAACCTTTGAGTAACATGCAAGACAAAGTGCAGACTTTAGATGAGATTCAACTTGGTTTGGAGGAAGCTGAAATCACAAAATCGCTTCTGGTATCTGAGCAGGCTACTCAATTTAATTCCTTTCTTTCATTTCAACAAGAAGAGGAGGGTCTACAGCTAAAGTCCTGTAGTCTTTGGCTATGCTCTAGTGATAAAAACTCAACCTTTCTTCATAAACAATGCAGAGCTCGTTTGTTTAGAAATCATATTTCGAAATTATATTCTATGGATGGTGAAGTCATAAAAGGCCACACGTTACTAAAACAGGATGCAAAATTACATTTTCAGAATTTTTTTCATGAGGACAGATTTTCAGATGAAAAAGTTAATGTTGAATGTTTGTTTTATATTCCTTCCTTAGTCAATTCAGAAATAAATGTTGGCCTAGGGAGACCTTTCTCTGAAAAGGAAGTAGTGGATTTCATTTGGGCAATGGAGTTAGATAAAGCTCCCAGGCCGGATGGATTCTCTATCCATTTTTATAGAGTCTGCTGGAATGTAATTAAGAATGATATTTTCTGTATGATCTCTTCCTTTCATAAAAAATCCAAAGTGGGAGGGTGTACCAATTCCACTTTCCTTGCTTTAATTCCCAAGGATGTAAATACTGTAAATTTTGAGAGATTTCTCCCTATCTCTTTGTGTAACGCCTCTTACAAAATCCTGGCCAAACTCTTAGCTAATAGAATTGAGCCTTTGTTAGGAAATCTTATTTCTCCTCTCCAGGGGGGTTTGTTAAAGGAAGGAAGCTCATTGATAGTGTGATTCAAGTGCAAGAAACTCTTCACTTCAGTTTTCAAAGGAAGGAGAAAGGTATGATTATCAAGTTGAACATGAAAAACACTTTGGATCGTGTTAAGCTTTCCTTTCTCTATAAAGTCTTACTCTATTTTGGTTTTAGCGTTGAATTTGTTGGTCTGATAAAAGCCTACAGTCATAATCCTTGATAGCGCCCCTTGTTAATGGAAGACCAACAAAAAAATTTCAAGCAACAAGAGGACTTCGACAAGGGTGTCCTTTGTCTCCTTTTCTTTATATTTTGATGGTTGAAACTTTAAGTAGAAAGATTTCATCTGAATTGGCTACAGGCACTATTCCAGGTATAAAGGAAGAAAGAGGAGTGGATCCCATTAATCACGCCCTCTTTACAAATGATTCTCTTCTTCTGGGAGGGGCATCTTTAAATATTGCTCAACACTTCAATGAAATTTTACAAAAAAATTGTTCTTGTTTAGGTGCTCTGATTAATAACAATAAGAGTTCTGTTTATGGTTGGAATGTGGATCATTGGACAATTTTGAGAATTGCTCACTTCTTGGGATTCGTTGGTTTTGATACATGGATTAAAATCAAATATTTGGGACTTCCATTAATCGTGGGACATAGTCCTCCTTCACTTTGTCTTGAAGTAACAAGTAAGATAAAAGAAAAAATAGTTTCTTGAAGTGGTCAATGCTTAACTAAGGTCGGTAAGTTGATTCTGATCAAGGTGGTCCTTTCACCCCTTCCCATTTTCTAGTATTCTCTACTTCTTGCTCCTAAGATTATCTCAGATCAGATATCCAAGATACTTCAGGATTTTCTTTGGAATGGTGGCAAAGGTAATCAGAATAAGGTGCATATGGTAAGCTCGGATATACTCAAAAGACCTATCACAGAAGGTGGATTGCAGATTCGTGATCCAGGTTTGGCTAATATGGCTTTGGGAGGTAAAATCATTTGGAAACTATATGCTAATAAAAAACATCCAATAAGTCAAATCATTTGGAATAAATATCTTAAAGGATGATCTTTGAGAAATTTAAAAGTCGCTAATACTCCTACATGTGTTGCAATTTGGAACCTGTGTAGAAGAGGAATAGATAAATTCCAACATCAGCTCTACAGGATTCCTGGAAATGGCAAGAGGATTTGTTTATGGGATGATAAAATATTAGGAAATCCGCCTCTCTCCATTGTTTCCTTGCTTTCAGATATCAAGTTATGGATGATTAATACAGGGCTTTTTCGGCTTGCTGATATCTGTATTTAGGATAGCGCAAGGAATTGGTTTGGTTGGTCCTTGCCAGAGATTCCATTCCATCTCCTTTCTCAGTAGAAATTACAGATTTTTTTTCTCTCTAGTCTTGCACCAGTCCACTTTTCTTCCAAATACCAATGGGGTTGGGGCCGAACCATATTCTACTCAGCTGCTCAAGGGTTCTCTGTTTTGCAAATTCCTTTTGTTTCTTGTCTTCCTCCTGAGTGCTGGAAATCGGTTTGGTCTCCTTACAGTAATCCCAAGGTGAATTTCTTCTTGTGGTTACTCATGCACAAAAGGGTATTGACTAGTGAAAATTTGAATAAACATGGGTTTAATGGCCCATTCCGATGTTGCTTCTATAGTTTAGCTTTTGAAACATCAGATCATTTATTCATTGACTGTGAGTTCACACAGAATGTGTGGGAGCGTGTTCTTCATGGGATAAACATTGTCATTCCTCATTCGGCAGCTGTCCGAACCTTCATTTTGTGGAAAGATCGACTGCCTGAGATTTCTAGGATAAAATATGAAGTGTTTAAAATTCAGATATCAGTTCCAAAAGTCGATTTGTGGAAAGTGTGGACAGCCAGGAATGACTGGATATTTAATAATAATCATTCGAATCCCAATGATGTGGCATGTAAGGTGAAATTTCTTATAAAGGAATCAATTTGCAATTTTGTTTCTAGTTCCACATTTCCTACAGTGTTTTCAATTGAGCTGGGATCTTCTGCGTTTTTTAGAAAAACTGTCAGTCTCAAACCAATGTATTCTCCTTCTTGACCATTGAGATTGAGTGCTTCATACTTTGCATCATGGTGGAAGTGCATCAATTCAGCTAATATTTTCTTTGATAGTGTGTCCAAGGGGAACCCTAGGTTATCTAGTGTCGGTGGGTTGATTATTTCCTCGGATAGATTGATTGAAACCCATTTCAGCTGGGGACTTGGAACAAGCTCGAACAATCAGGATGAAATCTATAGTATTTTCATGGCATGCCTGATCACAAAGGAAACTGGATACAAGTCTATTCAAATTTTGGAGATTCAAAGATGCTGATCAAATTGATAAACTCTAATGATCAGTTTAATAATCCTTCTTTTAATAAAATCTTGCAGCGTATTTGAAATATTTTAAATGTTTTTGAAAAGGTTTCTTCTTTTCACATTCTGCGAGAGTTAAATAATCAAGCAGACTCCTTGGAAAATAAATCATGTCTATTCTTACAAGGAAATCTATGCATCAACGGAGATCCCAACACTTTTCATCCACTTCCTTAATTGAGGTTCAATTGACAGTGAGTTGTCCTTGAGGGAGATATATTTTTTCTGTAATAATTTTTTGGACCACTCCAAGAATACCTTATGCTCTTTTTGTATATGGTTGATTAGTGATTGCTATATCATACCCGATCTTCTTTATAAAAAAATTAAAAAAAAAAACTATTCGTTTTGGTTTTAAAAAAAAGAAGCACATATTTTGGAATTTGCTCATCGGTGTCCCTAGTAGATTGTTGGCCAGGTTGAACTTGCGGCGAGGGGCTCGAAATTGTTGCAATAATGTCAAATTTATTTTTGTTTTTATAATTACAATTAATTCATTTAAAAAAACATTACAAAGATGTTTTTTTACCTAGCATGGGCACATCATCAATGTTCATCATTATCTTGTCCAGGATCAACCTGTTCAGTGTTACCTGCATCTACATGCTCTGTAATTGAATTGTGGAGAATTAGAATTAAGTTTCATCATATGCAATTATCAATACAAAATAGTAGCATATTAATAAATTCATTACCAGGAATCGAAGCATGATCTTCGACTGGTTGGTGTACATCCTCAACATTAACAGGATCATTACTTTCCTACTCAAAACAGAATAAATAGTTTATGTTAATTTTTTATAACGAATAAACTGCATGAGAATTAATAAATTTTCATTAAACTATATAGTTTTTATATACCTATGTACCAGATGGATCAGCAGAAGATCGTGCAGTATACCTAGACAAGCTTCTTCGACGTTCAACAACGGCTTCAAAGTCGTGTTGGAAGCCAAGATTCAAGTCTTCCTGAGTGGAAAATTATTTGAATCGGTCGGCGTGCATATTTGCATGATGTCATTAATTTTACATTTTTCACCGGAATAAAACAAAAATAATTTTCTATATATTTTTTGGATGTAGTATCAGGTTTTTGATACTTACAAATCGTGCCACCAAATTTGAATAACCACCAAGCCCAAACTTTTGTTGACCATTTTTTTCCAGTCTTGCCTTGGTGGCCTTTGATGTGTCTAATAGCCTAATCAAGTGTTGAATTACGTTAGTCGATGTTCCAAATTGTATATAAAAATTAATAATAATAATAAGGCTTACCATTACATTGTGGAATGTATTGCATACCTCCCTGTGCCTGGTGGTATCTTTCCTGCTTTTCTCATACCCTTCTTTTTTCCATATTCCACTAGGGCTTTCCACTCCCTTGATGGATGTCACATCCCCACCCCTCTACTCGATGGAGAGGACGTGACCATGATGCTACCAACCCGGGAAAACTAAGCCCCATGAACATATATAAAATGCAATGAGATAAAAGCATACACATATGCATAAATGATTATCAAACAGTGGAAGCAAATACATGTCATTCACATTCAAGCATTCAACATGTTCATAGTAATTTATCAAGCAAATACAATTGGGGAGATTAAACACAAGAGAATACTTATCATGATAAACATTTGTCTCATAACCAGCTACGTCGTTGCAACGTTCCACCCAACCATAGGCCAGTGTTCTCATCAATCTCTCGGCAACAATGCCACCCTCGAGCTGGGCATGATTTCCACAAGGAATAAGGGGAACACTAGCAGGCTCACACATAGCCAAGGATACACAAAACTCATCCAAGCCAACACAGTTTGGTTTATCAGGCTAAAGAGGAGCTAGAAAGGCTGACTGCTAAGCTAGTGAGTTCAACTAAAGAGCCATGGACACTTGCACCAGATCTAGACTGACTTCTAAAACATCCACACACCCAACACAAGGAAGCATCCCCTTCTCTGCTACACAGTCCCTCAGGCCATGCCTTCCCTTCCAGTGTTATTCAGGGTGTGCAAATAATAAATCCAACCCTCTAGCTCTGTCTGTGAGGTTCCTTCTTCCACTAGGTTTATCAATCTAGCTCAAACCCCGTTTCCACTCCAAAATAATCCTAATCAAAACAACAGAGGCATACAGCAAGATACACAGTTCTAGTTTGGGGAAAAATAGTTTGGTAACCAAAAAAAATTGCAAAGAAGGATGAAAACATCCCCCTAGCATCAAATCCAATTCCCATAGACGTTTTGTCCCTAACGTGGCCAAAATGGACTCAAAAAAACCCAGAAAAATCATGGATCTCTACTCCCACTCACTGGCTTCACCAAAAATGAATCCCTGCTTAAAGAAATTGTAGAGAACGACTGCCCTCATGAGGGGAAACACACAGCAACCAAAAATGGGAGTAATCTCCACCACATGAGTGCATCCGGTAATTGTCTACATGTGCGTGAGCACATAAGGAATTCTCCTACGTGAGTAGTGAGATGCGACTCCCTCTGCAACTACCGCTGGTCAACTGCCCCTACGTGAATGTAGAATCCATTTTCTTCCCACGTGAGGGGCTTAAATGCAATCCCCCCGCCTTCTTTTGGCATGCGTGAGGTCAAGGACTGGCAGCTCTGCCAGAACTGACGGTTGCCCATGCATATTTCTCCCCATGGAAATAAATTCCCAACTAACCCATGGGAATTAAATTGGTTGGTGAATAAGACAAGGAAAGTAGTTTCCCACTCTCTTGGGTTCTTTTGCTGACATTTGGATTTTCTCCATTGGCCCCAAAGGTTGAATATTCTCCCCCCCTTATCCTTAGGAATCATGCCCCCATCTCATTATTGTTGCATTGGCATAGTTGATTGTGGGTATTATAATTAAATTGCATATGTAAATGGTGTCCATAATTATAATGTGTCTGGCTAGCACAAAATGCCATTGGCATCGATTTTAATCGCCGAAACATAAAATGATAAATCAATGGTGGGACTTTTTCATTTATCTCCATGCCATGATTAATTACAATATATACATCATATACATTTAATGCAGTCGGGGTCAAAACCAGGGTGTTATAATGGAATCATTGGAGGGCACTCATACCTAGGTTTCTTTTCTAGGTGAACCCTATATTGGTCTCGAACAATCTTTAGATGTTTTCCATCCTTCTTTAGAACCTTTGATGTATCAAAGGTATCTTTTCTAAACAAACCAACCAACTGATTAGTTAGCTCATCCTTTAAAGCTTTTGGATGTTTATCCCACCTTGTGCAGATGGTGGGCCCGAAGATCTCCAATGCCAAATCATTTATATTTTTGTAAAATACATCATTTCTTGCAAAACAATCATGCCATCATTAGTCAACATTAAAATAAAATTATCGGTATATTAGAAACAAATTATAAAAACTTAATTGAACAATCTATAATTACTTGGAATCTTCTCTATCTTTATTTGAACAAGTTCATCGTTCACCAAAAATGTTGTCACTATTGAACCAGTGCTAGTGACACGAGAATATCCAGGAAATGCTGCTTCAACACCAACATTAGTATCAAACCCTTCCTCCACCCCTTCTGCTGCAGGATCTATTGTGCGTCGGTCAGCATAGGATGCACCCTATGCTAGCCTTGGGGGTGTCGCAAAGTGTTTTGTCAACTATTCAGTGGACAAAAAGGGTGTAGTATGTGGTGTACGTGGAGTGGTTTGGTCACTAGGACCAACAATGCCTTCACCATCAGTGTTTTCTTGTAGAATTTCCTGTAAATACAAACCATTGTATTATAAGTTCAATATCATATAAATTAAAAATTATAAAGTTATAAATGAATTTACATTATGATTCCGCAACTTACTTTCAAAGACTGACATCCTGGATCAACGATTGAATCTTTGCTTTGATCTCTTCTCTCTGTGGAACTGTCAATGCCAGACGAACCATTTCCTCATGTTGTTTTTTCAAGGTCTTCTATAGCACCTTCAACGGGTCTATAGACGAACCAATGTCAGCCTCATTGAACAACTGGCAGACATCAAAGTCTAAAGATTGTTGAGTTTTTGTTTCATAAACCGAAGCATTTGTTTGCAACAGAAATATATAAAACATTGCTTAGTTGTTGAAGCAATAGTCTGCACAAAAAATTATATAAAAAGAAATTATCTATCATGATAAATTCCTAGAATTACATCTAGGATTACCTTATTCCTAGACGACGGTGTGGTCTCATCAACAGCTGGGGGCTTTCCCCGATCATCCCCTTGTAAAAAAAGTATACAACATTATGATAATGAACGCAATCGTAAAAACGAAAAAGACATAACAAAATAAACATTATGGTACATGTTTTATATGTGTACAATTTTTAAGTATTTAAAATGTAAAATTACATTCAGGTTTACTTGTTTCCCCAAGGCTCCATTCATTTGATCAACAGCTAGGGACTTTCCCAGTCATCAACCTACAAAAAAAGTAGACAACATTATCGTAATGAATGCAAACATAAAAATGAAAAATACATGACAAAATAAACATTATGCTACATGTTATACATGTGTACAATTTTAAAGTATTTAAAATGTAGAATTACATTAATGTTTACCTATTTCCTTGAGGCTGCAGTTGCCTGATCAATTGTCGGGTGGCTTCCCCGATCAACACTTTGCATGAAAAATAGATAATATTATATAAACGAACCGAATATCATTATTGAAAAAAAATAACAACAGATCTGTTTTTCCATCCTAAATTTTTACAATGGCAATATCGATGTATACATGTCTCCTTGAGGTGGGTCTAGGAACATCTACTATGAGGGAGGTGCCCCTAACAGAACCCTGCATCAAAAACATACTGAAAATTACCTAACGAAAATAAAATACTCACTAAAACAATTTAATAACATAACATTTTTATGTATACCTGTTGCCTCACAAATTGTGTACTCCTCTCACATGCTGCTGGTGTGATGCCCCCCCGTCACCTCCCTATGAAGTAAACATAGGAAATATAATAAAAAATTATAATTATTTGCTAATGAATAATCCTAAAGATGTTAAAATAATTAATAAAAGGTTGGGTAAATTGTTGGATGTACCACATCCATACTAACTGTATTTGTATCTACTCGATTCAAATGGTAATTAATAAGCAGCTCTTCCCCAGCAGCTATTGATTTAATGGCACATACAAAGACACGGTTCCTTTCACGCACCTCAAATATGCAGTTGGGTTTATTAAGTGTAGACCTTGGTTGTGTACTATTTATAAACCCCGCAATATTCCCTGTTATTTTTAGCCTTCCGTCAATGTACAACGTTGCTCCTTTATTTTGATCTTTATCTTTCAGTTGTAAATAATTTGTTGACAACCCATATCTATGCATACTTCATGTATATTGGACCACATGCATCCAATCAATGTAGTTGTAAGAGGGTCCAACATGCTCCATCAATTATGTACATCTGTTGTATCCAACCTTTATGCCATCCATGCAAAACAACCCCAATCCATGTAATGACGATGGTGTAATTCTATATATCCTCTCATTTACACAAAAATCAGTGTTGACCTGAGGAAGATCACTAGGTACCCATTGTTTCACTAGATGTTTGTACCTTAAGGGAACCTTGATGTCTCTTATTGTCTCATCATCATAGGAACATGACCCCCCTCCTCTGAGAAAAAATTCTATGCATTTATTGAATTTTCTTATGATATTCTGACATCTAGTTGATATATCCCTTGTAGACCTATTGGATGTCTCACTTTCCTCTAGCCTTCCCAAACTCCCCTCGCTGGAGGATGACAGGTCTGACAAATACCGATTTGGTTCTACCTGCACCATGGCTGAAAAACGATTGGCAAATAATAGAAAAATACCAACAAAAAACTTGGAAAGACTTATAATCATGACATAATAGTGATATCATTATCCTGAATAATATCAATAACTCCCTAGTATAACAGTTCATCACATAGTCCTTTAACATGATATAGATATCAAGTCGTTCCATAGCAAATGCTTCAGGAAATTTATCTCAAAATACAAACTATGTTTTTTACAATATTCTTATGTGTACCTTTTTTAATTTATTTTGTTTCCTCACCCAAAAATATTAAAGACCCAGTTTATGGATCTCAATATATCTAATAAAATCATTTGCAAATATTTTGTAACTTTTTTCAGAAGAAAAAGAGGTGTTCCTTGATATTCAATAGTGAAGCAAAGGTAACTTTGACATAGTCCTGACAATAAGTCAATCTAGACACCAGTGGAGATCGTAAGTATCAAAAAAATTCGCAAGGGGAGGGATGGAACCCACAATCCCAAGATGACTGAAGTAGAAATACCACACAAAGAACATAAGGAGCCCAAACAGCTT
This sequence comes from Pseudotsuga menziesii, assembly GCA_001517045.1. Lineage (NCBI taxonomy): Eukaryota > Viridiplantae > Streptophyta > Pinopsida > Pinales > Pinaceae > Pseudotsuga > Pseudotsuga menziesii. The sequence continues at coordinate 516,740 of LPNX010365876.1, read as the reverse complement.
ATCCAAGGAGGCATCGAGGGTGGAGAAAACACAACCCTAAGGGGATGAAAACAAACTCTATATCCCTAGCTAAAACAAGAAAGATGCTAATGTGTCCCACAGTAGAAAGAACCAAAAAAGACTATGCCACATAAATCAAAAAGCTCTTAAATTAACTGTATCATGCCTTCCTCAATTGTCTCTCCTTCTAAAAGTTACGAGAAGGATAGGAGGCCAGCCTTCATATTCAATGCTTCCTTGTATAAATGGTCTGTACTCATTTTGTGCTCCCTGTAGACATGGCTATAGTCATCTAACAAACGAATTGAAGATGTCGGTAATATAGCATATATGTCGGATATCCGACGAAATGCATTACTTTCTCCAACCTCTATAGATGAGTTCACATTCAAAGAGCTTCTATCACTACACCGACCTGATCACACAACTTCTCGGTCACTTCTCCACTCTACATTGGCTCGATTATTCACTTTCTTGGCCACTCCTCTCTCCTTACTCTACACCCGTAGTAGTACATATAACTTAGATAAACTTCCAACTCATCACAACAAACTCATAAAATAAATGTTATAAAATTGTAACAAATGTTTAATAATAGAGTCAACCCCTCTATCCAATGAACCGAATAACTCAATCCTTATCTATTCATTTTGTCATTAACTATTTTCTTGATATTTACACAAGTGTCTACGAATATCATATATTTATGCATGGTTTTAGGCTTCCTTAAACCTATTTACAAACTTATTAAATTACACTAATTTCCTTTAAGAGAATCCACACCCTTGGGAAATATCAAGACCCTAATGTCTGATTAACAATTTGAATATTTTAATGAGAGTGAGATGCTCCTGCATCAACATGAAACATTAAATAATCCAGATGGAAGGCCAGTTTAAGTAAAGAAGAGATGTATTGTTATGAGATGATCTAAATTTGCATCTCAAACAAACTCCAATCGATGATAGAAAGAGACTCTTAATGGGGTACGTGAGGAATGCGTAATAGACTCAACCAACAAACTTTTCTCATTGAATTTATAATTTATGTCACCTTCTAACTTACCCAAATCAATACCCATAACAGTTTTGGGAACCTTACAGCCACGCCTAGCCAACTCCCCATCTTTAGGGTGGAATTTGTCATAATTGCTATACAATTCATAACATGGACAGTTGCATTCATCCCCCCTTCAACATAATAAACTCCAATCAAATGGTCAATGGAATCTACTAATATCTTGCTTCATAGAACCCTGTAAAAACTGGAATCACCCTAAATCTCTCCATCCTCCATGGGATCATTCTCAAACTCTTGAATATGAGCATTGTTATGTGTACTGGTTTCATTCTATGGGATTTGTTCCCCATCATCCATAACATCTGGATTCATGAAGTATGAGATGCCCCACAACCTCTGTCCTTTCATTATTGGAAAAACTACGGTACAGAACTACGAGACATTATTGGATTTCCTAGTAAATACCCAAATGGAAAATTTCAATTGAAATCATGCTTCTCTCCTCTAACCAAAAAGACTCCCAAGAAAAAATCTAGTTACAGTCCAATCAAAGAAGTCCATTCCATTAGCCCTAACATAATGGACGACTGGGATATTACCATTGAAGGATTAAACTAGAAACTAATACAAGCCAGCTTAAGAAGATTCATTGCACTAATAGAGGTTAGCCAACTAAGGTCGTCTATGGAAGAAATGGAGAAACAAATGAAGAAATTGGAACTGTATTGCCAGGATCAGAAGTATGCATTGAACCAGGATGAAGTTGGTATTACAAGTTCTCAGGGGTCTAGTTTAAATAACCATGGATTCACAATGAAATTCCATGACCACAAAGCTATAAAATTTGATGCAATGGTAAAACCCTTCCTTCAGACTGTAGTAGAATCAAGAGTTGCAGTGAGACATTTATGCAAGACTATTGTAAAATTATTACAAGAACAATGTGATGGTAAAGGAATGGAAGGATTTGGCTGATTAATACCTGTAATACCCCAGTTTTAACCCCGCTTGCATGTATTGTAAATAATCTTGGTGCAGAGCTAAAGGCCAAGGCCCCACCATAGATTTGGTTATGTTTTGTTTCTTATTTGGAATGGTCACCGATGGTATATCGGGACATACGGCATATATTTAATTGTGGCATCATGTAAACACACATTTTAATTAAATAACCCAACCAGCTATGTTCGCGGCAACTAAGTTGAGAAGGGGCATGAATTTCAAAGGATAAGGAAGGGGAATGTTGAACATTGAGTCATGCGGGAAGATCCATGTGTCACCCCTCTCTTTGGCTCACCACCACCTTAGTTTTCTGTTGTTAGTGGGGACAGCGATTTGCTGGCAAAAAGACCACTCCTACACTCACGCCTGCACTTACTCTCCACGACATGTCTTTTGGGTAGCGGATGGTCTGCCCACTAGGGAGATCGCAAGTCTGTCCATCTTCCATCACGCTAAGCAGAATTAAAAGAATACACAATTCATTGTTGGGGGTTCACCATTCCTTTCAGACACGGCTTTCTAGTCGAAAAAATGTTCTTCCTCTATTCACACAGAGTTTGGTATCTTTTTCCCATCAATTTCAGACTGCGTATGGTTCTGTTATGTCCATCATTGGTTTGGGGCTGTGATTTTCTTGGATAGTTCGATGGGTTGTGTTTTGTCTTTCCCGTATAGAGTGGTAGTCTGTTCTTTCAACCATTCCTCTGCCTGTGCAAGTTCTACAGTGATTGTATTGACGATCAACTGGGTGCTATGAGTCCCTGCGCTGTGTGGTCAATGGTTTCATCCACATTTCGTTTGGTTGTGTCTTTTTCCCCTCATGCACATACTGAGAATCATTTTCCTTTCCCATTGTTGTCTGTGTAATTTATCCAGCGATTTCCTTGAGGAGTTGTTGTGGGTTTATAGTTGTTGTGGGCTTCTATTTTCCATAATGGATTGACTGTGTTTTTCCCCTATAAAAGCTTGAATAGCTGTTTGGCTGCTTGCATGCAGTGGATTTGTCCTCAGACTGCTTTGGAGTGGTGAACGAGGGCCTGAGGTGCTTGATAAAATTGGTGGGTTGAGAACCACACAGACAGAGCTACTAAGCTGGCTTTCTTCTCCACAACCCCTGAAGAGCACTTGAGGGAAAATCAGTGTCTGAGCGACTGCGTTGCAGAGAAGGGACTGACTTCCTTGTTTTGGGTGTGTGTGGGTGTTCTAGAAGCCAGGTTGGCTCTGGTGTTGGTGTATGTAGCTATTCAGTGAGCTCACCAGCTTAGCATTAGCCTTTCCCAACTCCTGGATGGCGTGATAAACCCAACTTTGTTGGCTTGGCTAATCTGTTGTTTGCTTGATAAACCCAACTGTGTTGGCTTGGATGAACTGTGTACCCTTGTGGTGTTGTTATCCATGGATATGTGTAAGTCTGTTAGTTCCTTATTCCTTGGGGAATCATGCCCGACTCGGGGGTGGCAGTGTTGCTGAGAGATTAAAGAGCATGCGGGCCTATGGTTGGGTGGAACATTGCAGCGACGTAGCTGGTTGTGGAACGAGTTCTCTATAAGATAAGTATTCTTGCCTAACTTGTGTTTGCAATCATATTTACTGTTGATGAATTATGATCTACATGTTAAATGCTGATCTGTATATGCATGAGTGTTGATCGATATGTTTTGCTTATGTTTTGTATATGAAAGATTATGCTGGTAATATGTTTTATGTCTTTAAGTTTCATGCTTCAGCATTATATGTATGTATGTTCATGTTCATGGGGCTAGATGCCCGGATGAATTGACTTATAGTAGTGTCCTCTTTGCCGGTCGGAGGGTCGGAGACATTACAGTGTGGTATCAGAGCTCTAGTTGCAGCATGGTATTGAATGGGCCATGATAGATCAGATAGCAGAAGCAGGTTTCCTTCTAATGTGGTGGAGGACTGTGGAGGAAAAATTTTGAAAATATTTTTAAGTGTTTGGCCATCGGCACATCGGTACACTTAGACGGATAGATTGCCGATGCTTAGCCGATTGACCCTCGTCGTTGCAGATGGCTAGACCACTATGCCCCCGACGGATAGTTGATCCAACCGCCGACGGCGCAGAAAGTTTGAAATTTTTTCTAAGGCTGAAATCGTTAGCCATCGAAAGAAGATTGTGTTTCATGCGTCCACCATTGCAGAATCCAAGAGCACTAGTCTTCCGACAAGGAGAAGCTCTGACTGTCGATGCAGGTCAAAATCATGCTTCAGTTCATCGATCGAAAAAGGATCGAAGATGATGAGCCATTGTTGTGGCTGTTGATCGAACTAACCCGTTGATGCTTTAGTCTTCCACTCACTGATGCCAAGGTGTTAGTGGATCATGGAGCCGACAGAGTCAGTGGAAGATAGAGAAAGTTTTCGCCGACAGAAGAAGAAAGTTTCAAAATTTTGTTTAAGTGTTGAAATCATCGGCGAAAGTTAATTGATGAGACTGTCGATGGACGTCGGTATAAAATAGTTGATCGAGCACCCGCTGTTGCGTATCGCTAGACAACTACGCGCCCGACGGGTAGAGCCTCCGACCGCCACTGGCACATAATTTCTGAAAAGGAACGGAATTATCGACGATCGGAGGAGAATAGTCATTGACATCACCGATGAATAGAAGATGGAAGAGTCGATGCCGCGAAAGACAAGGCAAGAGGAAAATTCAAAATTTTCTCTAAGGCACGAGATCATCGGCCATCAGGAAATTTTAATGGATCGGATTGCCGATCAGAAAAATTTTAATGAAGGTGACCTTCCATTGCAGCTACTTAGTCAACTATCCCTCCAACGCCGCAGTGATTAGTGCTTCCGATAGCCGATGAGAAGAAAATTTGAAAATTTTGTTTAAGTGTAAGGATGTCAGAAAGTTATTCGAGAATGGTAAAGGTTTGAGAGCTTCCATTGCGGTAGTCTAAGACACTATCTCCTTGATGGTTAGTAGGTTCGACAGCCGATAATGTCTGCGGAACCCGTAGATAAATTGCTTTCCGCCATTACGGCTACCTAGGAGGCTAACTGTCTGATGAAATAGCATAGCCAATTTTCGACACACAAAGGAGGTAAGTTTCCATTTCCATCGCTACAATGATAGGAAAGGTAGTGACTTGGATCGTCCATGTGCAGGGGTATTCCTTCCGATGGCTAATAGGCTTGTGGCTGTGGAAGACACAGGAGGTTTATTGGCCACCGTTGTGGAAGCCGAGATGACTAGCCACCTAATGTACAAGACACCCGACCGTCGATGTAGCGCATAAGCTGGTTTCCATCACCGATTTGGTTTGGAAAGTTGGATGCGGATCCAACGCAGCGGAAGGGAATAGACCAACGAATCATCGATGAAGACGTGGGATCGGAGGAAAAACTTTGAAGAGTTGAAAAAGCATTGGAATTTTGTTAATGATCAAATCACTGATCGGAAGCTCAGCTAGTTCACTCGCCGAAATGGTAGGAAGATCATTTTCCCCCATTGCGGTTTCTCAAAGGACTATGCACCCGATGCATAGTCAACTTGCTCGCTGATGCAGATCAGAAGTGTAGTTGTTTTGACCACCATAGAATCGGAAGAATAGCTGGGATGAGGTCCAATTTGGGGCCTAAGGAATTTAGGTTTTTCGAAAGAAATTCTCAGTGATTTTTCATGCAATTTTCGACTATCTTCCAACAAGTTTTCAGCAGATTATCAGCGGTCATAGGGCTGAAAAGAAATAGGGAAAATTCTGTGTTTTAGCATAATTGTTGTTTATAAAAATTTCCAGAAGAAAAGGTAAGTAATTTTGATTTATATTAATGTTATGCATCTAACAGTTTGCTACTAACACATTTGCAGAACTTTAGATAACTTCCAAGAGCAGCACTCCAAAAAGAACAGTGTGGTAAAGCAAGAGGTGGTCCAGTCATGAGAACCCATGATGGGTATGATGCCCAGGATTCTTACGAGCGTGCAGAAGATTCCATGGGAGAAAATGTTCGGAATAGAAATGATGACATACAATCTAATGGAAGGAGATTCCAGGGGACACCTTTCGAGGTTGCAACCACCATGAGAAGCTTGGTTAAAGCCCAGGAAGAGCAGCATCAGTTGAATGCTGCCATATTGGAAAGCTTGATAGACTTGCAGAAAAAGATAGATTCTGGACGAGGTACATCAAGGCCAGAAGGTAGTAAGAGTAGCACTAGGAGAAGAAGAAGGACTTCTAGTGGATCATCTGACTCTGAAGAATCCAGTGGAGATACAAGTTCATCTTCTCATAAAAGGAAAAGGAGAAGGCACCATAGGGATCTCTCTGGAGATGAATTTAGGAAAGCTAAACCTCCTACATTTGATGGTGATATAAAGATGGGACAATAGGCTGAAGCTTGGCTTCTCATGATAAAGAAGTACTCTCAGGTGCAGGATTATTCAGGAAACATGAAGGAAAGAGTTTCCATATTCAATCTAAATGGAAGGGCATCCATTTGGTGGGAACATTTCAAGCAAGTAAAGAGGATCAGTGAGAGAAAACTGAAGTGGAAATAGTTCAAGATGTATTTCAGGCAGAAATACCTTTCTGATAGGTATTATGATGACAAGATCAAGGAGTTCCATGAGCTGAGATTGGGACAGCAAACCATGGATGAATATGAAAATAAATTCTTGGAATTATTGAGGTATGTCTGGTACATCAGAGATGAAAAAGTGAAGATCCAGTGGTTTCTAAGTGGATTGCCTCAAGCCTACAAAGATATAATTGAGTTCTATGAGCCAAGAACTCTTGAAGAAGCAATAAGAAAGGCTAAATATTGTTATGAGCAAAGCAAAGGTAAACCTGATTACCATAAGGCATGCAAGGACAAGAAGAATGAAAAGTTTGACCAAAGAAAGAAAGGTTTCAAACCTTCTAGATTCAGGAATCAGCAAAAGCAGCCATCCCAAGCTGCAAGTAATCCAGTTGGAGTGACAAGTGGAAAGCCTAAAGAGCCACATCCGAATAAAGGTCCACTCAAATGTTGGAAATGTGAAGGACCTCACTTGCGTAGATATTGTCCACTTGAGAATGAAAGTGCAAGACCAACTTATAACATTCAGGGAGCAGAAACAGTGGGTCAGGTAGCCAGAGCAGTCCCTAGAATTTATGCAGCACTGGAGGACCGCCAAGCAGATCATCAGTCAACTATGGTTGAAGTTGCAGGTAAGATTGTTGAACAATCTGTTTCTATTTTGATTGACCCTGGTTCTACTCATAGTTATATCACTCCTAGGGTAGTGGAGAGTTGTGCTTTTAAGAAGGTAAAGCATAGAAAATCTTGGTTAGTTCAGCTAGCCACTGGGACTAAGAGAAAGGTCAGTGAAGTGGTAGAGAAATGTCCATTGGTTAAGGGTGGATTGATCACTTGTGTAGATCTGAATGTTCTACCGCTTGGTTCCTATGATGTTCTCATTGGAATGGATTGGTTAGAAGCTCACCAAGTGAAGCTTGACTGTTATAACAAGACTTTTGAATGCATGGATGAAGAAGGAAACCCGGTAGTTGTGAAGGGTATTCCAAAGGTAATTTCAGTAAGACAGGTTTCAGCAATGTAGTTGAAGAAGTTCTGTAGGAAGGGTTGCCAGTTATATGCCGCTCATGTTCTGGAACCAACAAGAGATGAAACTCCTAGGTTGGAGGACTATCAGGTGTTACAGGAATTCAAGGATGTGTTTCTTGATGAGATTCCAGGGCTTCCTCCGTAGAGGGACATTGATTTCACCATTGAACTTGTGCTAGGAGTAGCACCAGTGTCCAAGAAACCCTACAGGATGAGTACACCGAAGATGCTAGATTTGAAGATGCAATTGCAAGAGTTGTTGGAAAAGAAGTATATCCGACCGAGTGTGTCTCCTTGGGGAGCACCGGTTCTGTTTGTGAAAAAGAAAGATGGTACACTCAGGTTATGTATTGATTACAGGTAGTTGAACAAAGTCACTGTGAAGAATAAATACCCTTTTCCTAGGATTGATGACCTCTTTGATCAAATGAGAGGAGAAAAGGTATTTTCTAAGATTGAGTTGAGGTCTGGTTACCATCAGGAGAGAATTAAGGACGAAGACATTCATAAGACAACCTTCAGGACAAGGTATGGACATTATGAGTTTGTAGTGGTACCATTTGGTCTCACAAATGCACCAGCTACATTTATGTGCCTTATGAACAGTGTCTTCAGTAAGTATTTGGACAAATTTGTTCTTGTTTTCATTGATGACATTCTTGTTTATTCCAAGAATGAGGAAGAGCATGAAGAGCATTTGAGACTGACATTGCAAGTGCTCAGGGAACATCAGTTGCATGCAAAACTGAGCAAGTGTGACTTCTACAGGGATAGAATTCAATACTTGGGTCACATTATCTCAAAAGAGGGTATATCAGTAGACCCTGAGAAGATTGAAGCCATTATGAATTGGCCTACTCCAAGAAATGGGACGAATGTAAGATCTTTTATAGGACTTGTAGGATACTATAGGAGATTCATTAAAGGATTTTCCAAGGTTGCACATGCCATCACTTCTTTGCAAAATAAGGGGATGAAGTTCGAATGGACTTCAAAGTGTGAAGAAAGATTCCAGCGGTTGAAGAATCTTCTCACCAGTGCACCAGTATTGAAGGTTGCAGACCCAAAAAAAGATTTTGTGGTATGTATCGATGCATGCGGACAAGGGCTTGGAGGAGTCCTTATGCAGGACAACCACATAATATGTTATGAGTTGAGAAAGTTGAAGGAGCATGAGAAGAACTATGCCACTCATGATCTAGAGCTTGCAGCCACAGTACATGCTCTCAAGATGTGGAGACAATACTTGATGGGTAGAAGATTTGAGCTCAGAACAGACCATTGTGGTCTGAAGTATTTGTTTGATCAGCCTACTCTGAATGCTAGGCAAGCGAGATGGCTAGAATTTCTATGTGGTTTTGATTTTGAAATTAAGCAGATAAAAGGAAAAGAAAACAAGGTAGTTGATGCACTCAGTAGGAAGGTACAGGAAATGCATGTGGCATATCTTAGTATTTGCCAATCAGATTTGAAGCAGTAGATTGCAAATCATGTTGCCGGAGATGAATTGTATGAGCAGGTAAAAGACAAATTGCAGCAGCACAGTCTTGAGAAGAAGTATGAGGGATATAAATTGGAATAATATGGACTTCTCACTTTTAAAGGAATATTTTATATTCCAAATGTAGCAGATTTGAGGAGAGTTGTTATGGATGAAATCCATCAAGCTCCGTATTTTGGTCACCTAGGATATCAGAAGACAATTGCTACAGCTAGAAAGCAATACTTTTGGCCAGGAATGAAAAAGGAGATGGCTGAATACATTTCAAGGTGCATGAAATGTCAACAGGTAAAGTTTGAGCATCAACATCCAGCAGGTTTGTTGCAGCCTTTGCCAGTTCCAGAATGGAAATGGGAAGTTATTTCCATGGATTTTATTACAGGATTGACGATGACTTGGAGACAACATGATTCCATCATGGTTGTAGTAGAGAAGTTGACAAAAGCAACACATTTTATACCAGTGAAGTCTACGCACAAGACTAATGACATTGCAAAGATTTTCATGAAGGAGATTTTCAAATTGCATGGGTTGTCGAAGGCAATAGTTTCTGACAGAGATGTCAAGTTTACTTCCAATTTTCGGAAGGGGTTGTTTGCAGATTTGGGTACAAAGTTAAACTTTAGCACTGCATACCATCCTCAGACAGATGGGCAGATAGAAAGAGTTAATCAGGTGCTTGAAGATATGCTTTGCATGTATGTGATGGACAAACCAACCAAGTGGGAATATTACTTACACTTGGTAGAGTTTGCTTACAACAATGGATAGCAGGCATCCTTAGGGATGAGTCCGTATGAAGCTTTGTAAGGAAGAAGGTGTAGGACACCAGTGACTTGGGATAACCCAGTGAACAGAGTTGTGCTTGGACCATAATTGCTCAAGGAAATGGAGCAAGAGGTTGTAAAGATTAGGCAGAATCTGAAAGCAGCACAGGACAGATAGAAAAGCTATGCAGATAAGCATAGGATGAACAAAGAGTTCAGTGTTGGGGATCATGTTTACCTCAGAGTGAAAGCAAAGAAGAGTTCCTTGAATCTTGGAAGTTGTGCCAAGCTATCACCTAGACATTGTGGGCCATTTGAAGTGCTTGAAAGAATAGGGCCTATTGCATATAGACTTGCATTGCCTGCTAGTACTAGGGCTCATAATTTTTTTCATGTTTCTTTGCTTAAGAAATATGTACATGATCCTAACCATGTGATAAATTGGGATGTGATTCAGGTGGAACTCAAGGGAGAGTTCCAAATCGAGCCAATGTGCATCCTCGACAGGAAGGTCATAATGCTTCAGAACCAAGCCATAGGGTAGGTAAAGGTGCAATGGGAGCACTACAGACCTAAAGAGGCTACGTGGGAGCTGGAGGATGCCATGCGATTGGCACATCCATTTTTGTTTAATCCTGCGGAACACTGAGGTAGTACCAGTGTAGCACTTTTGTTCAAATTTTGTAAAGCACTGAGGATAGTGCTATTGAAGGGGGAGGGGAATGTAATACCCCAGTTTTAACCCCGCTTGCATATATTGTAAATAATCTTGGTGCGGAGCTAAAGGCCAAGGCCTCACCATAGATTTGGTTATGTTGTATTTCTGATTTGGAATGGTCACCGATGGTATATCGAGACATACGGCATATATTTAATTGTGGCATCATGTAAACACACATTTTAATTAAATAACCCAACTAGCTATGTTCGCGGCAACTAAATTGAGAAGGGGCATGATTTCCAAAGGATAAGGAAGGGGAATGTTGAACATTGAGTCATGGGGGAAGAGCCATGTGTCACCCCTCTCTTTTTCTCACCACCACCTTAGTTTTTTGTTGTTAGTGGGGACAGCGATTTGCTGGAAAAAATACCACTTCTACACTTACGCCTGCACTCACTCTCCACAACGTGTCTTTTGGGTAGCGGATGGTCTGCCCACTAGGGAGATCGCGAGTCTGTCCATCTTCCATCATGCTAAGCAGAATTAAAGGAATCCATAATTCATTATTGGGGGTTCGCCATTCCTTTTAGACACGGCTTGCTAGTCGGAAAAATGTTCTTCCTCTGTTCACGTAGAGTTTTGTATCTTTTTCCCATCAATTTCACACTGCGTATGGTTTTGTTATGTCCATCGTTGGTTTGGGGCTGTGATTTTCTTAGATAGTTCGACGGGTTGCATTTTGTCTTTCTCGTATAGAGTGGTAGTCTGTTCTTTCTCCCATTCCTCTGCCTGTGCAAGTTCTACATCGATTGTATTGAGGATCAACTGGGTGTTGTGAGTCCTTACGCTGTGTGGTCGGTGGTTTCATCCACATTTCATTTGGCTATGTATTTTTCCCCTCACGCATAGACTGAGAATCGTTTTCTTTTCCCATTGTTGTCTGTGTAATTTCTCTAGCGATTTCCTTGAGGAATTGTTTTGGGTTCATAGTTGTTGTGGGCTGTTGTTTGCCACAATGGATTGACTGCGTTTTTCCCCTATAAAAGCTTGAATAGTTTTTTGGCTACTTGCATGCAATGGATTTGTCCTCAAACTGCTTTGGAGTGGTGAATGAGGGCCTGAGGTGCTTGATAAACCTGGTGGGTTGAGAACCACACAAACAGAGCTACCGAGCAGGCTTTCTTCTCCACAACCCCTAAAGAGCACTGGAGGGAAGATCAGGTTCTGAGGGATTGCGCTGCAAAAAAGGGACTGACTTCCTTGTGTTGGGTGTGTGTGGGTGTTCTAGAAGCCAGGCTGGCTCTGGTGTTGGTGTCTGTAGCTCTTCAGTGAGTTCATCAGCTTAGCATTATCCTTTCCCAGCTCCTGGATGGCCTGATAAACCCAACTTTGTTGGCTTGGCTGATCTGTTGTTCTCCTGATAAAGCCAACTGTGTTGGCTTGGATGAACTGTGTACCCTTATGGTGTTGTTATCCATGGCTATGTGTAAGTCTGTTAGTTCCTTATTCCTCGAGGAATCATGCGCGGCTCCGAGGTGGCAGCGTTGCTGAGAGATTAAAGAGCACACAGGCCTATGGTTGGGTGGAACGTTGCAGTCACGTAGCTGGTTGCGGAACTATTTCTCTATAAGATAAGTATTCTTGCCTAACTTGTGTTTCCAATCATATTTACCATTGATGAATGATGATCTACATGTTAAATGTTGATCTATATATGCATAAGTGTTGATCGATATGTTTTGCTTCCATTGTGTATATGAAAGATTATGCTGGTAATATGTTTTATGTTTTTAAGTTTCATGCTTCAGCATTATATGTATGTATGTTCATGTTCATGGGGATAAATGCCTAGATGAATTGACGTATAGTAGCGTCCTCTTCGCCGGTCGGAGGGTCGAGGACGTTACAATACCAACCTTCCAAAATTCTATCCAAGTTTCCATCAAACAATAGTTGGGCGTATGAAACAACATTCATTGATGTTTTATCACACCTTTTAATATAAATGTAGATTGCACATGAAAATAAACATGCATGCACACGTCTCAGATGTTACTATTTGGACTATACCCCTTTTTGTCATCAAGCATGACCATTTTCAGTCATTGAAGAACAATTTTCAAATAAGGGTACTTAATAATGTTGAACAAATCCTTCATATGGTAGATGTGAATCTTCAAGGCTGAACACTCCTCCTTGATAGGATAGGAAACTCCTTGATATGGCATCAAATCCTCTAAATGCTAGATGGAAAACTTTCTCGATTTACCAAGCTTCTTGCCCCAAAAACTTCCCATCTTCTTACACAGTGAATAAAAGGGATTTCTTTGCAATGTTTCAAAGGAATGTTCCTACAGGAAATTGCTTCACATATTCCCTAGAACTGAAGATGATCATGCACTTGTTTAAAAACAAACTAAGGGTTTATGCTGATCTACAACTTGTACAAGTGAGACCCAAGTTGGGAGACCCGGGGAGGCCTTTTATATTTATAAATTGTATCTACCAAACCCTAAGTTGAGGCCCAATGATTTTAACAAATAGACCCCAATTCGAGGTCCTGCTTTAAATGGAAACTTCTAGTACGAGCACCAAAGGGTTTAGGAACAATGGCTCTAGAAGATATGGGATGCGTTTCTCCACTGCAAACGTAATTCAGGCTCCATTATCTGCTATGCTGGAGTATACAGGGATTTTGAGGGGTCGACCACATTATCATAAAATTGAGGGTACAGGTGGGGGCTCTGTTAGGGAAAGAGCAGATGATGGCGATGAGGCCGGGGTTTCAATTAGAAAAATTGGTGGGGGCGAGGTTTCGATTAGGCATAATTTTTCTGCAAAACCCTAAATATTTGCATCATTAGAGCCTTCAAGGATGCATCTCATTTGCATTTTAGGTTATACCTAGCACCTTTAAATCTAATTTTTAGGGTAGCTGAGGGTCTATTTTTTTACTGATTATTAACAAAAAATTCGAGGTGAATTTAATTCTAGATTTTCTTAAAAATTAGCCATGTTTGTGCTTCTTCAATCTATCTTTAACTGGGTTAAATTTCAAAATTGTTTAAGAGTGGTTTGTTGGCATAATTAACATCATAAAAGCACTTTTATGACAGTCATCTAAGCAAATTCATATCTAGTACAATTAATGGTTTAGTTCAAGCTGCAAGTTCTTAGAAGCATTAAATTCACATTTTTCTCTTGCCTCTAACTGTCTATAATAGATATGCAATCTATTGTCACTATCAACCTAATTAATATTACAAACTACACTAAGTTGATAATGCATACAAGTAACTAAGTGGTTCTCTGAAGTATTCCACGTAAAACCTAGTTGCTTGTTCTATTCTAGCCCTATTTGCACTCATTTTCATTCACATTAAAAGGCTGGAATTTGTTGTTGTTTTAATACACTTATTTTTGGTCAAACCCACACTATATAATAGTAGGCCAGTTTCACTTTAAATATGGAAATTTAGGGTAATAATCGATATTCAAGGATCATGATCAAAAAACCTAAATCAACCTTGCATATATCATAATCCAACTCTGAAATTCAAATCAATCTTTATATCCAAGACTTGAAGTATCTTCTACGGATTTAATTCTAAAATCAATTATCCAAAGTCATCCTCCATTAGAACCATCCCTGTGACTTAGTTGATATTAGGGAAACCCTCTTAGTGTTGGATCTTTATCTAAGTACTAAAATGAAGAGAATTTGTTGAGGTGATAGTGGCACCACTTCTAAGAGTTGCTCTCAACTCGCTATGTGTGATTAAATATACCAGAAAATCACCAACTCATCAACTATGTTTTTGACATAAATATTTGGATAAAAAGGACCGCAAAAACTAACAAATTAAAGTACCGAAACATATAACAAATCAAATTATATGGCAATTTTGGAATGAAGAGTCTTATCACTGAACTCCAAAAACTTGTCTAGACTGAGAGGCCTGGAGAGATTATCCACAATATGCATATGAGTTGCATAATTCAAGAGCTCAACTTCTTCATTCTCCACAAGTTGTTGAATGTTGTCGAATGTGGTGACAATCTGCTTCCACGTGATTTGTCTTCCCAAGACAACATTCATCATCAAATTCTCTACATTCTAATTGTTGCACCGTGTAGTAGGATCAGCTTGTTCTACTTGCATATCAACAAGTATCCTCCATAGACAAACCCACTCACAAGTTGACATTAATGCTCTACTTTAGTGGAGGTAAATGTTAATGCATGTTATTTTTTACTCAACCATAAAACTACACATGTACCAAGGCTAAAAACATTATATGTGTGGGATTCATGTAATCAACTAAACCAAACCAATATAATTGTGTATTCCATATTAGCTAAAAGTCCTCCCCTCTACCACATATGATTCCAAATCCAAAGTATCATTTACATAACTCAAAACCCTCTAGAATTCTCTTAAGAAAATGTTGGTTTGCACTGATATCATGTCAGAATTTCTTGGTTATTGGTGCAGTAGAAAAATTTACTTTGTTTTGTTACAAAACAATCCAAGTCAAGACTTCAAGCTTCAAATCATGAATGCTCTGTGCCACACTAAACACTGCCACTAGTGCAAACTAAGTGAGGATTTGTGTTGCATTCACTACATTAAGAAAATCAGATGCCACTTTGTTATGGACAACCAACCAATGATTCACTTTGTTGTGTTAAACAATAATGTTAGAGTTACGCAATTTGTTTTCTCTACTATAGTTTACTTGACATGTTGAAAATACGACGATGAACTGTGACACTAATGATCTTCTGTTGTGATGCAGAAACATTCCCACACACATTCTTCTTGATTGATCTATGTTATTATGGAACACTGAACATTAATTGACATTACCGTGAAATAAATCAACTCTTTACGTAGAAGTGAGAATCTAGATAAAGGATACCATCACAAGAAATACATAATTAAACATTCACAAAATATTGCTTTCAAAAAAGCTAGGATTTTATCAGCTGAAAAATTACAAATACAATCCATATTATACAACAATTGCATGTTGCGTGTACAACTTAGGTCTCACTTGTACAAACTAAGGTTTTATGTTGCATGTACAACTTAGGTTTTATGTCGATCTAGTATGTATCTTCATGTCATAAGTTATGCCTTGCAGATGAATATGGAACCCTAGAAGGTAGTGTTGATTTGGAAATATGATTTTACAATGTTTCATCCCATCTTGAAGACAATATTGGAGAGTAACTTATGGTATAACATTAACATATTAATTTTCAACCCTAAGGCAATGCTAACTTGAACAGAGTTGGGATATTTCAAGTAGATTTCAAGTGAGGGGGGGAGGCTAATAAGTACTTGGTTGTTGTAGGTGTCTTTTTTCTAGTGGGACAAGTGTTTCTGGTTCTCTCATTTTCTCTCTTTTGATCACATAATCGTGCAATATGCTTATGCATATTAGGCCATATTCACTAATTTATCTCCCTCCTTTCAAAATCCTGAATGATTTTTCCAAATTGATGTAAAGGATATTATCAATTTGAATCATTCTTGTCAGCAAGACCTAGGTGGCAATAGAGGGTTATAGTTGATTGTAAATATCAATATAAATGTCGATTTCCCCTTTACTAGGCACAACTATTAAATCGAGGTAAGGGGTTTTGAAACATTGTCTTACAGGTCTCCTCTGTATGTAGTCTTAGATTATACACCTATGGGAAGGGAAGACAATGACTGGTCATTGTGCTCATATCTATGATGATTGAAAAATGAGGATTAATGAATAATTAAAGGCACATTCACACAAAAATGGTGTCCAACCAAACTCTGTAGCACATTATGTCAAACTCATAAATTTCAGGTGAAGTAAGTGTGGGTACTGACCAATTTTGGAGGCATTGTGTCCTTTGTGGATTCTCAACCTCCTCAACGACCTCCTTGACTTGCTCTGTGTACTCCTCAACCTCCTCTATGAACTCCTCAACCGCCTTAACCTCCTATTTGAACACCTCAACCTCCTCGACCTCTTTGATGAACTTCGAGGTGACCTATGCAAACTCCTTAACCTCTCCAACCTGCTCTATGAACTCCTTGACCTCCTCATCCTCCTTTGCGAACTACTTGACCTCCTCTGCGACCTCCGTAGTGACCTCTGTAACCTCCTAGATCCACAAGCTCTTATGCAAAATTTGTGACCTCTGCAAGCTCTAATGAGAGGGAAGGAGTGTTGGAGCTCGACCTAAATCCTCCCAAAGAAGAGTGTTGGATCCCCTATCAAACTGAACTTCTGGATAGGTATTGGAACCCTGCGAGCACCAACTATCTATGCACGGTTTTGGAATGGTATGCGAACTATCAATAAAACCCGTGCTTAAACCTCTTATCTGCATTATTATATAGTGTCATGTAATAATCTTATAAAACCCTCTAGTATTTATTAGTATCTAAGAGTTCATAGTTAGGTTGTATGGGTATAGGTTAAAGGTTCATAGTTAGGGGGTATGGATAGAATTTAATGGTTCACAATTAGGGGGCATGGGTAGAGGTTAGGGGTTCACAACCATGGTTAGTCCCTAACCCTATAACCCCTAAACAATTAGGATACTATAAGAATGGATCCTAAGAGAATATGACACAATATAGTAAAAAAATACGTCTTTATTTTCTATACATTTCATAAATAGATAGGTAGGATTTTGAAATGATATCTATTATATGTAAATAGATATCGAGACTACATCGTTTTAAGATGGAGTTGATGTGGTATGGAATTTGGGATAAGGGTTAATGGGCTTATGGGTAGATACTAGGTCTTCATAGTCATGGTTTTTTGTAGAACCCTCCAACTCCTAACCAACTATGATCTTAAAAGAGGAGTTTGTGTAGGGAGTTAGCTAGGGTTGGGGATACGGATAAGGGGTTTAGGGGTATGTAGTTAGGGATAAGGGGATAAAGGGTATGTACCTAGAGATACAGGTTTGGGATTAGGGGGTATGTTTTTCACTTATATGCATGCATGGCTTAGGCCCATGCATGTGATCCCATGGACAATATGCAAAACCCCAATTTATCATA